>RSEF01000003.1:85709190-85764358 GCA_003993805.1 Himantopus leucocephalus | reverse complement strand
GTCTGATGCCGTAATATCTAGGAGCAGGTGGGCTTTCCCATGGATCCGAAGTTTTCTGCTACAAATGGTAACCTTAAATTTCCATTCTATGGGGAATTCCAACATTTTTCATTCATCTTTGGCACAAAAAGCCCCCAGGTTTCAACTTCTCGTACTGCAGATTTTTGTGAGGAAATATAACTGCCGTCAGCTGAAAGTTTTTTTTTCTGTTTTGATTTGGAAGGCTTTTTCAATTTTGTAATTTAATTTTATATATGAATAGAGCATAACAATTATTTTAATTATAAACAATATCAGATATGGTAATGCAATAATTCATTAGTATTCTAATTGGTAAGTGTTACTGTAACTGGTATTTGCTTTGGTAATTGGTATTTTAATTGGCAATTGCTATTCCAAATGGCCATTGGGGTAATTCTTACTAGTGACTGGTAATTACAATGGAAATTGTTAACTGGTATTCTAATTGGTTTGGTAATTCATATTTGGTTTTCTCATTGGTAACAGAGCAAAGTGGTCATTTGTAATAGATAATTGGTTTGGTAATTGATTTAGCAATTGGCATTGTAGCGAGTACAAAATAAGTAATCAAAACATTAATTTATTAATAATATAAAATATATAACATTTTGAAATGAAAGCTGGTTTATGAAACTGACAATTAAATGTTTAAAAAANCAAATGTTTAAAAAAAATTTTACTAAAATGTCTGATTTTAAGAAAAATGCCTAATTTCGCAGACTTTTTTAAAATGGAAATTTGTGGACATCAACAAGATCCTTTTGATGTTTCAATTTCAGCAAAGAGTTATTTTCCATTAAATAAGTTTTCTCTTNTTTCAATGTTTCAATTTCAGCAAAGAGTTATTTTCCATTAAATAAGTTTTCTCCTGGAGAATTTTTGACTGGTGTAACAGTACCATCCTGCGGGATCAACACCCAAACCTGCTACAGAGCTGGTCTGTCGCCTGCCTGCTGCCCCTGTGGGATAACATAGCGGGGTGCAGCATCTCCGCAGGTACATGGGCAGTTTTGTAGCTACTTAGATCACTCGCATCCCCATGGCAGCAGCACAGCTGCCTGTGAAGAAAGCCCTAAATGTTACTGAAACAAAGGTGAGTTTACAGGGGCAATGGGTGAGGGGTCTCCTCTCCTCTTATTAAGATGGCTTGGCACATGCAGGATCAGCCCCGTGGCTCAGCTGGTCCTGCTGAAACCCAGCCCCAACAGTACCCACTTGCACACCTCCTGGGCACGGTCCCTAGAGGAGCGTTTCCTCGCTATCCTGCTTTGAAACACCCCCTCCCGAACTATCACCTGAACATCGCGTCTCCCTGCAGATAGGGCAGAATTTTCCCCAATATTGCTCTTCGACCAGGACATTTAATGCTGTATTGAAGTCAGATATGGCAAAAGAAGCTGGGTGATCAAAGAGATTGTTCCTCATTTCGCATATACATGTAATGATTGTTTCCAGTACTGGGGGTCCTTTGTTTGACATTCTGCAATACAGGGAATTCATGGTGCAATCCACTGGGTGGGAAACCATGTGACTTTAAAAAAAGAAAAGACTTTGGAGTGCTGGTATGCTAATGACATCCATATAAAGACAGCAAGACTAAGATCTGAAGGGAAGAGTAACTAAAATTGCTCACTACAGCCTTTGATGCAAAAAATACTTGGTTGCTTATATAACTGATGGTACAAATTTTCACAGAGAAATATCCAGAACTGCCAGCACTATTTCTGTCCTATTGTGGCCTTTGGAAAACTATTGATTTTCTTTCAGATGCATCAAGTTGAGCATCCAATGTACATTCTTCCTGGCCAAAATGGTTTGCCTGAAGATGTTTGAATATCTGGCTCATTAGACTGTGTGCTTCCATGATCAGCATAGAAATCCAAGATAGAAAAGACCCCTTTGGTGATCCAGCCCAACCCTCAGCACTGCCGAATTGTTCCCTCTGCCTCCTATACATTTTTAACTGTTTTATCCAGCCCAGTTACAAATGCCTCAAATAATGGATTCCCCCTGGAAAACCGCTCACCACCAGTGACCACTGTTATTATGAACTGGGACTGGGACTACATCCAGTTACAAGAAGGGAGATTTCAATGCGATAAGTACAAAAGGAGAATGGAGGAAGCAGCCAAAGGAAAGCTATGAACTGAATACAAAGAGCCTGTGTTTCAAAGTAAAAGAACCACCGCTTAACAAGAGAGCATAATTTTTGAGACTGTCTCTATTTCAGACAATCAGAAGGTAATCTGGACCTTTAACTACAAACCAGAAATTCCTCAGAGTCGGGTGGATTTTTTCCATCAGTCAAACCTCCTTCAGCAGATAGTAGGAGTTTTGATGAGAGTTCAGTTGCTAAGACAGACATTTTGAGGGCCTGATCTTCAAACTGTAAAGTTCTGCTTGTAATTTCACCTGCCTGAATTCTGAGAGAGATTTCTTTCTGTTTCCTCTACTTCAAATAATAATAAAGAGGGGGAATTATTTTTAAGAGGCTCCTTATAAACTGAAATATGAGGGTGCATTTTGAGCATAATTTTTGAGACCACCTTTATCCTTCTTAAATTATTTTCAAGCTCTATGATGGTTTCAGCAAAACAATTCAAAATGCTTGTCTCCACTACCCAGTAATTCAAGGCTGATTTGTAAATCCTTACATAATGTTCTTGGATTTTGTAGTGTGCAATTACATTTTTCAAATGCTTCTCCTTTTGCTTATTCCTTTCCTGAGCCTTGTTTAATTTAACCAATCAAAAATCCATTTATTTCTGATTTGAAAATTAGTTAATGCAAATAAAGCCTGTCTGACATTTGCAAGTCATTTGCAAACGCCCTTCTAGCCTGCAATCACTACTCTTTCCTCTTCCGAAACCACATTTACTCAGGTCTCTGTGTGACTGATTGCGTGTTGGGTATACACGTTGAGATACATCAAGGAAACATGATATATTGCTGCTGGTCACTATGTGTACCACATATTGATTATTATTCACATGTAAGAGTTTTGGCTATGTCTACATTGGAGCCAACAGCAGAGATTTCTTCATAACTAATGATGAAGGTACCTGAAGAAGATCTTCCTATGTAGCAAAGACACTAGCTGGGGTCAAAACCATAAAGTAGACACACTGTGCACCATTGTGCGTAACAAAGTCCACGTGTGCTGAGTTCTGGCTCTGTGCTTTATTGCTATATGGTATTGCTTGTGGATTCGGTACAAGTATTAGTATGGGCACCCTTATACCACACTCCTTTGCGGGGNCCCACGTGTGCTGAGTTCTGGCTCTGTGCTTTATTGCTATACGGTATTGCTTGTGGATTCGGTGCAAGTATTAGTATGGGCACCCTTATACCACACTCCTTTGCGGGGGTAGGCTTGTCCTTCATTAATCTACAGGCAGTGCTGAAGGATTTGCTACCTTATTTCTGCCACAAGAAAAAGCAGGAGAACCACAAGTCTTATTAAAAAGCACAGCATTAAAGACCTAGGTTTCTACCTTCCTCCCACTCTTCAGTTCTGAACTAACCCCTCCTCCGGCACAGAATCGTCAAATGCTCATCTTCTCTCCTTTTGCATATATTTTCTGAAGCTAGATTAAGCTTGAAGCTAATCTTAAAGCTGGTATCAGCCTCTGGCTGGGGCCACCTTCCATGCTAGTAGCAGTGCTGGTCAAGTGATTGCTAACACTGATTTGGCACATTTCCTTTTTTTCCCCCCCTTCCTTCTCCCCAAGAGAAACTGCAGGAAAAATACAGGACACTTTGTTTTGAATCCAGACTTATGCGTTTGATAGTTTCAGTAGCACTTAAAAAACCACAAGCTTACATCACCAAGTTAACCTGCACTTCTCCTGCAAAGTGTAGTAACCTCATGATCCCGGAGAAGGTGGTTCAACAGCAACATCGGCCTAAGGACCAGCAATCTTCAAGTGCACTTCCATTGCAGGCAGCGGTGCAGCATAAGGGTATCAGACAGGTTTAAACACATTAGCTCTGGTACTGGAAGCTGATTTACTGCGGTGGCACAGAGCTCTACATGTGCTAATTTATGTTGCGTCTCAACTAACAGCTGTGTCCTTGCAGTAATTGCTATGACTTTTATCTGTTGTTTTCTAGAGTCTCACTACAAGAGAGGCCAAAGTGGAATCAACTTTAAAAGACACCTACATTTTGGTATGTACGTGCAGGTGTTTAGGTGTTAACCATAGCTGTCCAAGCCACCAAGGTAAGTCAGCAGAGAGGTAGTCAGTGCAGACAATGGAATTTGCAGAGTAATTCAATTAGCTCTAACTTATAAACCTAGAGCTTCACTGGGTTTCCAAAATTAGGTGCATCTGAAGTGCCTGGATATCTGAGATGTTTACCCTGGAGCAGCAGGTATGATCAGGACCTACAGAAGATCCATGCACTTCTGAAACGGTAGCTGTAGGCAAAATGGGATGCTCTAAAGAGGACTGGATTGCACCTGAGGCGTGTCGTTATGTATGTTCAGTAGTGGGTCACCTGAGTCACTTGCCATGATCTCTTGACTGTATTGACTGGGTCTTCACAGACTACCATGGGAGCTCAGATACCCCACATGCACAGTGACAAGTAGTCACTTACATTTAGATGTCTTAACACGGAGGTTGCCACCACTCCCAGTGTGTGATTGTGGAGCACATCATACTGATGAGCAAGTTTGCTGCTGTAATGACCCTAAAGGATGGATGTAGGCTTCAGCCTGTATTGAGGGACCAGACCACAGTGACTTCCCATTCTGGCGCACACCAGTGTCTCAGTACACAAACAGGGTTCTCCACTCTTCTCCCTTCCTTCCCCCTTAGGACCCCAAGATCTTTATCAACCTCATCTCTGCACATGCTCACATAGTTTGAGGATGTACTACAGAAACAAATTACTCCCCTATTCCTGCCCTTAACATGTCATGTCCCATCCTCCACCTCCCAATATCTAAAATCTCCCCTTCCTTCCTGATGAGGTCAGGGAAGTTTTGCTTCATGCCTTTCATGTGGAACAGCCTAGCCTAAAGACAAGAGATGACAGACAAATGAGGGTACAAGAAGCACCGGGAAGTGGGTAGAGGTGAAAAAGGATGTGAATAACCAAAAAAACAATGATGTAGCAGCTCCCGTTAGACTCCTCTTTGTCAGTGAGGCTCGGGGAAAGGGGTCTGTTATTGGTGGCTTGGTTTCTTTCTTTCCTCTCTTCAATGTGAGACGTCGGCGGTTAGGCAGCTGGTGTGCTGTGACAGCTGCTTGTCACGCCGCTCATAATCGGCCCATTGATACCTTGCGCTGCCTCTGGCTGTTTGTGGTACCCACCTGTTGGCTTTGGTCTGAGCTCCTAAGCCCCCTGTTACAGGGGCTGTTGCTTTCCCATGTGCTCTCTCCAACCCTGCCACGGGCCCCCATGTGCTATCACAAGGTGAGCATTAAATAACGAAGCACCCAATTATTTCAGTAACAGTGCTGTAGGAGTTGGTGAAAGGGCTTAAGCTAAGCAAAGTTGGATTCCTGGTGGAAAGATTTGTCACTGTTCTGTTACGGCCATTTGGCTCATTACTGAGGTACTATTTCACCACCTCTCACTGCACTAGTGTCAATGGAAAGAAAAAACAGTAAAAAAAAATCTATGATGGTTTTGTATGGGTTTTTTTTATGTTCCTATGTACATATATTCCTAATACAGGGCTCTGGAACATTTGGAGTCATGAGATCTGTAGAGACTTTCATCTGCTTCTGAACACTGCCAGCTCAATGGACAGATTGATTGTACTTGGGACAGACAACCACATTACAAAAAGTGTTTATATAATACTTCCCTTTTCTCCCACTTTGGCCAAGTTTTCCAGGGCATACTCTCCAAAATTATACATGAAAAATAGTGAATTTACAAAGTATCTGTTATCAGCAAGAGACACTGACTCCAGTAGTCTTACTGCCTGTGTGGCATTCTCCAGTTTATCAGAGAGGGAGGTGGCAAAAGCTGGAGAGCTTTATATAATATGAAGCTTCACAGTGACTTTAGACACAGCTAAAATGAACTCATGGGGAAACAAATATTCAAATACTGAAGACTTAATATAAAAGCTCTAGTTTGTCACAAGACAGTAAAAAGCTGAACTTTTCCATGAAAGGTTTGCTTACGCCAGCGCGCCCACATCGTGTATCAGAACATCACGTTCCTGAAGAATTTGACCTTGACTGTGGCTCTTCCTGGGTAACAGAGGCCTACAGAAATGAAATTTAAAGTAATAAGTAATACAGAAGCACAGAAACTCCAGGTCAGAAGGGATCTCTGGAGGTCATCTTGTCCAGTCCCCATTCAAAGCAGTTTAACTCACAGAGGTAGCTCAGGGCTTTCCCCAGCCAACTTTCCAGTATCTCCGAAGACAGAGACCTTACATGCTCTCTGGGCAGCCTGCTCCACAGCTTCACCACCTTCACTGTGAAAAGAAAGTATTAATGTGAATTTCCCTTGCTGCAACCTTGCCTTTTTTAACCATTTGTTGCAAAAGACTGAAAAGTCTTTACATCATCTCTTATGAAGTAGAGAAGGTTTATCCACCTACTAGCCTGCAGAACAAGGGCACAGAAACATTTTTACAAGGAACAAGAATTCAAGCAAAATTTTAGGATGATTTCCCAAGTTAAAGAGGTTCACAAGATCACGTATTCAATGTGTTTGTGTCTGTCTGTTCCCCGCTAATACTTTCTGAATTTGATAGCTCATTTCAACCAAGTATGATGGAAGTATAGCAATCTCAGATGTTAGATTTCTACAAGTTTAATGAAAACCGGTGTGTGGGTAGATGAGATAGATCATTGTCAGTACCCTCATTGACAACAAGCTGCAATTTGAACTCAATTGTTATTAGATACCTGAGGATCCACATGGCACAAAGGCATTCTGAATGCCCCAGCTAAAAGAAAAGATGTGATCAGACCAGTAGCGCTGTATTAGTCATCAGAGAATCCAACCACGGGATACAAATCCATCGGGAACTAGGCGTCATTAGTTCTGCTGCTCATGAAATGCTTTAGTTTTTTTTACTTTTACTCTTATGCTTCAGCTGAGCGGTCATAAATTTCTACAAGCAAAAAAGCTCCTTCATATAATCTCCCTTTATATATCATCCTTCTCTTACATGAGAAAGAGAATGGCTAAGAATAGCTGGTCAGATGATTTACTATTACAATTTTCTGCGGGTATATGGGATTTCTGGATGTCACTCAGCTGCCCTTAACAATAGCAAGGACACAATTGTTTCCATAGTAATACCCATTCCAAAGGGGTGAAGGTGTGTGTGTTTGGGGGGAGAGTACAAAGCAAGGGGGAGGCACAGGTTACACAGACTTGCATAAAGGACAAAAATCAGGCACAACGGAATTTGATTCTGCGATCCTGGCTATAGAAATTCTTCTTTTAAGGTCATCCTATTGCACTAAATCCAGCAGAAAACTGACTTGGGCAACTATGCAGGCTGAGACTCTTTCACATATGATTTTAGACAATGTAAATACGTGGGAAAGCTTTATGTCCTTTGTCACTCTTCCGTCTTGAATAACTTAACCACAACTGAACCACTGTTAATGACAGAAGGCATACCTAGTTTGTGGTGACAGAATAGTAAACCTTCCATACTATTTAATTTCTTAGTGTGGTCCAGCAGGGTAGCCTCCTAAATAACCTTATGGTCTAAAATAGATGGTTTCTCTGTGTTGCTCTTAAAAAGAGTTAACCAAATAAAAATTTCCTGACAAACAGGCTAAACATGTCTTACACCTTTTCACCTAAAAATATCTTCTGAACACAGAAATTCTGCTGCTGCAGCATCTGTCAGGGCTTTTCTGCCGCATTCTAGTATTATTGGTCACCCTAAAGAAAACAAGCATTGCGGAAACAAAGGAAAGCCAACACTGAGGTAAACAAAGCACTTCTGCCTCTTTCTTCTATGGTTTAATAGAAAATGCTCATTACATGGTCTCCCAGCTGCAGCGGGAGAAGTACCCAAGAAGGTTTTAATAAAAATAGCTTTTATAAATGACTGAGAGAGGGGGGAAATTGAAGAATTTAGCCGTGATTCCATTTGTCCAAGATGGCTCCTGGTGCTGGTGCTAAAAGCTCTGCTATTGACTCAGCTGGTTATATGACCCTTTGAGCCAGAGCCAATATAGATGAGCAGAAGACAAGCTCGGGCCTCAGAAATAGGAAAAGGGCATTGGAATGTAGATAATAAAACAATCTAGTCCATCTTCTGGTCCTTAAATGATCCTGTTTTTTTTTTAATAGTCCGCAGTATGAGCTGTGAATCCAAATATTGTAGGGAAGTGGCTATGAAGAGAGCACATTTTATTTCTGAATCTCCTCCCCAGGTTGGAGTTTGGAAGTCAACTTTCCCTAGCCAATGATAAAGGATGCTTCCAAGACAGTGCTCTCTCAGGGAGAAGTCATGTTGTTGATTTTCCTTGAGATAAAATACATCTTCTGGCCCTTAAATTTTTTTAGTGTTCTCTTCATAAAGTGAATCGATTGTGGAAGCCAAAAAGCCCTTCCCAACCACAAAATGATGCAAGAAAATCTAACTCTTCTCAACAGGGCTTCAGGATGGGGTCATGCCAAAAGACAATCACAGGAGGGCTTCCTCTGAAGAACCCCTGTCCCACCAGCTGTTTGTCCTGTTCTTTTCCTTAATTTAATGCTGCAAGGTTGAGCTGCACGGGCTGATCCCAGGCTGATCTGTGTCCAGAACCTCAGTGCCATTAAGATGGGTTTATTTTCCAGTGGATCCAGGCATGGTGTGGGGCTGGGAAGTGATCAGCTGTCAGCATCCAGTTCCCCCTTATGTTGAGGGGCTTGAGCTTTGTGATTTGGGTTGTGTTGTTTAAACCTGCAGTTGTAAAGTGCGCGCGCACACACACATACACACACATCTCTTTACAGAGATGAAAATGCTAGGTGATCCCTCAGTCACACAGGTGCCAGAAGATTAAAGGTGAATATTCCGAAATAACAAAACCTGAGCTGACAGTGCTTCTGTGACCAAAGTGTTTTATTAAGTGAAAAAAAGCATGCAAGTGTACATTTTATGCTGAGTACTATATGACAATATAATTAATAATTTGTGGGGCAGGAAGGGATAGCATTAGCAATCTTTGACCATACGAGCAAATATGGTCACAATAGTTGTAATAACTGTAGAAGAGGCATAGAAAAGCTGGCAGAGGCAAAAGAAGTAGCCAGACTGTCTCTTGAGGACCGGACTGTCATATAGCCTGTGGGCTGGTACAAAACAAGAGAGGGAAGTTTGTGTTTCGTTGTCCTTTGGAGTCGCTGCATGTTTCTCCTGAAATGCAGTGGTAAGCGGGTTCTCCAGACTTGCTATGCTTCCCCATGCCGGGCAAACTGATGGGAAGACCCAGCCTTGGGAGGGAGCAGAGACCGAGGGCAGCCTTAAACGTGCACACCTTGGGCTACCCGGGAGCACAGCTGTACCAGTGCACCAAGCAGCATATGCTAAGACAGGGAAAAGACCCACTGCAGTCCTCTGCATCCTGTGGGGATGGATGAGGAGAGTAGATTATGAGCTACCAAGCCCCTTTTCCTTCTGCAGCAGTGCACCGTTCCCTGGGATAGCACTTATGCACTGCTACTTTCAGCACGGTTTATCATAACTGGGTTTTATAGTCATTACGATAGCAATTGAGCTCTTTCCCTCACCCTCCAGTAACGGCCTCATTTTATTAAGTGCCGTACAAACGCATACACAGTGCCTCCTCCGCACAGCTACATCTCTGAAAGAACTCGAGCTAGAAAATGTGTAGTTCTTATCCAAACTCGTAATTGTTTCTCTTTTCTGGAACTGAACATGCATGCCACACAGACTAATATATACTGTCCCTATTTAAAAACTGACATGATGGGTTGTTTTCATATCTAGCAGGAACAAGGAAAATGCGAACAAAAGTCAAGAGAGAAAACAAATCTGTATATTTCCATGAAAGAGCCAATCTATTTTAGAGTCATCTTAGGCTGTGTTTTTAGTTGGGTTTTGTTTGTTTATTTGTTGTTTCCTTTTGCCATACTGATGAATGATATTGATTTGCATCGCACAGAAGTTGCAGATACAATCCTAGGCCTATTTCCATTAAATGCAACATTCAAAGCACCCAACAGCACTTGGAGACTTCCCTGACTTTGATGCCTCTGTACACTAGCAAAGGTAGAGAATCAGGAAAAAGCTTTGTCATCTTGTTTTGCTCAGTTCCTTCCCTTCACCACACAGTTGTTTTGTTTATTTATTTATTTTAGGAACCCACTTTTTTTTTATACTTTTCTATGCATATTTATAATGAAAAGATGATCTGTGTCCTCATTACTGCTCTATTGCTCGATGATGAAAAAACATGTTAACAAAGGAAAATGCTTTTCAGTCAGCTCATAATGTTCCCTGCTGTTCAACTGGGACTGAAAAGAGTATGGTTTAATGAAAGAAGGTGAGAAGGTGAAAAAAAAAAACTAATGAGGGTGTTTCTCTGCATTGAAAGATCACTTAGGAGCAGCAGTGATTTCCTTTGTGTTAGAAAAATATAAAAAAAAAAGGTTCAAAAGCAGCATCCCCAAGGTCAAAGAGGCCCATCCTCTCTAAGACAGTATACTCACTCTCCTCCCTGACAACCTCCTTTTTCCACCTGGACCAGCATTTTGTAATTTTCAGATGGTGGAGAGAAAAAAACCTCATGTGCCTCAGCCAGCTTTTAGCTCTGAAGGAACATACAAAGATGCTGTAGCAGGCACTCGAAGCTGCGTGCACCATTAACAGAGCAGCTCATGAACCCTTACCTACAGCTGCAGCCACAGACTCAAACACTGCAGAAAAAGAGAGTCCAAAATTGTAATCTTTAAGCTCATGAGATTACTGCCATTTGCTCCGGAGACTTGTGATGAAGAGTGAGTCAATACCAAGCCACACTGAGCAAAGCACACGGTGCCGAATGGTTCAAAGCACAGAGCCAATTAGAGTCGCTGAAGCCAGAAGGCGCTGCTCAGAACGGGAGCACCATGTCATGGCTTCACACTGAACGCAGCAGCTTCCAGTGTGTCGGAGCAAGCCCTGTGCATCAGAGAGAGGAAGGAGGAGATGAGAAAGGCAGGAGGAGGGGACGGCGGACTCCAGCCCAAAGGAACATTTCTAAGAGTCCTTCGCTGGGCATCAGCAAATGTGTGACAGGCAACAGATGTCAGATAAGCAATTCCCTGCTTCCGAATGTGGGGAAGACTTTGTCTTAAAACAGAGGCTTCTCCGTAGCGAGTGCTCACCAGTCTTCTGGCTCTTCCTCTTTTCTGTCATCTTTGTCAGGAGTTGGTGGAAGGAACGTGATACAGCACAGTATCGCTGCCATCAGAGCAAAAGAAAAAACCTTGTTAGTACCCTGCAGTGCCACCCACAACAGAATAGGCAAAACATTACAAAAAAATCAATATAGCAGAAGATTAACCTCAAGTGCATTCTGCCTGGTATGGCTACTAACATCCCTCAGTAGTAAACTGAGAATTTTTTAAAAACGTATGCATTCTTAACTGTGTTACGTGTCTCTCTGCTCCTCTTAATTCATAGAGTTAATAACCTAAATTACATAGAACAGTGGCTAAATTGGTTCATCATTGCTCAACTCCAATTTAAACGGACAAAGCAAGAAGCTGAAGAGAATAATATTTGGGGAACTGGATAGCTTCAGGGGATAGTTAATGATGGGATAGAGAGACTTGAATGCCTGCATCACTGGTTTTAATTTGGTTCAGGGGCAGCAGTGACACAAGGTCATTACCATATGAGAGCTGTTCGTTTTCCTGCATGAGATGAGTTGGCGGTCTTGGCCTGTTCCGAGCTGGTGGCCACCTGCGTTACAAAAGCCAACAGCGCATCTCCCACTCTCAGTGGCTGGCAGAGTGGAAAAGCCAAGGTCGGACCTGGAGGAAGGAGCAGGGCTACCCTGCCGCCTGAGCAACAGGCTGCGGGGACAGCCCAAAACAAGGACACTGCCGTACCTCGTCAGTGACACAAACAGTGAGTGCCCACTGGCGACTCAACCCTTTCACAAGAGACCAACATTTGACTAAATACAGAGCTGGATAACTAGCAAAGCCCCCAGGTAAGCCACTCGCTTTCATGGGCTCTGTCATTCCCCGGGCTGTTTGGTGGGGTTTTTTTATTTGCTGGATGGCAGTAAAGCTACTCCTGGACAATAACATTTCTGATGGGGTTTTTATTGTTGTTATTTGCAATGTGTTAGTGCCTGCAGGTCACAGCCAGGATTACGACTTTGTTGTGATAGGTGCTCCCAAACTACCAGTAAGAGACAGGTCTCGCTTTGGTGACCTTACAGTTTAAATAGAAAAGCCCAAGAGTGGTTAAAGAAAGGAGATGCTATCTTCTTCATTTCACAGCTGGGGAGCACCAGCACGGAAAGACAAAAAGCAGGATATCCTGAGGTGCTGAGCTCCTGGACCTCTTGCTGAACTCAGTGGAAGTTGTGGGTGTTCAACACAACTGAAAAAAAAGAGGCCAACATCACATAACAAGTGATGGGCAGTTTGGTGGGTCCCAACCCGACCTTGTTTGTTTGATAGCTTGCAGAGAAAATGTAGAAAAGCTGAAAAAATCATGTTGCCTTAAGAGCACTTGTCCTTACGTCTGCTGCACCAGCAGCACCTGAACATGTCAGGTTCTCAGGCTCTGTGGTTTAGGAAGAGAAAGCTTGTGCAGGAAAGGATCAAGGTTTAAGGTCTTGTTTTTCAACCTTTTCCTTGTCCAAAGGAATTTTTATCATGGCCCTCAAGATATGCAGGAGCAGAACTGTACTTACGGTGAAGACCCTCTTCAACTTTTTCCAGAGATTTTTTGAAACGGTGGAAGGGCTTGTGTGCACCCATGGTGCTCAGTGCTATCCTAGCAGCAAAGTCTCCTAACCTGGACAGATAAAGATGAGCCTTTGGGACAAGGAGACAGTCTTCTAAACTAGGAATGGACATAAGGCCAAATCTTGTCTCTTATTTGACAATGATTTAATAAACTGCCACATAAACCTTGTGAAAACCCATTTGCCTGTGGGAAGGACACGGGATTAGAGTGTTAGAAGCCAGTGTACTCCCAAGAGCCTCTTGGGAGATCATTTATGTCTTGCTTGATAGTTTTATCTACCTATGGATGAAGGGATAAAAGTGAGCAAAATCTCCAAGCCTATAATATGAGGCGGTGGCAGCAGCAAATACTCTTGAAAAGAAGAGATGGGGAAATCTTGAAAGCAGCCATGAAACTCCAGAAAGCAAGCAAAGCAAGTTCTGAGATGACTGAAGCACCCAACCCGATGATTGTATGGATTCTTGCTAAGTAAATCCTCCAGCTCACTCAGTAGGTACCTCTGATCAACCTAAACAGATAAATAAAGTGCCTCATGGATGGACTACAACATTCATAAAGTGACAGACAAAGTTTACTTTTCATAAAAATATGAAATATGAGTATTTAGAAAAAAAAACATCTGAGAGGGCAAAGAATTGGTGGGATTTGTGATTTAGAAAGAGCACAGAATGAGCTGGCTTCTCTCATCTGTTATCCCCTTTTCTCCTCCTGAAATAAGAACTGAAGGAAATTCCATTTGCAATTGTACTGGGAGTGGCCAGCAGATCCCTGACTGGTGCACTGCTTTGAAGTATGTTAACTGGGAGCAACCAAAAGAAAAGTGAGGACTTCTACTCTCAGGGTCTTTGTCCACCCCCATCTTTTGCCTCAGGCCTCATCTTTGTTATTGAATGGTTTTCCCTCCAGTGGCAGCAAGGCTTAAAGTGCAGGTAAAGACAAGACTGCAACTCATCCTTTGCTATGTTAAGCATTTTGTAATCATACGCTTTAAAAAGGCGGTCGTCGATGTGTTCTGGAATTCCATCGTGTGGTTGAGAGCCCCAAAAAAATCAGATATTCTAGTTTCCCTAGGTGTTTGGGGTTCAAAATTTTGCTCCAAACCAGAACAGCTGAATTCTTTACCTCGAGAAAGTTGTGGGGAACATTAATTTCAACCGATGGAAATATGAGATCCAGCTTCTCAAATTTTGTATTATTTTGTAATATATAAGATAAAATGAAATATTTTGAAACTAAAACTCATTTTGAAGGAAGAAATTGAAACATTTAACTTGGAAATGTCAAAACGAGATGTTCCCACACTGTTGGAACATCCCTCCACCACTTACTCTTTTTTAAATGACATTTTCAGTGCAACCGACACAAGTTTGCAAAGCGTTTTGATTTTGACAGGGCTGCATTTTCCAGTGGAAAGCTGTTCTTTCAGAGGTTTTCCAACCAGCTCCACTAGGAACAGGTGTCACAGGATCGCAACAACCTTCCCTCTGCCAAACCGCTACATTAAAAGCAAGATCCCGGAGAAGTGGCTGGGGTGTGTAGGGCACGAGGGGTCACAGGACGCCCTACCGTGGTGAAGGTTGACAACCTGGTGCGTGAATCACCTCCGTCTACCCATACGTCTTGTCTCCTGTGGAACTGCTACGTTTGTGGGCTGAACTGGCAGTAGCAACTGTGGGGGATTTTCGGGGGAAAAAAAAACCCCAACCCTCAGTGTGTGGGCATGGCTACATGCTCAACACTGCAATTTCCCGCTCTACCATCCGAGTTTAGAAGTGACAGAAAGAAGGATTATCCTGAGATTGGAGGAACTCCCAGTTCAGGATGGGGATCTTTAGCAAGCCATGAATGTGGAGGCGGGATGAGCAGCAACACGTGCCCTTAAATTCTCTCTGTGGCCTGATTTTAGTCTGGCAATGTCCACTGGACGTGACTTGCCTTTGCCGAGGGGATGTGTCCCTCCATGAACATGGAAGAGAAGCTTAACCTGGTAGGTTCACATTAAAAGCAACAACTACCCAACTCTTTCAAAGAATTAAAGGAAAAGCCTTAGTCCTCTGAGGAGGAGAAGTCAGTACTTTCTGAAATGCACAGCCAAGGAGAAACCTGTTCTGATTTACTGCAGTGTTAAATAAAGTTCTTTTTACACACCACCACTTCCGAATGACCAGACGGGCTGACTAATATCAGAAACTTAGTCTGGGCACAAATGAGTTAGCCTTTTTTCTTTTCCACTTTTCTCACAGGAATGCCGTTTGGAATTATCTCCTTTCTTGTTAATTTAACGATTACCATCGGAAAGAGCCAGCGGTGGAAAAAATATAGGCAGTAATTATGACCTTGCAGACTCGCTGCAGGACTAGATGCAAGGAAAACACTGGATTGTGAGAATGGGTCTGTGCTCCTCGGCGGATGCACTTCCCTGGATAGAGACCCAAGATTTTGGGTGCCTCGGGCCCTGGGGGCCCAGCTGGAGAAACCTTCAAGAGGAAGACTCACTGTCTGATAGCAGGCACGTCTCAACTTGGCCACCCCTAAAACATACAACCATCCAAAATTCTTAACCCTGCCCCGTGAAGTGTTGAGTGCTTTTTTTCCCTGAGAAATGAGGAATACGGTGTATTCCTCCTCCATGGGTGGATGTGGTAGATGGACCAGTTAATGTCTTCAGACACTATGTCAAATGATAAATATTTATCATGTTTCTGTATTAATACGTGTGAAGGCAAATACATATTTATGACACTGCAGAGGCAGAAGCGCGCGGAGCAAAGCCAGCTGGATATTAACAGTCTTTAGGAACTGGCTGTTGAATAAAGCCCAGCTTCCTGGTTTCGCCCATTGCCCGTCCGCCTTTGGAGCCACTTTGCCCCTCAGAGATGAGGGATTCCCCAGCACTTCTGTGGGCCGCCATGACGGCTGTCGCGTAAGCCCCAAAATACCCAAGGCAGGACTCAAGGATAGTGAGGAAAAGGGAAACAATGCCAAACCCCTGGCGTTTCACGGGAAATACTGGCCCAGGGAAAGGTCTCGGCCTTGAGGGATGCCCTGCCAGCGCAGCCACGGCCTAAGGCCCAACTCCCGCCGCCCCCGCTGGCCCCCCGGGGGCACCAACCCCGAGGCCTCAGGGCCAGCGCGGGGCCTGCCCCCGCTCTCCCCACGCCCCGCCGGCGGCAGGCCGGGGCCGCCCGCCTCAGCCTCCTCGGCGGGGCGGCGAGGGCGGGTGTCCGGGCCGGGCCCGGCGGCGGAGCAGCGCTTACCCCCCCGGGGCGGGGAGGCGCCGTCCGCCCCCGGGGGCCGGAGGAGGCGCTGCCATCCACATTGGCTGGAGGCCCCGCGCACCGCCTCCCCCGGCCCGGCTCCCCGGGGCTCGCCGGGCCGCCGCGGCGGAGCGCCGGCCCGACGGGGCTTATCGCGATTAATCACCCACGGCCCCACCGCGGGGCGAACGGCGGGCGGGCGGCCGGGGGCGCGGGGCACGGCCAAGGGAGGCCGGGGCTCGCTCTCCGCCGCCCGCCCCCCACCCCCCCCGGTGTCCCCCGGTGTCCCCGTGTCCCTCCCCCGGGGCGAAGTTTGGCCGCCGCCGCCGCCGCCCGTCTCCCCCGGCGCTGCCCGCGTGTGCGGGGCGCCTCCGCCGCTGCCAGGGCCGGGACAAAAGGCACACTGACACGTGATGGGAGCCGGGCTTCATAAATGGGACCGGAGAGGGGCGGAAGGCGGGGGGGGGGGGACCGCGGCGGCGGTGGCGGCGTGTGCCGGAGCCGCGCCGGGCGCCCGGCGGCTCCCGCGCTGCCTCCCCGCGCCGAGGCGGCGGCGGGCGGCAGGCGGCGGAGGAGGGCCGGGGGCGGCGGCCGTGGGGGGGCGGGCGGCACATGGAACGGCGGCGGCGGCGGCGGTGGGGCGGCGGAGCCCGGCGCGCCGCCTGAGCCCGGCGAGCGAGGGCGGCGGTGGTCGGAGAGGAGGCGCCGAGGGGAGGGAAGGGAAGAAGGGGAGGCAGCCGGAGGGGGAGAAGTCTCCCACCTCCTCCTTCCCCTCGCCGGCACCGCCTCCTCGGCGCTCCCCAGTGCCGGGGTGCCCGGGCGGGGCGGCGCTCCCGCTCCCTGCCGGGGGTCGGCGCGGCCGGAGCAGGCGGGGGACGCGGCCGGTGCCGTGCGGAGGGTAAGGACGGCGCGGGGCGGGGGGTGCGGGAGGGTGCGGGGGGTGCCCGTCGTGCCCCCCTAGGGCGGGGGCCAGGTAGCCGTCGTCCCCCTCAAAGTTTGTTGGCGGCGTGGGTAGGGACGGCGTCCGGGGGGGGGGGNGGGTCTGGCCGCTGCCCCGGCCACGGCCCCGCTGGGGAGAGTTGGAAGGTGGCCCGGAGCCACCCGGGACAAGCCGGTGGCCCGAGGTGGGCGGTTTGCTGTCGTGATCCCGGCCGGAGGACGGAGGGGGGTGTGGGGGGAGCCCGGGTGGCGAGGGGAGCGCGGCGGCGGGCGGAGGTGCGGGAGGGAGGCTGGTGGCGTTATGGTGAACACGCGTCCATTCTTCTGTGCGCGGAGCCTCCCGGGTCCCCGCCAGGACCTCCTCTGACATCGGAGGTTTCTCCTCTCGTCCCGACCCCAGCGGTGATGGACAGCGGGCGGCATTCCGCCCGGTTTTCCCGAGCACTTTTCCTCCCCAAAACTCCGCCGTTGAGGCTGTAACCGAAATGAAAGGCGGGTCGTGATTTTGTGCGCAGCGATGTTCCGTTAAAAGCTGTCACTTAGGCATCCAGCATCTTCGGAATATCCCAGTAGGTGTTTGGTTGGTTCGTTTGTTTTGTTCTGAAATTCGGAGGTCGGGGCGAGGAAGGCGGGGGGGGGGGGGGGGGGGGGGGGGGGGCACACGCACGGACGAGAAGCAAACAGCTGAGTTGCAGAAAATACACAGGNTTGTCATGTGAAATCTTCAGCTGTTGAGAAATAATTCTGAGTAACCAGATGGGCTTATTTTAAATGGGCAGCTTTTTGTCTCAAAGACGTCTGCAAATCTCCATTGAGAACACCCCTGGATGAGGTATGTACCAAGCCTTTGGTGGGAGAGAGCTCGTTACTGTGATTTCAGTTTGATTAAGTAAAATGGTGTCAGAAGATGAAGTCCATAGTTTTCCTTCTTTCTCTAAAATTATCATCGGTGTTATTTTCTGTATGGCAGCAAATGATCATAGTGACAGTTTCGGCGTATGTTCTCTTCTTTCAGAAGATAAAGGGACATAATATAACAAGAGCCAGATAGCAAAATACTCTTTCTTGAGTATCTACAAGTTGTTTTTTTTTTTTTAATGTAGTGTGGCTTTATTAACCTGTTAAAGGTGTAGTAATGTTTCTTTTTATTTTCCTTAGATGTATCGTCTTGTTTTTATTGTTATTGTTCACCTTTTCTTAAAGGAATATAGCATTCTCTGCTGGGGGTGGCATTGCTGTTCACATGTACCAAGATCATGCGAAGGATCGGAGTGATATTTAATATGATATTTAATAACAAAATGTGCAACATCGCAAGAATTACTTGGGCGTGCTTAATTCTTTTTGGATTACACCTCGTATCAACTGCCAGCGAGGGTTTTCCCTTCTCGAGAAAGGAAAAAAAAACTGTGACTATAGTAGGAATATTTATTATGCAGGCAGAGTTTATTAAATCAGCTGTAAAAGAAATGAACGTAACATCTTTAAACAGTTTAGAAGATGAATGTCTAATTCCTGATTTGCTTGAGGTTAAAATTAGCTTTGTAGCAACCAGGAACAGCTTTGCTTTATTATCTGTTGGTCTTTGGAATGAGAGGCAGAACCATTTGAATAAAAACATTTTAAAGCAGAATTGATAAAAGCCATAATTGTTTGACTGAGCCAGCAGGGATCTATTGCCGGGGGGGGGGGGGAGTTGGCTAGGTAAAGGANAGGTAAAGGAATCGACTATTTGCTGTGAATTTACCTCATCGACCATTCAGTAACAGCTAAACCCACAGTAATCAAATCAAAATACCTACAAAACTCGAGGTGAAGCTGGATGCAGGTGATAGCATCGTGAGGATGAGCCGGTGGGCGCCTTTGATCCTGGCTGTTCTTTGGTGAATTATGTTGGCTCAGTTGCATAAAGGACCCCATTAAGGGCTTTCATGCTCTGCTGAAGAAACGGCAGGTCTTAGCCAATGCAAGCCTTTCTTTTCCTTTCTCTGTTCACAGGTTTCTGATTGGGCAACAGAAGTTTAGAAATGAAATAACTTTTTTTTTTGGCATTTCTGACTTTCAGCCTTTAATGTGGCTGTCCCAAAATGCTTGCAGACTGTCATCCCGCTGGGAATTTTGGTGCTGAAAGTGTTACGCGCTAGAGAGGGAGAGCTGGGATGGCTTTCCATTCTATTGAGTAGAGGTAGGCGAGGAGATTAAGAGGCAAGAGAGAACCCAAACCCATATATTCACTTAGTATTGCCCAATAATTTTACAAATACATTGCTATTCCGGGTTCTGCAGGTCTCCTGCACTGTCTTCCACTCACCTAGTTTCTCTACTTATGCACGTTTTAAGAGAAATTACTGTAACTTCTCTGATGCAAACTTTGTGACCTCTCTCTAGTCATGCCGTTGGCTACCTAGGCATCCGCAGATTTAATTTTTCTCAGCAGTGATTGCTCTTCATTTCTTTGCAGTTGTCTATATTAGCTTTATCCGAGTCTCCTCCTGACAGTAAATTATTTTAGATATGTTTTGCTGCAATTTCCCAAATAGTTTAGGCTGTGTAAAATGATGAAGGCTCTACAAAACCGCTCATCGACCATTTAAGTGAGAATTCGGAGATTTTTCCCTTCTCTAGCAGCAAATTCACACAGTCTGGTGCTGATTTAAAATATGTAGTGCAGGCGACCCTAACACTGGGATTTGGCCAAGTTCAAAGCAGCTGTGCAGATGGACACAGAAGACAGAAGGCAGAGGGAAATAGACCCTTTTAATCATAACAAGGCTGCTCTTGTTTTCCTATCTATAGTGGAAATGCATGCCAGCCCCTCGTACTTAAAAGCAAGCTTGCAAATGTGCCAGAATAGACAGCAACAGCATTTGTTATTAATGCAAAGTTAAAAATGTGACAACCTGTCTTCTCAGTACCGCTCTTTACATCTCCATTTCTGCTCTTTACATCTCCATTTCTAGACCTAAACTGTACTGCTGCAAAAAGTGCACATCCGATTGCTGTCAGTGGGATAAGAATTCACCCCCCCTCAAAACTCAGGCTCTTTGAAAGTGCGTGGCTTTGTTAATGATCGCTGAAACCAGCCACGACCTGTCCTTTTGAAATGGTTATAATGACTTATAAATCAATTTCTCGTTAGAAAGAACTTTTTTTTTTTCCTTTTTCCCGAAGGTGCCATTGTTGCCCATGAAAAATGATTGGGTTTGCAACATAAGGTTGGAGCACATTTTATTCTGCCGTTTGTGCCTCATGCAGGGGCATTATGGTGATGCACACACCAAGCCCGGTTCTGCCTCTCTTCAGTTGGAACATCGTTTTTTGACCAAGCTACCCACATCCAAATTACAGATAAAATAGATATTTCACTACTGTGTGTGTTAGGATAATGTCACTCCTTATACTTTGGCTGGACTGTTGGTGAAACTGAATGTTTCCTACCTTTCAGATGTCTTGTTTGTGTAGATTGAGGCTAGATGACATCAAATAGTACCTCATCCTGTGTTAACCTGTTTTATGGCAGTTGTATATTCTTAAGAAAGCCGTGTTTACTCACTACAAAGTACTGAACAGGAGCAGTTCCGTAGGGAATACTGTCAGTTCCCTTTCAGCCCTTGCTGGAGTCATTTTCATATTTCTGCATTTTAGGAAACCTTTTAAAGTTTGTGCTTAGGGGCTTGGGGGAGCTCCCACCTTCCCGTTGTGGTGAATATGTGAAACATGCTCTCAGAAATCACTGGATTTAGTCACTTCTGCCTCTATTTTAAACAATACAGTACTGGAGTCCACCCTATGCATGTGCCTGGAAAATTAGGTGGCATAGGTTTGGAGTGTGTGTATATAGGTACCTGTATGTACTTATACATGCAAAATAATTTTTACAGGATCTCAGTGGCAGATGTACTAGGTTTAGATTCTTGCTTTTCCCCAGGAAGGCTGTGTATAAGGGAGTTCAAAATATACAGCAGTTGTCTTGCCTGTATTTTTTGTACCTACACTTCTAGCTTGACTGCTTGTCCTCAGGCGCCGGGAATTTGAGTTTATGCATGACAAACACTACTGCAACGTTTGTGAGACTTTGCATAGTTCCTCTAGGCGTGTGTATGTATATGTCTGTCTGGAAGTTTATGCGTATAAATATATATATATGTATACACAGAAATAAGAATTCATAACTCATCCCCCAGTATCTTTTAACTATTTCTCCAAATCTGATGTAATATTGGTTGGAGTCTCTCTGCAATTTGTTGTTCTGGCTACTTAGATATGAGATTCTACTGTAATTCTTTCTCACTTCTCCTCTTCTCTCCCTCTCTCCTTTTTTTAAAAAAGAAAAGCATCTGCATATTTCGAAGACATGCACCATTGCCAAGCAATCTGGTGTAGTGGCTTAATATGCTGGCAAATAATTTCACAAGTTGTTTGTGTATGTGAAGGCAGTATATTTGAATATCATTATATTCTGAATGTAGCTATGAAGAGAGTTATCTGAGCTTATTTAAATTTTATGAAAGGCCAGACAGCTCCAGAAATGAAAGAATGTTTTACATTTTTTAATTGGAGTGCATATTTTCGTCCTCCGCTAATGCTGGTGGTGTGGGACATCACATTTACCACAAGCCTTTCTATCCTAGCTTCCGAGCACTGCCAATATTGGGTGGTCTAATCACATTTTTCAGGAGAAGTAGACTCCTGAGGACTGAGGTAAAAGGGAAATTGCTTTGCAATGTGTTGCTGACCTTCTGTGCGCTAACTCTCTGTCATTGCCTGTGAACCCCTCTTCCCTTTTCCCCTTTCGGTGTGTTTATCCGCTGTACGGGTCACTCAGTGGCTCCATTTGAGCACTCTCTCTTCCTTTCCACCCCTGAGGTCCGTAGTCTGTACTTCATTTTCCTTAAGCAGTTTGATTTTTATTAATGTCCCTGGCCAGATTTGCTCAGCTGATCTCTCCTGAGTGTCCCGTGCTCAGTCCCGTGTGTCAGTGCGTACAGCACTATCTTTTTCTGTGGCCTTACTGAGGATGGTTTCTCAGAGCCCTTTGCGTCTTCCTTTGCTGTTTGAATACAGATCAGAAATGGACTTTCAAAAGAGCGAGTCATTGCCTGCGGAACAGTGGGTCTGTTCTTTCTTTACGGTGAGATCTGAAAATCCCACTAGCTGTATCCTTCAGCTTACGCAGGTGTCTCTGAAGTTCACACAGCTCAGAAGAGGAGGGAGGTTTTCACTCGTGAGTTTTCTCCTTCACCTGATCTGCTTTTCCCAAGCTGATCACAAACGCAATTCTTCTCTTGCCCTAAAATCTGCATCCCCTGCCTCCTAGGGGCTCCTTCCACTTGGGTCTTCCTCTCTTACCTTTCCCCGGTTTGCTCCTGTCTCACCTGGACACATCCTATTCCCTGTATGAAGACAGTACTTATCTCTCCTCTCAAACCCCTTCACACCAATCACTTAACCCCCATTACCTTTGCTCGCAGCATCTCCTTGCTATCTCACAAAGTCTTTGATTAAAACTTGTTACAGCCGCAGTTTGTTGCGGGGGGAGGAGGGGGCAGACGTGCACTCTGTGCAGGTTATGAGACTTCTCCCTGGAGCCTGATGGTTTTGCTACCTGTCTGTCTCTAATCCTTACTCTTTTAATAAAGTTCACTAATATTTTCTGCTGCAACAAATTCTTGACCTTTTTTTGTTCTGCTCTGGCCGTTACACGGAAGCTGTTTTCTTGGAGTGGTTATGTCTTTTTTTTGGGTTTGGTTTTTTTTCTGTTAATAAATGTGTTTTTCCCCCCAGTTTCATCCTCTGGATGATACATTCTGCTGGGGACCTTTAGCATTTAGCACCCAGTGGAGTCTGGGTCTTTTATGTCCTGCTCTGCTCTTTCAAATGACTTCTCTCCCTTCAACTACACGTTGTGTGCTAAGCTGCTCTCTCTTCTAGGTACTTCCAGGAGATTGAGTGTTCAGCCCCCATCTCTTTGGCACCTGGCTGGGCTTCTCTGTCTCCATTTAACATTTATGTCAGTTCTGCTCAGCGGTAATAAGTGTCTGCACCTTTTGGCATTAGAGAATGGCTAGAAAAGAGGCAGGAAATGAAGCAATTTTTGTTGGAATATTGAAATCCAGCATAAACCCTTTTGTGAAAAAGAAAAAATTTGAGGGTTCAAAATTGACCAGCTTAACGAGTTTCTTTCCATTTTCTTTAAAATGTAAATACCATAGCATTGTATCAAACTTTTCGTATTACCTGTTCATTCTGCTTTACTGGGAAATGGGTCCTTAAACTGGAGCTGATTTTAAGCAAATAGCAGGTCACTCTTGCTTCACTGTTTCCCTTTCATCTGAGCCTTTCATACTTCAACAAACCTCTTCATTCTTTCCCAAAACTATGCTTTTAAGTGAAATTAAGATGTATAAAGTAAGCTGGAAAAGATGTTAAAATCCCACATTCATTCTGTCCTTTTGTTGTTTTAAGAAAGCCAAACCCACCTTCTCTCCTTTCTCCCAAAAGCTGGGAAGACCAGGTAGCAATTATTTCCCACCAACATGACCCTGACGGTCCCCTTGCTGGTTTGTGACTTCAGTACTTCGTCTTGTCTCTGACTTGGTAGGAGATGTGTGTGTAGGGGGTTGTATTTCACAAGCTGAGGGGTTTCGAGTGAACTCGGGAGCTTTGGGGGTTTTTCACAGGCAGATGGGACAGCTGTCCCTGCCCTTCCCCCTGTGGCTGGGTGGGATGTGGGAGACACGTCTGTGATTTGCTTAATTCAGAGAAAGGGCTTCAAGCTAAGCCTCTGATTTACCAGGCGTGCACCCTGCCTGCTGGAACATCGGTTAGTGCTTTTGTTTCTGGATGTTTAACTCTTGATCCAATGTGGAACAACTCGAGCAGTTTAGCGATGGGCAGCAGGACAGAGAGGCTGCCAGCACGGTCATCTGGCCTGCAGGAGAGCAAAGTTCGGGTCCTTCACCTGCACCAAATGGAGCAGGACTTCAACCTCATTTTTGGACCTCTGGTCTCAGACACATGCGTACGCCCCGGCTGTTTGAGGGATAAGACACAGCCTTTTTTTCTCTGCACCTGCAGGTCACCTGTGCTAAAACTGGTACATACATCTCACCAACAAAACTTTGGAGGGAAGAACTAATGTTATTTCTTTTAAAAACATTGTTGGTGACTGATTAATGCTCTGTTTTCCCCATTGTTTTGTTTTCGTTGTTAAGATTGCCAGATGCTGGGTGCTGAGTGGTGTCACGTAGGGGCGGTTTGCCCCCAAATTAGAACAATCCAGCCCCTATCCTGCTAGTGTGCAAACGCTATGTTCATTAACATAAATAACCATGTAGTTGTGGTTTCTTGCTAATTAAGGTTCAGCTTGCCAAAGGTATCATCATGTTAGATAAGAATAAAATTTGGTTCAGTATGTATGCCCTAGTTTACGCCATAGCTGATAGTGCCTTGCTGTAACTAGAAGATAGCATCGCTCGTGTGCTCCTCCCTAGCTTCAGTGCTCCTTCCCAATCCCTCACGCAGAGAAAATTCCCACCAAAGTGAATGCAAGTTTTCCTGAATTAGGAGTGACAGCGTGTTTGCCATTTGTAGCCTAGGAGTAGCACAGTGTTGGAGTAATAAAACAGTAAATAGGGTAGGGGTAACATTGCCTTCACATTCTTGTCAAGATGGTTTTTTTTTCCTTGCTCGGTGTTACTGAGTCTTAAGGTGCCATTTCTCAGACTGCACATTTCTTTCTCCAAGGCTTAGAAACCTTGCTCTGTCCTCGAAGCAGTATTGTTCATTGCCATATGGGATAAGGTAATTATTAGCCATATAAATTTTCATTTTATAGGACAGTTCTAATTCCTGGAGGCCAGCAGTTACTATGGTAGGTCTCATTTCTCTCACACTTTTTCAGCTGACTACGTATGAGTATAAATTACTGCTGTTTCTCCTGTGGTAATACATTGTGGACCCAGTTTGGTAGGAGTCCCAGTGTACTGGGCACTGTGCAAACTTCTTGGAAGATTAAGCCCTCTGAAGGACTTACAAGCCTTATAACATGTTAGCAAGGAGAATGTATTTACATATTTTTGTGCATTCAAAAACTGTTTCAATTATACCTACTTGTCCTTTAGCCTGTTCTTAATTAGCTGTAGGTATCACAGAAGAGATGTATAGACACGGAGATCAAAATATTTTCTAAAATAGAAGCTAGAAAGGTTTGATTATGAATTTCCCTTTCTTGTTTTTGATTCTTTTTCTTGCCACGTCAACATTTTCGCAGTTATCAGTAGCATCATTGTATTGCTTATAATTACTTTCTGAGGAAGAACGCAAATATTCACTGTTTCTATTCAGTCTATTAAAATTGCTCTATCAATCATCCTAGTTTGAAAATTATCACACATTCAGCCCTTTTTTTAGACAACTATAAAAACTTTCCAGCCCTCCCTCTCCCCCAGAACAGCAGGAGAAGATAGGTAGTAGCATTTTAATGGAGTCACGTTCTTGTTCCCTGAGTGAACTGGTCTTGTGGACCAACTAGGGGAGGTATCATTCTCCCTGTTGTCTGACATGAGTTCCCAGCCTTTTATGCATTATCTGTTTCATATTTTACCTAAGGGTTCTTTACGTTCTGATAGCGTCCAAGCTTCTTTTAAGGCTATATGTAACCACACAGTGGAGGGCAGTAGTAAGACCTGCCCCCTCGACTCTTCACTAATTCTTTCACTTTGAGGGCAAAGTTGCATCTTCAACCTTCAGCTGATGTTTAACACCTCGTATGTTTGAACCCCGGGAAAGCAGGCTGGAAAAAAAGGGCTAGAGGAAGTTAAATCCAGGTCTCTGCAGACAGCCAAGTGGTGTGTTTGTAAAAGCCGCTCCATCTAGTGGCAGTCACTTTGCACAGCTGGTCTGGCAGTGCCCATCAACAGCCGCCGGTTGATGGGAGAAAAGTCTAAAATGGTGTTCAGCTATGGGTTTTCTGGTTTTGGTCTTTGAGATAAAAGATGCTTAAAATTTTTATCTACTGTTTAATCCTTAGCCGTAATTATAATTCATTACTTGCTGTGAATTGCTGCATGCAGTCACGGAAATACACCAAAAATTTGGAGTGCCGGCATCAGCACAGGCTCTTCTTCATCTTTAATCAATGTTTCGGTTCTTTTTAAAACCGTTTTAAAATGAGTGAGGTAGTAGAGCTCATTTTAGGAAGAGACGAAGCTGGGAGCTTTGGAGACTCAAAAGCTCTGTTGGAAGAGTAGCTTTTGGTGGGGCAGGGAAGATCTCCCTCAGAAGAACAGGGAGGCTGTCCCTCACTGCCACCCTGCCCATGAGGGGACCTTGCTGCGGCACAGAGCCATCACCCCAGCCCCATCCAGAGAGAAGGGATCTGTGCAGGGGACCTTTTTCCACTAGGCAGCCTGTGAGAAGGCTCCCAGAGTATTTCATGTAGAGATGTCTCGGGCAGTATGGGTTTGGGTTGTGTTGAAGCCAACTACGAAGAGCAGTGTGGCCACGTGGAGTGGGGTGTCCCGTTCTCGTGGGCAGTGCCTCCTCACCGCTCCAGGTTCAGACAGAAGAGCTTAGAGCTAAAATTTGTGTGGCACTGACACGTCCACCTTACCAAACGAAAAGACCGGGAACCAGACCACTGCTTCTGCCATCAGCTTTTTGGTCAATGTCAAATCATGCAACATCTCAAGACTGTATCATGGACTCTTCTGATAACCTCAGTGCCAAAGGTCCAGTCTCATTTTCACTAGGCAGCCATGGAAAACCTCACTGATCGCTTCAGCGCATTTCAGTATTGTAGCTTACTGGGGCAAGCTAGTATCTAAATTAAAATAAACGAAATTCCAGTAAAGTACAATTCCAGATCAGGCAAATGGCTGTTTTACTGCAACTTTAATAAAAATCAACTGCTACTTGAATAGGTGCATGCACACATACTGCTAGAAATTTCCAATTATGAAATTCCCAGCAGCAAACAAAAACAAAATTAATGTCAGCTGCATCCCCCAAAGCCTAAACTACACCACTAATGAACTCCCAAGTACTCTCAAAGAAAACTCTCTTTGCAGAGACAATAAGGTGGAAATTACTGTAATAATCTCAATGTAAAAATACAGAGGGAAAAAAAAAATCATTGAAATTCAGAGTAAGACTTGCCTCTCCTGATCCTATTAACCATGTTGTTAGCATAGCATATGCATGCATAGTGATACTGTCACATAACTCACTGCCACCTTCAAAAGAGCACACTGGAATTCGTGTTCTTTCATTTGTATTTCAAACAAAGGTAGGGGTTGCACGGTGGCTTGCACCTTATTCTGCGGAAGTCTATACTTAACATGACTCCAGCAGCGACTAGCTACCTCATAACAATTTGTTTGTCTGTCTAGCAGAAGTGCTCAGTTGCATACAATTTTTGAAGCTTTACTCAAACATAATCTTCTCAACATGAGGCTGTGGCTTTAATCATTAAAATGGTTGTCTTTCTTCTGTCAGCACTAAGCTGGAATAACAGAGAATACCAAAGCCATCTTTACATGTTTATAGAACGACTTGTTTTATTTAAATTTTTTGGGGGGTAGGTTTTCAAATGAATAATACATTCTTCACTTCTGGTTTTAAACTGGTGTAATAACGCCAAGTTTAAAGTTGCCAGACTTCACCCAAAACGGATTTGTCAGTTGTCAGCAGGGTCATCTTTGCAACATGTAACATCTGCAAATTCTACTGAGAACAGCTGTAAAGCACCTTCTGGAAGAAAAGTATTTTACGTATTAGATTATTGCTGTTCATTTTTAATGTGTGCTTCAGTGTCATTTCCTTCCGTCGCTGCTCAAACTCTCAAAATTAAATTCGTTAATATATTTTAAGATTGTCTGCCTAATAATTACGTTGCTATTTGCTGAGCAAGGTTGTCTGCAAAAGCTGACACAGCAAGTGTGTGTGCGCTGTGTGTTAGACCTACAGGGTTGTTTATACTCCTTGTTGGCAGCACGGGAGTTGCAGTGTCTTCTGGAGGTCTATGTTCATATATTTCCTTTGTCACTCAATGCCCAGGCCTGCTGAATCAAATGGAAAACTTTGAACTATGGAAGAAGTCTTGAGTGTTCAGATGCCATGTGTAAGTGCAGTGTAAATATCTCATCAGCCAAATGATTTCTGCTGCTTTTGGAAATGCTCGTGATTTCTTTCAGGATTTCAGTATTGGTATTGTAGAGAGGAATCCTTTTCTTCTTTCTTTTAGTTTTCATGGGAAAACTGAGCTGTGGTACCTATTGTGCAAGTCTCCTCTTCAGGAGTTGAGGTGATCAGTACTCTGGGTTTCGGCAGATAATCTCTCGTGGCCTTTCTGGCTGTTTATTGTCAGTTGTGTAAAGTGAACAGGTGAAGTCAGTACAAGCATCTGGGATTTCTTGGGTGTCACAAACAATTTCCTCCATTCTAAAAGCATGAAAAAGTTTGGTTTTGCTCCTGTTGCTGTTGTAATCATCGAGATGTCCCATAGCAGATGCAGAATAACTGTAGCACACCAAAGCAATGATTCTGGCTCTTATTTACATTCAGACCATTCTCAGCCACTCTGGCAGTGCAGAGGGGCCCTAAAGTAGATGTTCAGTGCATGTTCAAGGCATGATATATGGGCAAAGTTATATAAAGGAGCACAGCATAAGAAGAGCTGTAAGACCTGTCTTGTTGACAGCTGAGGGTGCTCTCCCAAGGGTACCATAACCAGGAGTTACACCCTGCAATTAATCACCATTCACAAGCAAAGGCTGGGCATGATGGGACTCAGAAACCACTGGCTACCGGGGGCCTTCTGCTGGGATCCCCATTTCTGAGGGGACAGAATGTTTTTGAGGTTGCCCCCAATGGGACAAGTCACATTTCCATGTTTCTCACGGGAGCAGCGGCTCCTGGTCCTTTTTGCTTGGAGTTTTGGTCAGAGCTGCACTCTGACCCAAACTTCGTGCCATATTTTTCTAGGCAGCCGTGAACTGCCCTGATGGAGGCTTCTGATCTGCGCAGAATGGATCACTGATGCACTCAATAATTTGGCAGTGCTGGTCACCTTTCCTGAAAGGTGGCCAGGGCTGGGTAACAACCCACCTCCCCCATAGAGTCCAATCATGCCAGTTGCCTTGGTTTGCTTAGCAAAAGAAAGGAATAGAGTAGTGAAGCTGTATCCGGATCCCTATATTTGTAGATAAAACACCTTGCTAATAAATTTGCAGTAACAAATTCAAGATGTTAGTAGACCTCGGATTGCTGTAACAGGGTAATGTGAATATACAGGCATACTGGGTGAACTGTGAAACTTAGAGTGCATGGCTCTTTCCCCCTTCCCTCTCTGTTGTCAGGTTTCCAAAACCCTCGGTGCCTTTTGAAAGAAGAGCGATGAAGGTGATGATTCAGTTTAATGCTGCTTCTACAGTGGCACTTGGTATTATCTAAATGAAGCAAGCCCAAGGAATATTGGTCTGCAAAGTACTTTGAAATCAGAAGCCAAGTTCAGATCTAGAGGAAAATACCTTTCTGGTGGAGCAGCTCAGAAGGTTTTGATGAGAAATTAAAATTACTTTCCTATGGAATACTCAGTTCCCTGCGCCTCTGGTTTTCGCGTCACTTCTTATTGTAATACAGTTTTAGTGAAATCCAGGTGATTTCCTTCTAAGTGCTTGATTCACCCTGGTACCCAAAGGTGGCAAATGCTAGACCTGCACTGAATACAAGAGAAAGGTCAATTTTGTTTGACACAGTTCAACTAGGTTGTTTGTGGAGTTTGTCTCCCTGTTTATCTTAATGAAGTCTGATCTTTTTCCCTTCCAGGATTTCCTCCGATGCATTTTTCCCTCTCCCAAGTCTCTCTGAAACCAACAGGACTGGGGTTATGAAGTCAATCCTAGATGGCCTCGCAGATACAACTTTCCGAACAATCACAACAGATCTCCTTTACGTGGGCTCCAACGATATCCACTACGAAGACATGAAAGGCGACATGGCATCCAAGCTGGGATACTACCCCCAGAAGTTTCCTCTCTCTTCCTTCAGGGGTGATCCTTTCCAAGAAAAAATGACTGCAGGAGATGATCCCCTGTTGAGCATTATTCCCTCAGATCAGGTCAACATCACAGAGTTTTACAACAAGTCTCTGTCCACGTTTAAGGATAATGAGGAGAACATACAGTGTGGGGAGAACTTCATGGATATGGAGTGCTTTATGATCCTGAACCCCAGCCAGCAGCTAGCCATCGCTGTGCTGTCGCTCACCCTGGGTACCTTCACAGTCCTAGAGAACCTTCTCGTCCTGTGCGTCATCCTCCACTCCCGAAGCCTCCGGTGTAGACCCTCCTACCATTTCATTGGCAGCCTGGCTGTGGCCGACCTCCTGGGCAGCGTGATTTTTGTCTACAGTTTTGTGGATTTCCATGTTTTCCACCGGAAGGACAGCCCTAACGTCTTCTTGTTCAAACTGGGTGGAGTTACAGCCTCCTTCACCGCCTCCGTAGGTAGCCTTTTCCTCACGGCAATAGACCGATACATATCTATACACAGGCCACTAGCTTACAAAAGGATTGTTACCCGACCAAAGGCTGTCGTAGCGTTTTGTGTGATGTGGACCATCGCTATTGTAATAGCCGTTCTTCCTCTGCTCGGCTGGAACTGCAAAAAGCTCAACTCTGTTTGTTCGGACATATTCCCTCTCATCGACGAGACGTACCTGATGTTCTGGATCGGGGTCACCAGCGTCCTCTTGCTGTTCATTGTCTATGCCTACATGTACATACTGTGGAAGGCTCACAGCCACGCTGTTCGCATGATTCAGCGTGGTACGCAGAAAAGCATAATCATTCAGTCTACGGAGGATGGTAAGGTACAGATCACTAGGCCTGACCAAACTCGTATGGACATCAGGTTAGCCAAAACCTTGGTCCTTATCCTAGTCGTTTTAATCATATGCTGGGGCCCTCTCCTCGCCATCATGGTGTACGATGTCTTTGGGAAAATGAACAAGCTCATCAAGACTGTCTTTGCCTTCTGTAGCATGCTCTGTTTGCTGAATTCGACAGTGAATCCCATCATCTACGCTCTGAGGAGCAAGGACTTGCGACACGCCTTCCGCAGCATGTTCCCCTCCTGCGAAGGAACCGCGCAGCCCCTCGATAACAGCATGGAGTCTGACTGCCAGCACAAACACGCCAACAACGCGGGGAACGTGCACAGGGCTGCCGAGAGCTGCATTAAGAGCACAGTTAAGATTGCCAAAGTTACCATGTCTGTCTCCACAGACACGACTGCTGAAGCGTTGTAAGTCAGAGACTTCTCAGCGTTGTGAGAAAAAGGAGTTAGTTTGAAAAAATAATATTAAAAAAAAAATCAACAACAGAGAAAACCAAACCCATGGCTTAATGTGTTTGTACCCTCCTGTAATATTTTTTCGGTCTGTCGTTGTAAGCTGAGCGATGATTGTGTTAAGAGCATTACCATCAGCCAGTTCTTCAGGTTTTACAATTAGGGATTCAAGTTAAATTTTCAAAAGTTTTTTTCTCAAAAAGTTTACTGAATAATAGTAAGTTGCCTGAAAGAGCACAGAGAAAATACGAGGTTAGCAACGGTTCCTTTTGGGGCCGTGAAGAAAAGTTGTGAAACCTAACTGAAAACTAATGCATCCTAAACCAATACCATCAAATAAGAAAAAAAAAAGCCTTGTAATCATGCTGTTCATTTCAATGTGAAATGTATTTCATGTCCGTAAGTAGTAGGAGTTTTTGATTTTTTCCAAAAGCGGCAGTGCTGAGTTTTAGAGGTTTTGTAAAATGTGTCGTGTCCCGTGAATTGTATGCTGTTTTATTATGTGTTATTGATATTTGTCTGATTAAACAAAGTGATAAGGTAGACTTCCGTGGAAATAATGTGAAATGTGATATGTAAACCCCATTGAAAACACTTCCTGTATTTGAAGAATTCCTATGAGCTATTTTGGAAATTTTACACTTTTAGTGGTCTTCTGTGGACTTAGGGGAGAGGCTTTGTGTTCTTCTACTAAAATTATTTCCCCACTGCCTTTTACTTTCACATGCATACGAGAGTAACAGCAACAAAGGAATAGAGGAGGAATGTAAGAGATGAATGCACTGGTTCAGACTTTTACATACCACTGCGTTTATACAGAAGGACGTTTATGGTTGTACAGACTATCGCCCTGCTCTTGGGTGTTGCGTGAATACGAACAGTGAGAAGCGAAGGTCCCGGATATTGGCTCCTTTAACGGGCAACTGGTTTTAAGCCACGTGCTGGTGCTGGACCACTGAAGACAGCATGTGTCAGACTCAATGTGCGATGTTATCACTGTGCAGTCGATGTATACTTGAAGTGTGTCGCATTCCTGTATCCCAGGTTTAAGCAGATTCAGAGCCTGAGATGCCAAACTCCCATCTTCACTAAAAGAGGAGGAAATATTGTCAGACTTAGACATTTTCTTATTGTGTGAGCGTGTATATAAATAAATATCTATGTGTGTGTACGTGTGTGTGCGTGTGCGTGTGCGTGTATGTAAGTATACTAATCAGTGTGAGTCATGGTAGCATAACTGAAATAGGACACTATGACCAAATGTAAACTGTATTTCTTGTTGCACGCTTTGCACATGAATTCTGTTTCTAAAATTGAGTTCTTCCAACTGGTTACTGATGAAAGTACCGTGTTAAGAACATCCCGATCCACTCTGAGAGGTGTCGCCTTGTGCTAGAGAAAGCAACCTTTCAGTTCTACTTGAGAATAAGGGGAAACAAGAGGCAGAGCATGGCATGAGCCTGCGCTGACAACTGCAGTGGCTGTCGATGGTGCTCCTGAAAACTGAGAAAGCCAGAAATAAATGATAATTTGTTTTAAGGCCGTCAGTATTCAAATCTGATTGCTTGAAATGAGGTGAGTCTCGCTGTGAAACTAGGATACAGATGACAAGGTTTGACTCCAGCAGCTTCGAAGAAGTTATTGAAGGAAAATGGCACCTCTGTTCCTTGGTGGGGTTGTTTCTGCATCCTGGGACTTCCGCAAGGAGCATGTTACCAGACAGCCTTTGAGGCGTGGGTATTCCATAATTCCATTCTGAATGAGAAGGTATGGGGTCCTCTTCTCTGCTGCCTTGCTTTTTGGACCTTTTTCCTCACCTTTCTTCTGGCTGATTTCTGCCAAAATAGCTGCAAAGGCGGCTTAGCCCGTTAGCTGCCTGACGCTTGCTGGAAGAAGGGTGACTCCCGCTGTGGTACCAGGCGAGTGGGGCCAGCTCCATGCTGCCCTGCCGCCCGTCCTTGGGGTTATGAAGGGAAAGAGAAGGGTCTCTGGCTGCCGTGGTGTCACCATGGCATTTCTGGTAACCTCAGTGTAGGCCAGAGGAGCCAGTAGCACAAACAGCCCAGCCGATTTCAGCCAGTGGCTCTGCTGGGGTGTCAGTGGCTCCAAGTTCAGGCTTAGTGAGGGGTGCCATATTTCAAAGANCCCATGGCATTTCTGGTAACCTCAGTGCAGGCCAGAGGAGCCAGTAGCACAAACAGCCCAGCCAATTTCAGCCGGCGGCTCTGCCGGGGTGTCAGTGGCTCCAAGTTCAGGCTTAGTGAGGGGTGCCATATTTCAAAGATCGCGTCAGGGAATGTGCTGAGCAGCAGCTGGAAGACACGGGTACTTTCCTCCTCTACCCACCTCCCCTGCATCTTACCTGGGTGGCAGGACAGGGCACCATGCTCTCGAGGGGACCGTGGCAGTCAGCTGAAACCAGCGGATTGCAGAGGATTCCCGAAGGACGTGCAAGTCCTTCTGAAAGATCTTCCTCATAGCTAGTCCATCCTAAAGCAGTCCTCTTGGGGGAAGGGGTAGGGAAGCCCATTTGAAATGTAAAGGTATTTTAAGAGCCATTTTTTGAAACTGTCTTCTTGTGAATTAAATGCAAACTTCGTGGACTTTCGTTGTGCATTCAAGTTCTAAATTTTACATGATAAATCATGGGACAATGGGGCTGTCTTGGCACTTAACTTGGTGCTTACTGATATAATAAGAAATAGCATCCTGTGAAATGTTACCGTCTATCATCAGTATCTTCATTTGCATAATGCGTTTTTCTAAAGCTCTGGGAACTGTGTCGGTTCACTTCGAACCATCTATTAAAGAGGTGGCAACAATTTCCCTACATGTCACACACTAAGTAGAACAACTCTTTCATTAGAAAAATCTGCTGCCGTTCCAAGATAAGCTGTACTTAAACTTCAGCTTTAGGTATTCCTAAGTTGCAGTTGCCTACCTTCACTTAGTGATAGCACAGCCAAATGATACTGTGTTCCACGGCCACCCTCACCGTCATCATCAACCAACCAATGATAGTTGCAGTTACGTGTACGTACCAACTCCCAAGTGTCGCGTATCTACTGAGAAGGCCATCTGTGTCATGTGTGTGCAGAGTTAGATTCTCAACAGTCTAATTGTATATTTGTATGATATAATCTCCTCGATGCTGTGCAATCACTATCCACATCTTCTTGCACTGGCCTTTCGATGAAAATTTTGGTGTGTCTATTGTGAGATAGACAGCGCATTTTACCTGCTGTTATTGGGCTGAATGTATGTAAATAAGTGAAAAATAAAAAAAAGTCATCTGTACAAGCAGTGGCCTAAAAAGTCTGTAATTGTAGACTAGGACAATTGTTGAAGTTGCTGTGACATCTCAAATACTACCTTTGAATAAACTGTTTACAGGGTCTTTTGGGATGCTGTTTCATAGTGAAAGGAAAATCTTTCCTTGTGATAATATGAGGTAAAGAAATTGGATTACCTGAGCTTTTTATTTCCAGTGTTTCAAAGTGGAGGACATAACTCTTTATTGTCTGTAAATCTAACATTATTACTTCCTCTTAGAAGAATATTGTATCATTAGATGTTTGTTTGAGCTGGTAACATCCTTGCAACTGCTGCAATATTTTTCATTAGCAACCTGTATAATAGTTTGTACACAAGTACTGTTCAGATTGTCATGAAAAGTAGCTTTGACCATTTACCTACCAGTAGCAGAATAGTATTTCTGTAAGATTTCCAGTGTATTCCAACCATATCATATTTTATTTCTATAATGTAATTAAACTGTTATTTATTCAAGGAGAAAAAGTATTCCTCTACTTTTTTGTTTTCCAAATTTTGAGATAACTGAGGAAGCCACGTGATGATGTTGCTTCATCCCACAATCTGGTACTCTACGTTTTGTTTATAAGTTTGTCTGTCAGATTCTGAAACAACTGCTTAAACAACTTGACAACAGGTTGTCAAGCTTTGTGGGTTTTAATTGTACGTTGATATGTTTGAAGGAGGAGGTAGATTATATATTTTATATTTGTGTATTCAGTACTATGGAGACGAGAGAAATTACATAGTTAAAACTGAATCTCCTGTTTCATTATGTAGGCAATTTCCCCTTTCCTCTGTATTAGACAAAATGCAATAAATCTCTTTTGCCTTCCTCAGATGCATGTTTGCACAGAGATGTCACATTAAGACAAACCTGTATATTTCAGAAAAACAAAACACAAAAGAGCAGAAGAAAGGAATACAAACTAAAATAGTGCTGTCAACAGCAACGGTGACCTACATTAGTTATTGGTGGTTGCAAATGTAATCAAAGACTTGAGACAAACAAAAAGTTAGTCTAGTTTTGGCCAGTGCTGGTGGGGGCAGAGTTGTGGAGGGGGTGGGGGATGATGAAGTGGTCCAACAGCGATGCACAAAAGCTGTGCAGGGAGAGCAAGCTCAGCCACACCACTGCCTACGGGGCACACTGAAGTGCTCCCACCGCTGCTCATCCACAACTGAAAGGAAGGGTTGAAAAAACACTTATGATCTCTTTGTGGTCCCACACAACCGATCCAAAGCCCAATAAATGCTGTAGAAAGGTCCCTGCCCATTTCAAAGGATCAGTTTTCCATATGACCTAATCTCAGATCCATGTTATTTGGGCAATTTTCCTTCTCCGCATTCATGGTTTGAAAACATTGGAGGTCCTTAGGGGACAAAGTGAGCATGTCTTGGGGCCTTGAATCATGGTTGTGCCACAATATTCGTATTTTTAAAAATTAGGTCACTCATGAATTGAGAAAGTCTTGGCAAAACAAAAGCAACTAGACATGAAAGATTAGCTCTTAATCTTTAACTGCGTGCTACATTTAGATGAAGAAGTCTGAATATTTCTGCTGAAAGCTGTCACTTCCAAAGCAGCCGGGAGACAATTCCCACTGTATTTGCATGCTCAGTAGAAAATAAGGGCTATACTGCCACAAACCGACAGTTCCTCTTGACCGTAACACCTGACTGCATTTGTAAGTCTATTTGAGACAACACAAGAGGAAATAATGACAACTTTTCGAGCAACTGCTTCCCCATGCTATACCAGCTGAGGAAGCATGCGAGCAAATATGCTGTCATCATTCCAGCCTTTCACATTAACATACATTATTGTTTCTGCTCTTCTGACTGTTGTTTTAAGAAGTCACAATATCAGCATGCACACACATCGTCAATAAAACATCTGCATTTTGGTGTTTTTGTTTGTTTTTTTTTTTTTAAATGTCTTTCCTTCAGTGAAAGTCCAGCTTTGTCTTGATTTAAAAATTAAACCATAATATCTGGGAACAGATTATAAAAGAAGAGAAAAAAAATCATTTTGCCTGTGTTTAAGAAAGCTTAAGGTGTGTGTGGGGGTTATTTGACAGTTTAGAATATGTCTTCCTCTGTTCTGCCTTTGTCTATTGGTCTTTATAGGCAATGGATATAAAGAGTTTTCTTTAAATAGCAGCACTACATATGAAGCACATGATTGCCTTTAACTGGGCTCCTTTATATGAACGGTCATCTAATACTAATCTTTAAAATCCAGTTAGGAGAAAAAGTGATAATAAGCCCAAGGTAATCTTAATGACTAGGTATGACATGTCCTGGTATTGCTTTCCAATAAATCATCTTTGGTATTCAGAGCAGCACTGACTTTAATGTTAAAGCACATTAAGGTATGGAATCCTGTCTCAATAAAGTCACTATGAATTTTTTATTGACTTCAGCAGAAATTATATCTTACCGCAGATTTTCAAACTCTGAGTCTGCGTTTGGAAAGTGCAGTTTTATATTCCAGTGTATTTGCATTTTCAGTGACATTAAAACAAAGATGAGACAGAATAAATAACAGCCTCTATATTCATTGGGATTATTTTTACCTCCAACATAATCTATTTTGAATTCTGGTGGGTCAATGCAGAATCATAAAGTCTGGCAGGAGTTCAATGGACTTGTCATGGGAGTGAAGCAATTTATTTATCCATATGTGTGCAGATGGGGTAGAGAACATCATGAACAAAACTGCTCCCAGTAATGCTGACAGAGTCACTTCCTGACCGCTTGCACTGATGCTGTTTTGGTGCTGCTTTTTTTCTTTCCCTCTCTATATATATACATATATGTGTGTGCATGATGAAAACGGGCCACACACATATTCAAAATCTTTCCCCAAAATAAAGAACTATCTCTGTGTAATAATAGTAGTAATAATAATAATGTTGTGAAAAAACTTCACAGCCACTGATTTCATGAAGGGGAAACCTTTTTTGCCATGTGTAGACATATCTGGATGGATCAAGCCCTACCATTGCTCGCTGAACCATTTCTTCTTTTTCGCCATGGATCTCACTGAAAGCCCCTCCAGGGCTCAGCACCACAGGGATACCCCACTTTCCACTAAGCTGAAGAGAGGGAGAAGGGGAGGGAACTGGAAACTCCCTAGTTCTTATTTGTGGCAGGCTGTTCCTGCAGCCGCTGTGTGTGTAATGCTGCGGGGTCTCTGGGGACTCCACCACGGTGTCCCTGTCCTCCAGAGCAGGGCTTGGTGGCCGCTCTAACCTGACCAAGAGCAGAAACCTCATCAAGAGGGGTGAAGAGTAATCATCTCTGGTTGAAAGTCTGAAAAGAAAGGATTTAAAGACGTGGCAGGGTAATGATGCAGAGGTGGGGACCTGCTATGCGTCATTTCTTAGTTACGGAACAAGGATTAGGGATATCATTTTAATAGAGGAACATGGGGAATTATACAGGCTATGGATCCATCGGGTAAACACTCCTCCCAAACCTTCACAAGCGTAATAATAAATCCTATAAGGCCTTTCATCAGCAGCCTAGGAAAAAAATATAATCATTATCTCTGCAATGCTTAACTTGTAACCTAACTCAAAGTCATTTTTAAATTATACACCTACCTGCTACCAATGCAGTCTGAGTAGGCAAAATTAATAACAGGCATGCTCAGTAAATCCAAGGTTTAAAGCTTTAGCTAGAATGTTAATGTCTAAATTGAGTAATACTATCAGTCATGAGAATTACAGTTATCTGCCTCCTTATCTTTTCCTATTTATTTGAGGGTTTTTATTTATTCTTATTATAGCACTAGCAAAACCTGACAGCTCTGGCAGAGGGAGGGAGGGACAGCCTCTCCACCTGCGGCTGGTGGTGTTGCTGAGTTGCCTGTAGCAGCGGGGCTGGGGTGGCCAGGCACTGCAAAATGCTGACCTGGACAAGGAGGCGAAGAGAGAGGATTTGCCACTTCATAGCAAGCCTAGCAGGAGATGAGAAAAGAGCAAAGCCTTCCGGGGTGCAGCTCCTTCCCCAGGCACATCCAACATCCTCTTACAGCTTGGGAAGTGCTGGATGGACACTGCTGCAGGATCAACCCCACCCCCCCAACACCCACCTTGAAGCTGATGATGGGCGCCTTGGCAGGGACACAGCCAAAATTGTTGCAGCCAAGGGTTAGTGCCCACGGTGAGGCACTTGCAAAGGGAGCTGGCTTCTCCCTGCCTGTGCTTCACCAGCCCTGAGCGTGGATTGTGCATAGCTTGAACATCTGCTTTTTTACCCTGAATTGTTCTTTAAGAAAAGCTCCCATTTCCAGCTTCGGCATTCCCCACTCAGGATCTCGGAGCTGACCAAAATGTGGCTATGTGCAGATGATAAAAAAACCCCACATGTCTACAGTCTTTATAGATTACAGGAAGAGTAACTTAACAGCAAAATGTCATGGAAGACTCAAAAAAGACCACATTATCCACCTACAAATCGGGCATTTAGCCCAAATAGTTTTCTATGCAAGCGATATCTGCAGGTAAACCATTTAACCTCATTTTCCCCTGGGAAAGCTGAGGATGTAGTTTAGCTTAGTTAAAAGACTGAGTTGTCTTGCTCAATGGTAATGCAGGCAGTGTTTGCATCTGGTGCTGGAAAGGACCACTCCTATAGTGACCGACAGCTGACCTCCCAAACAGATATCTAAGCTGAGACCTTTTGAGTTCTCTCATTCAAGACGTTCAGCCCTGATTTGAGGTGAGAGTGTCCATCATTTCATTTCTTTTTAATCCCATTCAAAATACCACTGGGGCCTGCAGATGCTTTAGTTTATTATTGCAAACGTGATGAAGCTACCAGCTATCATAAGAAAGGACGGGGCAGCCTTCAAACTCAGTGCCACTCTATTCTTGTGCTTTTGCTCTTTGCCCTTTCTTGCTGATTACATGAGGTTTTTAAATAGTTGTTTGGGATCTAATCTTAGTGGTGGTGTCAGCTGGCCCCTGCTGAGGCTTAAATCCTTCTGCTGACTGTGAAAGTGTAGACTGAAGTCCCAAAAAGGAACAGGGCACTTGCCTTCTAGAGAGCAGAGTGTGGAGGTGGAAATGAATAGGAAAGTGTTTCTTGTAGGAGAGTGAACAATGGCAAAGCATGAGAACATGGGCTGATGTACATTTTCTGTGGTCCCTTACCCTCTGGCAGTTTGCTCCTTCTCCTCTCTATGCTGCCTCCTCCGTAGTGCCAACACAAGCACTTGCATGGCTGCCTGGTGAGTCAGATCCAGTTGAACTGATCCATCTGAAAAATAACATTTTTTTTTTCTTTTTTGGACATGTTATGCCTTCCAGATCATTTCCAGCCCGCGTGACCTGGGTTTCAGAGCTGGGAACTGGCGCAGGATTTGTCACACAGGCAACTCAACAGCTCCATCAAACCAGGTTCCTGCTGTGCCAAGTGTGTAATGAGACTTTCAGGGTCTTGTTGTTCATTATCAGAACAGTCTAAAAGTGTTCTGCGCTTCCAAACAGGAGCACTGAGGAAAACTTGAGTTTCAGAGCCCATTGAAGCACCAAAACTGCAGGGGCTGCGTCAGTGTCCTTCAAAGGCAAAGTCCTCCCCAGAGCTAAGAACTCCTCTCACTGCCTGCTTCATGTTGCGCCTCTCTGTACTGCTGCATCTGTTTCTGTGTTGTTACTACTCAGAATCAAAGTGGTAAGTTACCGGGGATTGAAGCAGTTAATTTCTCATCACTGCAGAGGGGCACAGAGATGCTTTGCAGAAGGAGCTGCTGACCAACTGGTGGGCAATCGTGGAAGCAAACTACATCTCAGGTGCATCCACAGCACTCAGGCAGGACAACCACTACAACCTCTTCAGCGGCACAAGCACTCAGTGCCTTTTTGCTTGTCAAATTTTATTTGAATCCCTACCAATGACAACATCAGCACCTGGGAAATGTTCACTCTTAGAAAAAACAAGTCAAACTTTGATTTTACAGGCCTGTATTGTTAAAAAAAGAAACTGTCTAGTTCTGTATCAAAAAAATCAATCTTCTCTAGAGGCTGGGTTGGTAAATAAATCAGGAGGAGAAGCTGCTGTAAATTAGAAGAGCTCTACGACATCCGCAAGCAGAGCAATCGAGGCCAGTCATACATCAGTCAGTCACACTGCTGAGCTGTGGATGTGTTTACTCCACAAAGGTAATTGCAACTATATCCTTTCACAGGAGGACAAAGGACCCCACGTTTTCCCTGGGGCGCAAAGATCACGGAATCACGGAATCACGGAATTNTCCAGACTGTAACTTTCCTCACACTAACATATGTGTGTACCTCGGGTACCCTTAAGCCATCCTAAACTAAACTGGGGACCAAACAAGCCAGACATTACCAGTAATGCATAAGCTCTCTGGCCAAAGAGGAGAAGACTCATACTATCCTCCTTTGCAAGTCATTGAGTTAATGGCCTGGTTTTACATATATTGCTGTTACACCTGGCAACTCATGGTAACAGAGGCTTGAGGTATTAGCAACAGCACAAAAAAAAATAAACAGCCTTTATCAAACCATTCCTATGAGGGGAAAAAAACCAGCATTGCATATGTCAAAGGCTGCATTATTAGAGAGGTATTTAGTCTGCAGCTAAAAGGCCACACAAGCCTTTACTTCTAACTGCTAACTCAGGTCTCCTCAAGAGACTTGACTGGGATTTAAAGGGTAAGTATTGTGGAATGGTCTGCAGAGGAGAGAGCAGTCCCCTTAATGCTGTCTTTTCAGGACATTATTCTTTCCATTTGTATAGAGACAATTGCTCCAGCTAACCTGCCTGTCCTGTACCCTAGGCAACCTGACAAATTAAAACTAACTGCCTAATCCATCAAACAAATGGTTTGCCCTGGCTCCATCAAAAGTAAATAAATAGCTATCCCCCCTCCCTGAAAAATAAAATGTTTCAACATCAAAGCAAGCTTCTTCCCTGCCTCATCTTTCCCTCTCCACATGCCCAAAGGGAGGACCTTACAGCATGGCCATGAGGTCTGCAGAAGACCAAGATCTAAGGACTATCCATTAGCATAGATATTTTCTCTCTAATACGTCCATGAGCTCATGGATCCAGGGGAGATTTGGGAGCGACACAGCAAACCACATCTCAACTCCTCTTGGTGGGACTCCAAGATAAAAACCAAACCTTGAGGCTGATGGCTTGTCAGCCAGGGACAGGTCTTGAAGAGCAGTCAGCATCGCCTCTTCCTTCCCCGCTGCCTTCAGCAGCCTGCAAACACAATCTTTTCCAGTTCCCCTCACAGCATCTAACTTTGCTTTGAAAGTCTGAATGTATTTACTGCCTTTGATTTCCTGGCTGGGAATGTGTGCTTGGAGCTTGCTAATGAAGCTCAAAGAGCAGAGGCAAAGCACTTTCTCAATGCTGGCTGGCACAAGTGGAAGGAAAGTGCCTGGCACCAGTTGCCATTGTTGCATGCATGCTAGAAGACAAAGCCATAAATCACCGTACAGCAAGGACAGGCAGAGGGCTGGGGCCGTGCATCCCTACACAGGCAACTCTGCCTGATGCCTTCCCTGTCCTGTACTGCCATGAACCATAAGCAGCTCTAAATTCCACCATATGCCAACATCAGGCACCCTAAGCCTCATTAATTCAGCATGGATTGGCAGCATGTATGATCGAAAGGCACTTAAAATCTTTAGCAACCACGATTAGCACCTCCATTCTGGACCATAAAGGTTTATACGCACCTAAATAGGAGCTCTGGGGCGGCATCCTGGTCCTGGTGGTGGGCAAGGGATGGCTGCCTTAGTCATCTACCCTTCACCTGAGGCTCCAGCCACATCTAACCTCTTGCAGCAGCAGTGCTGGGTTCGGCAGCAGGCATGATGATGGGTATAGCTAGCTGGCCAGGATTTAATTGAACACAGATGGAGTTGAGGCAGCCTGAGCCTAATGCAAAGTGCTTCCAGTCCTCACTTCTCCTTGGGGTCCGCAAGCCGCAAAAACAATGCTTCCCAGTTCGGTCATAAAACTTCCTTAAAGCTATTTGTTGTTTGGTTTTTGAAGTCAAGCTTTCATTATCGAGAAGAGACATTCAGAGACACTCACAGCTACTTATCTCTAATAAAAATAAACATTAGGCCTGGACAGGCTAGGTGCATCTGTGCACTTGTTCAATAGCTGCTTCTTCCTTGCCTGAGTACCAGACAGGAGTGACCACTCAAGAGCCTCTTCTCTGGACGTACCATGATTTGCAGAGTTGTCAGTTCTTGGGGGAGCAAAACACAACACAAAAAAACAAGAGAGCTTCTCTGTGGTGGATCCCTGATGAACCATGCCTAGGAAGCCCACCTACCACACCACAGTGTGGTTGCTCATCCATCACCTCACGCTTTGTACCTCCTTACAGGAGGTTTGTTTTAGGAGGAAAGCAGCAGAGGCCGGGAGAGTCCCCTGATGTGTACTTTGCCCTGGAGGGGCATGTTGCCATGTGTGGCAGTTTTTTCACCCTGTTCAGCCAAGGGAACACATGGCAGCATGGCCCTTCTTGTCAATCCCACGAAGAGCTGGGAGGGCAGGAGGGAGAATACACATCTGGATAAAGACTGTGTTACTGTCCTGAGCCTCCTTGTCCTGGGAAGGACAAGACATAGTTTTCAGCCTGTGCTGAAATGATTGAGAAAGCTCATCACCTTCTAGGACTGGACCCAAGTGTTGTGTTTATGCGTGGCCATGTCTTGATGGCACCTGGACTATATCCTAAATGGACGGAGGACAAGGCAGCAGGGCTTCCTCCTGCAGATCACAACCAGACTCATGAATGTCACTTCTTGTGAGGGAAAATTGGAAAAGGTGCCTAAAAAGCCATAGAAATGATTTAATGGCTTGAGAATCCATTTTTTTCTGTGAGAGACCTGGCTCGTAACATTTGTTTTTTTATCAAAGAGAAGACTGAAAGATGACTCTCTTGTAGCACGTGAAGTATTTCCATGGGAGGAAATACCAGCTACTAAAAGGCTCTTTAACCAGCAGAAAAATGCATAACAAGAGCCAGTGGCTGGAAGTTGAAGCCAGACAAATTAAAATGGGAAATAAGGCATATATTTTTAAGAGTGGGGGTAATTAACCACTGGAACAAATCCTCAAGGGAGGCTGTGGATTCTTATCTCTGGAGAGTTTCGAATCATGGCTGCATGCCTTTCTAGAAGATGTACTTTAGCCAAAGAAGCTATTAGGTTCAATACATGGGTAATTGTGTGAAATGTAATGGCCTGTGATATACAGGAAGTAAGAACAGATGATCCAATGTTTCTTGCTGGCCTTAAACCTAAGAAGCTATTCATCTAGATGGGAGCCCTGTGCCTATAGCTGAGCATTTGATCCAAGGCCCCCCCTGCAACATTTATAAACCTGTGAAAAATGAGTGTATAAGTGCACCAAAGAGAATAGAATCAAACGATGGATGGGGAGCTAAGGACGAAGAAACACACCCATAAAATAATTTATTTCTATTTTTTTTTTTATGAATTATGCTGGAATGCAATGAGCACCTATAGAAACCAGAACTGTGAGGCAGTAATTTACACTGGAGAAATTAAAAGGAAACAGGAAGATATGAGACTATGTTTGGAGACTGTCAGGTTTCTGCCATAAAATTGCGTTAGTAATTAATAATCTCCCAGAAAAGAGAGAGAGAGAGATCATCTGCTACTATGTGTCTATTAGCAGATAAATCCAAAGTGAAAGATATCCCCTCTGGGACTACTTGATGGATTATATTAAATTTAATGGTAATGGAAGGAATACTGTAATTGGAAGATGCTGGAGGGAAAAGATATGGTGGGAGCAAGAGAAGAAGGTGCACTGCTGATACGGAAGACTCCATGGTATAGGAATGGGCTCATTTCCTGCCAAACTTCACCAAAAGAGCAGAATATTCTCCATTCCCCATAGGCAAGTACCAGAAAACATACAGGATGCTCTTAGCTAATATGGAAGCCAATCTACATTATCCCCAAGGAAGGTACGTTTGGCAACTGCAGTGTGGAAAATAAATATTAGAAATGCCAGATTTTTGTTGAATCTATGAGTACATTTCAGAGGAATAAAATGACAAGTTCAATTAGGTTCCTCGAAGCAGAGGAGAGAAACTGATTAATCAGGCATGGAAGTTCCTAAGTAACCAAAACAACTGTGTGGGCTTTCTCCTCTTGACTCATGTTACAGAAGGAGGGTGTATCTATTTGAAAATGGAATATATTTCCACATGCTCTATAAAGGAATGTCCAAACAGATCTAGATAGAAAATGGTCCCTGTTATCTAGGTGTCTCCAGAGCCTCTTGTAGGTTGTGCGAAGCTCTGGAATATGTACAGGCATTTTAGGGTGTTTTCTTTGAAGATACAGTGGCTTTTTAAAGAATATGTGAACTCGATGCTAACATCCCAAAGGGGCAATATAAACTTCACAAGTAAACTTGTATTGAGCAGAAAGATAACTACACCAAATGGCAACCTAGATTAAAATAAAACAGCAACACATTTATTATGTCTGAAGTCCCAAGGCTTCTCAGAAAAATAGCCGTGGCTGTCAGAAAGACACGATGTGGAGAACCATATCCCTGCAAATTGCCAGCAGAATAGCAAGAGTTACCGTCCTCGGCCAGTGAAACATCAAATTATTATTGCATCTGAGCTGGCTCTTTCCCAGAGCATTGGATACTGTTTCTACCAGCCTCGGAAAGCTGCCTTCTGCAGATGGGCTTTTTCAGAGGTGTCGTACACCTCACCGCTCAGGGGAAGAGACAAACAAAAGCCAACGCATGTGACACAGAACTGAACCGTGCAAATAATATCACGCAAGAGGATGCATCCTGATCATAAAGCTACAGGATGTCTGCAGAGAAATTCAGTTTTCCACTGGTGCTCCCTTTGCTCACTTTGGCTGAAGGCTGAGTGAGGGGGGAAGGGAGTCTCAGAACCCTGATGTTTTGAAAGTGATTTTCCGGTTACTTTTTATGTCATTTTTGGTGACAGCTGATTGAATTCAATCACGACAGCGAGTAGGAGGGTGACCAAGGTAGGGCTGCCCTCTTTGGTCGTGAGCACGGCAGAGCAGAAAGCCACTGATACGGCTGCCACGCTCATCTTGGTTTGGGGTTTTTCTCCACCACACAGCACCCAGCCCTCCTCTGTGCCGTGTTCCTGCACCCGGGTGCCCCTGCCCACCTCTGGAGCGGGTGGGTGCGTGGCCTCCGGGCATCACAACACATTCGTGGGCGTTAGCGTCACGAGCAACTCAAGCAGCATCGCTGATCTGTGTAGCGTTGCCTCTCCTCGACAGCACCAGACACTCCAGCCCGGGGATCACTAGTTTATTTTTATGGAATATTTTGTTCATGTGGCCTCGTAGCTGCTTCCCACAGGAGAATGTCTTGGAGTAGGAAATGTTCCAAATAACATATGAGCTGCTACGTACATCCACCGCAGAGAAGTGAGAGCTAATAGATGAAGCACAAAGCTCGGCACTGAACCCTCGCAGCGGTTAACCCTGACTCTGCCAGTGACTTGCTGCAAGAACGGGGATGAGCTATTCAGCTAATGCCTCTCCCCCCCACCTCCAGCAGTTATTATAAGGATGAATTATTTAATGTGTGTACACAGCTTTGATGTTGCATGCACCATTTCATATGTACATAAGTGCTAAAGATTATTGGGTGGTTCTGTCATCGCTAGAACACTAAACATGCATTTCTGGGCTTAATTAGGTGTGTAAAAACGACTGTACACAGCCACACTGGAAAATGTGAGTCCTGATGTATAAATAATTGTGAAGCCATGGCAAAAAGGATCTCAGCAAGAGAAAGCCCATCTGGATTTAACCTTGGCCAGCCCCTGCTAAAGTGCTTCTAATGGCCTCTAAGCTCTTAAGGCATCCAGAGAGGATGATTCCCACCTCAATCCTTTCCTGGTCTGCCCAGTGTGAGTTTGAGCAGAACAGGGTGATTATTTCATTTTAAAAAATCAAGGAAAAACCTGGACAGAAGTCATGAAAGCTTTGCTATTGGCTCAGATCTTAGGCGCAGGCTTATCAGAAGTTTTGCAGAGGCTTCTGTGTACTCTGGGAGGGAAGCTGGTGGGCCGTGAGTCACCCAGCCCATGTGTGCATCAAGCCCCCCCCAAAGCACGTTTCATGGCTTGCCTGTCCTCTCCACTGCTCTGTTTTAGGTGTAATATGCCGCATCCAAATACCTGCTAGCCACTAGCCTTTAGTTGCCCTGGAGAAACGCTCCACTTGCAGAGCCAACATATTGACACTGGCAAAACCCTTTATGCAAGTCACAGAATCGCAGAATCACAGAATGGTTTGGGTTGGAAGGGACCTTAAAGATCATCTAGTCCAACGCCCCTGCCATGGGCAGGGACATAAGTCAGCAAGGCGCAGCAAGCTGCCATTTGCATTTGTGCAATTTACTCCTGTTTGGGGGGCAGCTAATCTCCAGCAGTGCAAACAGCAGCTTTGCCTGTATGCACTTGGGGACAGCGCTGACAAAGCCCCATCAACGGCTGTCACCAGTGGATATAATATGGCAAAATCCCCAAACCAAACAAGACCTTAATTTCTCATTGAGTTTTGAGTTTCCTGAAATCTAAACTTGAAAGACGTTTCATCCCTTGCTCAAGGGGTAAAATCCTCTGGCGAGAAAAGGCAAATAAAGGTTCACAGTGCACAGGCTTTCTGCAAATAAACGCCTGAGTATCTCACCAATGGGATCAGCATGATGTAACTGCAACAGCGTCTCAGCCTCATCTGTCGTGCAGGACCTTGGGAAAAGTAAGTTCAGCTTCTTCTGACGATCCTGTGTCATCACAGGAATGTTTTCAGAGTACATTCTTCATATGTTAATAGTTTTGCACGTTATTAAACTGGATCTAATTATGCTTGGTTTGCTAGGAGCAGCAAATCATATTCACAATTGTGTTTTCATTAAAAAAATTATTCTATATAAAGATTTCATTAAGATGTTAATTGCTACCGGAATTATATGCACATAAATAATAAACAAGAATACCTACCCATTATTAGAAAATAATTTCCACATATAGCAAGCCATTTACTTTAATTTGTTTTAGATTTTAAGTGGGAAATAGTGTGCCTGGCTAGAATTAGCAAAAGATCCTCCGTTATGAAAACGTGGCTTTATTTCCTTCTCTGCAGAGCGTTGCTTGCCAGGTCACACTAAAAAAATAGGTGATGCCCTTTTACCATCAGTAGAAAAAATGGCCCATATGAAAAATATAACGATGGGAAACATTGTGCAGGTTTAAATCACTGAAGGAGTGAGCACAAAAAAGCACAGACTACGAGACAAATGTGTGAGGACAGCAGACACTTTTCTGTGGTCCCTGTATTTTAACCAAGCAAGGGTAAACTCCAAACCTTCAAAGAGCCCTGGACGGGGTGACCATGTCCCTTGCCAGAATCTCTCTGAATTTGCTGGTCTTTCTTTGTGGAGAATCCACTGCGAGACAGGAAGTGAGCTCCCTGGCCCATGAGCAATCGCCAGCCCCTGGATATCAAGGGGAGCAAGGACACAGTTGTGGCCAAAATCCTGACAGAGATCCCTCCTCTGCTGAGGTGGCGGCAGCTGGAAATGACACCAGTGAGCTCAGTCACATCACAGAAAGCATCTGTGCTTGTGCCTATTGGTCTCATAGAATCATAGAATAGTTTGGGTTGGAAGGAACCTTTAAAGGTCATCTAGTCCAATCCCCCTATTATGAGCAGGGACACCTTCAACTAGATCAGGTTGCTCAGAGCCCCGTCCAACCTGACCTTGAATGTTTCCAGGGATGGCGCATCTAACACCTCTCTGGGAAACCTGTGCCAGTGTTTCACCACCTTCATTGCAAAAAAATTCTTCCTTATATCTAGTCTGAATCTTCTCTCCTTTAGTTTAAAACCATTACCCCTTGTCCTATCACAACAGGCCCTGCTAAAAAGTTTGTCCCCATCTTTCTTCTAAGCCCCCTTTAAGTACTGAAAGGCCCCCTTTAGGTACTGGAAGGCTGCTATAAGGTCTCACCCCAGAGCTGCCTTTTCTCTAGGCTCAACAACCCCAGCTCTCTCAGCCTGTCCTCACAGGAAAGGATGCCAAAGCTGGACACAGTACTCCATGTGGGGTCTCACCAGAGCAGAGTAGAGGGGCAGAATCACCTCCTTTAACCTGCTGGCCATGCTTCTTTTGATGCAGCCCAGGATATTGTTGGTGTATCAAGGTGGCGTATCGAGGTTGGCGTATCAAGGCTTCTTTTGATGCTGCCCAGGATACAGTTGATCTCAAGGTGTAATGACAAGATGGTGTCTATTTTTGGCCTCTAGAAAGAGGATTTCTTGCTCTTGCAGAGCATACTGGATGCTGAGATCAAACATGCCCTACGTAAGGTCTGCTGACATGCCCTGTTGGGTAACAGCCATCTTCAGTGACACAGAGAGAAGAGTGAAAAGGAAAATACAAAAGGTCTGGCAGTATCAACAAATTCTCCTTTCTGTGTCTTCCCTCTAGCACCACAGGCTGACTCTCTATGCGGGAATGGAGAGCTTTCGCTTGGAAGAAAAGTGGAAAGGAACAAGAGGAATGTAAATGCAGTGTGAATCAGAAAACACACTCAGAATTATAAAAAGTCTCTACTTCAAGAGGAGCCACAATAGAAGCCTGAAAGCCTGAGCAATAGGAATTAGGAAATAGAAAAAGGAAATTAAATTTTTAAGACCCTGTATGTTTAGATGGTGTTATCTTCAAGACAACAAACAGCAAGGGGCCAGGAAATTCAAAATTAAATCCAACACTCTCCTTATTTCCTGATTTTCTCTTGTTAAGCATAAAAAGCACAGCCAGGATCAAGTTAGCATTATATTTCCTGGCATGTGACTCTATTGGCATCATTTTCGTTGCTATGTATATGTGGACTGACCCACTCTGAAATTTAAAAAAAATACATTAATTGATTTGACATGAAGAGAGAGGTAAGCCAAGAATTTCAGAGCTGTAGTTCACAAGAAATGTAACAAGCCCAACTGCTGGTCCCACAAGATTTTTTGTAAATCCAAGAATGTCTCATGGATGAAGTTCATGTCTGATGGCAGATTCTGTTGTTATTAGATGACATTTATTGATTAGTGTGAGCTATCTGACAAGTGTTTATCCTACCAGAATTTAAATCATGTAGCTCTTTGGTACTGCTTCAACACAGCTGCCATCTTCTACAGTGCATTAACTCCTGTGAGTTGAGTAAGAAAGGCAGGAGGAAAACTTCATAAACTCACCCCTCAGTCGTTTGCACCAGCACACCAGGGCTGCTGACTACCTGGAGCTCTTGGCATGCTCTGCTGCAGGCAGAGATCATCTGAGGCACAAGACGATGATCTGAGAAACAGGATGTTTCCAACCCTGTGGGCAGTTCCTATGCAGGAAGGTTCATCTGGGGAAACACATCCAGTGGGGCAGCGGGACGTGTTGTGTGGTGAAATGAGGCCGGCCAGCTCCCTTCCAGCAAGAAGACGTTAGTTCCCCATGGCTGCCCATGTCCAAAGCCCTAGGAGCACACCTACCCATCAAAGATAGAAAGCCAAAGCAGAAGGCATACCTAGCACAAACACGCCAAACAGTGTTCATCGCACATAGGTGATACTTGTCTCCAGCCCTTATTAGCCGGCTGTGCCAGGCAGCATGGTATCCCACTGCAATCCCAAGAAAGGTGCTGTTTCTCTGGCAGAGACAGGTAAGTCCACAAACACTGCCAGTGATGTGCCTGGACCGGCACCAGGAGTTCCTGGGGTCAGGAGGAGACCACCCATGTCCCCAAACAGTGGTGCAAGGAAACCCGTGCCTTCCCCAGGCTCATCCTCAGCACGGGGTGAAGAGCCCGAGGAGGGAGGATGACTGGTCTGTAGCCGTGGCTTGCAAAGCTCAGCCGTAAGAGCAGCACGTGGAGGACACCTGGGTGTGAGTTAGTGCCAATGTAGCTTATTGGCCAGGCAAAAGGGATTTTAAAGCCACCTGCGTGGATTACAGCCCCTCAGCGGGCCAGGCACTGGTCGGCACAGGGTTGGCACAGGCACCAAAATGTGTCCAGCCATAGGCTGGCACTGATCCTACCCTGCTCCCTTCTCTGCAGCCTGGGTCCTCCCAGCCACTGAGGCTCAGCACAACCTTCCAGTAGCTTCACTGTTAATCAGGAACTAGTTTGGACTCAAATCTTACTAACAACAAGGTTTTTCCCCAATGAGCTCTGGGGGTTCAGCGGCCTCAAGCTCAACAGCTTGTTTTCCTCAAGTGCTTCCCCTGCATTAATGCTGACTCTGATACAAGCCCCTTCTTTTGTTTTTTGAGTGAAGTCCCCCACTGGCCCGAGGGCAAACAGCAGCCAGGAGGTGTTGCAGACCCCATGGGAGTAGCAGATGCTGCCTGGCTCCTGCTGGCTGTGTCCTGCGCCCTCCGCCAGTGCCCACGTTCTGCCAGCAGCCAGCGGCATGCAGGTCCCAAAACACAGCCCAGGAGCTCAGCCACAGTTTTCAAAGCAAAGAGTTAGTCTTTGATTATTACTTTGAGATTATTGTTACGGAGCAGTTTTAGTCATCATGACCTGACTTTTCACTGATATCTATAAGAGTTGACCCAAACTTCTGAGCTAATTCTGTGCTTTCAAAAACTATTTTTTGACAACCCTGGAATCCTCAGAACTGAGGCTGAGAAGTGGCAGAACATTGTACTTTTCCCCATGCCAATTTTAATTTAAAAAACTGCCTCCTTTTACCCAGAGTCAATAGTTTTTGAAAGGAACAAGGGAGGGAAGAAGGGAGGGACAGGGGAGTGCAGGAAGGGAGAAAAGGGGGAGGGGGGAAGAGGGGAAGGAAGTGAAAGAAAGGAGGAGAGGAAAAGGGAAGGGGAGAGAGGAAGAGAGACAAGGAACAAGAGAAGGAGAGGGAGGGGAGGGAGGGAGAGAAGGAAGGAAGGAAGGAAGGAAGGAAGGAAGGAAGGAAGGAAGGAAGGAAGGAAGGAAGGAAGGAAGGAAGGCTGCTCTGTAGCCATCAAGGTTAGGTGACTTATACTTGCATTTACAAGTGACACTTGAAAAGAAAGACTCTACACTGTTTTCTGATCCTTCCCTTTTGCTTCCTATTTAACGTGTTTTCATTCACATCGGAAAAGTCTAGCAATACAATTCGCATTTCAAGCAACACCATGAATAAGACTGCCAGAGAGAGATAGATATAATTCTTTCTCTGCTAAGGTCTGATATGTCACTGCTTGATGAACCAATCTCACCAAATGCAAGTTGAAATTTTAAGACATCACTGAAGGGTATGGTAAGTCCTTTCCAGGATTTGCAAGGGAGTTTTATCACAAAGGTTTAAAGTTAGGAATAAAACCCACCAAAGTTGGTGGTGTGTACATGCTGTAGGTGATGCCTGAATACAGCCCTGCCATGACATGCTGTATGGAAACCATGAGCAAGAAAACCTGTGAAAATGAGACACTAAATTCACCATTTTAACTTTTCAATCTTTAGAGGTCTCTCGGCTTTCTTTTGCCACACTGTCCCCTCTCCAGTTAAAAAAGCTTGAACAAAAAGAGAAGCAAAAACAAAGATTGGGGGGGACCATGGTCATGGACCATTATTCATTTTGTTTGCCCTGAAGGGAGAAAGATAGAGAGATGGAGTTCCAACTTTGTAGAAAAAGTTGAATTTTTCATTATTTAAAATGTTGAAACATAAATTTCACACTCTTTAGAATGAAATGCAATATGAAGAATCTATCCAGTTTGAACCAGCCCTAGCCCCAGGCAGAGGCAGAGGAGAGCTTCCCCAAATGCATGCATCATGTGATACTTTGTATGAGTCAGGAGGCAAGGGAATAAGAGAGGTCTCCAGCAAAGAGAAGAGGCGATGACAAAGCACCCAAAAGCACTTTTCAGTGCAACTTAATGGACTTTCCTCTTTATAAACTAACCTCCTGTTCTGCTCAATTGTGCATTGACCAAAGACCCCATCCCAGATCCATTTTCTCAGCTGAAGGAAAGGCAGACCTATGTCTCCCAGGAAAGCACATCAACTACCAGGCTAGGGATTAATATGTGGGATTTCTCCCTGCATTCCACACTCCACCCTCTCTACTCAAGTTGTACCAGTGTGTAGAAACATAAGAGATTCCTGGGGTATGGCAAAAGGGGAATCGGGGACCTGCCCTTATGCTGCCCCACTGCTAAGAGGCTATGAGTGGTGAAACAGCAGTCTGCGCTTCTCTTATTTTATCATACAACTGTTTAATGTAAAATGCAGACAAAGGCATCCCCTTCAAACTGAACAGGATTCAGAGTCGTGTTCCTACTAGCACCTTTTTATATCCAGGTCAAAGAATCTTGAACTCTTCTCTGAATAGTGGCTGTGCTCCAACAGCCACCCTTGGGGAAGACAAAATAGGTGGAGGACATGAAGATGGATGAAGCAGTAAATGAAGTTGGGAGAAGCATATGGAACCATCAGGAATATACAGAAACAACTCTTATCCCTGTGTGATTTACCAGGGCCAAATGAGAAGTTGGTTCAGGAACAAGGAATGTAGTTTGTGTCTACTGAATGAGGAACTGTGTTTTATAAAGATGTGGCTCTGCAAAGGATTTAGGATGTAGGGATAGCAAGCAGCTGAGCACAGACATCAGTGTCATAGGGCATATATGGTTTTGGCTGAACAGATAATGCTGAAAAATTAGAAGCTGTCAAAAAGAGTCAGGGGAAGTACCCAAACGTGAGAGAGAAAAGCGTTTGAGAAGACCTTAAGAAGCTTAGTCACAAATGAAGACTGAAAAGTGATTGATTAGTGTGTGTTGATGACGAAAATTTTTTCCATGAAGAAAAAATATGAAGCACTAAAAGACCGCTGATTTTAGCAGAACCAAAAACCAGTGGCTGAAAGATGAAGCTAGATGTGTTCATATTTTGAATGAGGAGCTATTCTTGTTTAGTATAGAAGGCAAGAAATCTCTGGAACAAATTGCCAAGGGAAGTGCTGGACTTCCAGTCTTTTGGTGTCCCCAAAGCAAGGCTGGGTGCTTTACTCACAGGTATTGTTTAAACACAGACCTCAGTCAAGTTACCAGCCTCGGCACAAGAGTAATAGACAGACAGGGAAGAGCCTCTTACAGAGACACAAGATCAGACAAGATGATCCGGTGGGTCCTTCTGGATGTGTGTTCTGTGAACATATGAACTTAAGGTCTTTAAAGCTTTCTTAGAAAATCACAAATGTCTTCCCCTGAGATTAGCAAGTGCAACAGCACATGGGCAGCCTGGATAAAATCAGTGCTTCAACAATAAAAATAAGAGATTCAATTATACATGACCTGCCTCTACGCTATGCAAAGGGAGCTGGCATTTTGATTTCCATTGGCTGAGAACCTGCTGTGAATACCACTTGGACCAGGAAGACTGATGACATTTTGAAAGAACTACATCATTCACCTGATGAACTTTTTAGGAGACAAGGAATTTACCTTTATCCATTTATCTACAAAGATAAAAGTCTGCAGGCTTTAAAAGTGAAAAACCTAACTGCCTTTTCAGGACCATTTACAATGAAGTAAATACACACACTAATCTACCAATTTATAAGGTTTGTCTCTCAGCATCCTGCCCCGTTAAATTCCTCAGTGGCCTTCACTTTCTCCTCTTTCAGTTGTTTGGATGAAGTCCTAGACCCACATCAGTCTATGGCCAAACTTAACAGGGGAGAAGGCAGGAAGTCTTTCAGCCTCTGTTTTGCCTTTAAAACGCCTTCCAGCTAATCTGCTTGTGTATGTTCCCCAGGTTTGCTTAACCAGCCCCACGGATCCTGAGAGCTTTGGCTCATCCTCTGCTCCCCAGGTCTTCTGCACCTTCTGTGCGAGTGTGTTGCAGGAACAAGCCTGCACCCTGCTCTGTCTTCAAGTGCACACCAGAGACAGGGGCTGGACCAGTGCTGTACAGCCCACATACACACTGGCATTTCTTAACACTCAAACTGGCAATTCCTTTAAAATTTTCTGTGATTTCCTAAAGTCTGTACCAACAATTCAGATGTTCTTCCAGCTGGCACCACACCCATAACAACATACACCATCGACACAGTTGGGACTTTCAGCTCCAGGACAGGGCTCTGGATACTTGAGCTAATGCAGTAATATATTCACCCTTGTCGTGGTTTAGGCCAAATTGGCCACTGGGAATGTGGGGCACCCCAGATGGGACCAACAGATGCTCCCCCCTGCCCCTCTTCAAAGAGAGAGGCAGGGGAGGGAAAAAATACTTATAAGTTTAGAAGGAACTAAACTACTTTAATGAAATATT
>RSEF01000003.1:85685546-85709090 GCA_003993805.1 Himantopus leucocephalus | reverse complement strand
CATACCATTCCTTGGCATCAGCTATAAACATAGGTCTTATCACGCTGAGAGCAAACAGTGTTTGCAAAATATGCTGCCAATTTCAGTAGTGAGAAAAGGCCCAGCTAAGAAGCAAAGTTATAGAACAAAATTGCTCCTGTTTTACCTCAAACCAGGACAACGCTTCGAGTTAACTGTAAATGCAGGGGGCAAGAGACATAGTTTGCTAGTGGGTCTTATAGATGTTTGCTAGCAGCAGAGGTACAAAGAAGGTCAGAAAAACTGCCCCTAATCCAGACTCATGATGGAATAGTATTCAAGTGGACACAGGTACATCCAAACAAATCCTCTGTTCTGACTTCTTATGTCTTGTCCCTTCAAAAACTGTGCCTGCTGTAGTCCCACATCTTTCTCGCTTATTCTTCCAGTCTCTTCTTGCCAGTGACTTCCAGTCTTTACTCTTCAGGTTTCTCACCCCAGTTTCTGTTTTCTCGTCCATTCAGTCCTATTCTTCCCCTCCAGCCTTGTTCTTCATCACTCCAGTCCCCTGCCCCCCTCTTGTCCCAGCATTCAGACCCAGTTTTTTCCTCCAGTTTCAATGTCTTCATAGATTCATATAATTGTAGAATCATAGAATAGTTTAGGTTGGAAGGGAGCTTTAAAGGTCATCTAGTCCAATCCCCCTGCTATGAGCAGGGACATCTTCAACTAGATCAGGTTGCTCAGAGCCCCGTCCAACCTGACCTTGAATGTTTCCAGGGATGGTGCATCTACCACCTCTCCAGGCACCCTGTGCCAGTGTTTCACCACCTTCATTGCAAAAAAATTCTTCCTTATATCTAGTCTGAATCTACTCTCCTTTAGTTTGAAACCATTACCCCTTGGTAATCCTGCCTTTCTTCTCTCCATATTCATGTTCAGCATGTTCAGCTCCCTGTTTGATCTCTCTCTCTCTGCCTCCCAGGGTCTCACAATCCCAGTACCTTTCTTCCTCACGTACCTCACAATTCCTATCTGGCTTTCTATCCAGCCAGTTTTTCCCCTCGGTGAAGATCCTGCTCACAGGCATCTTTTTTTCCACAGTATCTGCTCCTTCTTCCCACTCCCATCAGGTTTCTACGTGCAGCCTCTTTGTCCCACTAATCTGAGGATGCTGCTTAATTTTTTTTTTCTTCTCAGGCTCCCTTCCATGACCACTTCTCTAGCACTCCCAGTCTCTGCTCCCTTCCCAGATTCCTCCCTCCCAGCCTGCTCTCACCAGCCCCTCTCAAAGTACTCACCCAGCCTGTCTTAATCTTGTTATTTCCTACTTCCCCTCTGTCATCTCCAAGTCACAGCATTATTCCTTTCCTGTTCAGTCTTAGTCTTACCACACTAAGGAAGAGCTGCTGATGGGAGAGTAGGCTAGGAAACTGGGATGGGAGGAGAAACTAGGAATGTGAGAGAAATGGTCAGGATGGGATTAGCAGCGTATTATTCCATTGAGTGGGTCCCCAGAAAAAATAAAACATTTGACTGCACTTTCTGCATACCCAGAAAGAAAGATTGTAGCCTGAGGATCACATATTCATCATGGAAAACTTCTGTCTTAAAGACTAAAATTTGGCAGTTATAAGTAGCAGAAAATTGGATCACAGCAAATATCAAGGGATCTTAATTAACAATTTGCCATTATTCTAGGTGTAATACAACATGATGTTATCCCAAAATACTAACTGCTTCATCTGCAAGACAACTTCATACTATTATTTAGTTCTTATATTGCGATAACATGTGATACCCTCAATAACGATCAGGGCATCATGTTATAAGACTTCATATGCACATATACTACAAAACCACTTCTTTAGGAAAGGGCTTACAGTCCAAAATGAAGATTTAATCAGCTCGAGTCTTCCCATTTTGCCCAGTAACTTTCTGATTATAAGAACATGACGATAGAGTACAAAACACATGTAGGTTAAGTAATTTTAAATAACCAATTATCCATATCGAGCCATGCTGGATTTGGGGTTTAATTGCTTCAGACATGCAAGCTTTTTCTCCAGTTATCTTTTCACAGCCCACAAACACAATTTCCTGTTAAAGTAGCATTGTCCTGAAAATTCACCATAATGAATTTTCCAGTCTGAGCACTCTGACCCAGTTCGAAGCCAGAAGTTTTTCTATACAGCTAAGTAAAAAACTTAGCAAATCATAGGTGAACAATATTGGCCTAATATAACAAGATTCTCACGAAGTAGTAGCTGAATGCTCAGCTCCTGAAAAATCCATCCCTACATTTTACAGATAAACAACTGGAAACCGCAGAGCTCTATTTCCAAACCCCATATAAAATGCTGTACATTTGACCTAATATTTAGCTGTAGCTTTCTGATTCATAAAATCATAAATCAAATTATTCCCTTATTTTCTCCCTGTAATAGCTGCACAATGCTGAAATTTTGCCACCAATCATGGAGCACTGAATCGGTTTTCAACTAGTATTTCTTTATTTTATTTTATAGAGCATTAAGTGAAAAAATGACCCATATTTCTGTGGCAATCTCTCTCCTGTATGCATAGCAGCAAAGAAAGAAAAAACATGAGTACTTATTATTTTGTTAAGTGTGTTTGACTAAATGAAGTTATAAAAAAATAATGAAAATCTCTGCAATTCACCATAAAAATTTCATTTCCAAAAAGAGCCAGTAAAGCTGTCAAAGAAAAAAAATTCATTTCTCTGGTATATACTATTAGACCATACATAAATGAAACTGCACATACATCAAGACCTAAATAACTATATAAATGCATCCTAAATTTCCTGAGACAGATGGTGCATCATATACAGACAAGATAGGCATTCTGAAAAGATTTTTCTTTAAGAAGAATAAGAAAAGGAAGAGGAAAGAATAGTGGGGAAATGTTTAAAATGCTATTAAATTAAAACAAAACCCACAAGATTATTCTGCAATATTAGACAATGCAAAGCAAATGAAAGCAAGGGATGACACAGTCATTTTGGCCCTGATTCAGCAAATTGCTTAAACACATGCATGAGGACATCTTAGTTCAGGAAAGAATGTAAGTCCACGCTTAAATTTAAGCATGATGAGTTTTTCACCTTCACTCTGGCCCATGTATGCTGAATCCAGCAGCTGGAGTAGTGGGAGGAGACAGTAGAAGTCACCTGCAAAGGCGGGTGAAAAGGTCTCCTGTCAGATGAACTGAGCATGATGGCCCCCCAAGGTGTGGTGCAGGAGGGCATCTGAATGAGGGCAAAGCTGTGAGCTCTCAGAGCACTGGGGTTTCTGTACAGATCACACTTCATAGAGTAGACAAGGAAGGCTGACTAATCTGCATTGGCCAAAAGCTCTTGCAGGCAGCGCAAACTCCCGAGATCACGAAGATATTTTTATGTGACCTTTGTCCCTTCTGCTTCTAGTTCTTCTGTGCTTCTCCCCTTAGAAATGCATCAGATTCTCACTTCAAGAGCTTAAATACCACTGGCTTAAACAGGAGTTGGGCACACACCTAAGGTATGAGAATAAGAATATTTTCATACCTTGGGGCGATCAGTAAAGATAATGTTTCCACTGCAGTCATCAAGCAGGAGGAGATAGAAATATTGTACTTAAATCTGTGGAAAAGGAGAAACTCTTGTTGGTTCTCTTAATTAACCCACTAACAGAAAGTAACAAAGAAGACATTCCTTACATTTCTCAGGCACTGCAGATAAAAGGAGTTACATCAAGTACAGTTACATATCCTAGATGGTGAATCATAGAATCATAGAATTGTTAAGGTTGGAAGGGACCTTTCAGATCATCAAGTCCAACCATTAACCTAACCTGACAAAACCACATCTAAACCATATCCCAAGTACCACGTCTACCCTTTTTTTAAACACCTCCAGGGATGGTGAATCCACCACCTCCCTGGGCAGCCTATTCCAATGTTGAATAACCCTTTCAGTGAAAAAATTTTTCCTAATATCCAACCTAAACCTCGCCTGGCTTAACTTTAACCCATTACTTCTTGTCCTATCACTTCTTGCCAGAAGTGTTCAAGCAGGTATCTCTTTAAAACTGCTTAAGTTAAAACACTTGTTTCTGGATGTCCTTTATCTGTCATGGCTGTCCATCCTGTTTACCAAAGTAACATTCAGATTATGGGATCAAAAAGTCAGGGAAGGTTGCTATGAGTAGCAGTAAGATAATAATTTTGCACTTCCTATGTGTTTTACACTGCACCTAGTACAAAGAGCAATTCATTCAAGTTTATATTTAGGGTGAGAGAATGATAACATAGTGGTTGTGTGATGGCTGCTTGGACAGAGTAACCTTAACTTCAGGAATTTCCTCACTTCTTGGAGTTTCTGATTGCGGCTTCAACAACAGAACAACCTGCTCACCCTATCTGTTGAGCAGCAAGGCACTCTTCTGTATTTTATGCTACAGTTTTTGCATCAAATTTTCTAGAGATTTTTTTTTTCTATTTTGTAGGTAGCTTTAAGGAGTTATAAGAGAACAAAAAAAGAAGAAAGCAGACGATAATCATATTTCACAAAATATAAGCCAATAAAGAACAAAACCTCCTTGATCTACCCAAAGGACCCCCACACTCACCAGTACGGATTAGTTCAGCTGTTTCTGAATTTCATTTCCTGAATTACTCTTCTTATGTATCTATTACTTTTTGCTGGATTTGCCAGAAGACCACGGATATTTAAAACCTTCAAAATATCAACTCAAATAAGACTGGAGGTTCTTCGCAAATGTTATTAAAATACAGAACGGTTGTATAATAGTACAACTTTGCATCATTACAGAAAAGAATATTCTAGTTTCCTCTCTCTCAGTTATGCGAGACCCTAATTACAACATGAAAGCAAGAGTTCAAAAGTCAATCAGAGAGCTGATGGCAGGGCTTCATATTTACCTTACTTACAGTGGAAGCATTTTCCTGAGTAACAACAACTGGGTTTGGTCTATTCTTAAGGCCAGCATTCCAGACCTAATCCCAGACTCACCACAATACGGTCCTTGATTGCATAGGATCAAAAACTCACCTTGAATGTGTAAGCTAGTTTTGCAAACGGCAGAATTGTTATTGTCTGTTTTTTCCTTCTCTATGAGTTTTCCTCTTAATGTTGCAAGACTTTCAGGTTCATCCACCAAATGATATAAAATGACATAGCTAATGATAGTGTTACCAAAAATACCATTTCCTTTTTTAAAAAAAAGATATTTTTATAGAATTAAGTGTACGTCATTTTTGAATATGATGTTTTATTTGCAAAAATGTAAATGATCTTTTCACTAAACAGCAAACAAAATGATGTATCGCTGAAAAATATGATAATGCTTTTTTAAGGATGTGCAGATGGTGCAGTTAGAACATCTGCAGCAATAGAGGATCTGAAGAGAACAGGAATTCTTTGAGAGGATGAGTTACTACCTCCAATCTATTTTTTTGCAATTTTTTTCGCAATGTTCTTTACTGAGAAGCATTCTCTACCCTGGAGTGCTCAATATTTGGCCTCTTTTCAGAGCTTCTACTATACTCAAGAGAAAATCTTAATCATAAAATCTATTAAACATTTTAATCAGTCCACAGTCCATTTTTCAACATGTCATCAGCTCAGGTTTTTTATTTGCATCAAACAATGTTTATTTACACAAACAGAAAGCACCTTCATAAACAAGATAGTCACGTAATAGAGGAGGGTTAGAGAAGGTCTGCAAGGATGGTCAGAGGTATGGTACGGTTTCAGGATGAAGAATCACTAAGTAATCTTGCACTTTTCAGTCCAGAAAGAAAACAACCAGGGAATATGTTAGAGGTCTAAAAGTCCCTTTCAGGGAAAGGATAGTGTGGACAGACAGCTCACTGCCTTTTCAAGAAGTGGGGTGTGACAAATGAAGCCAGCAGGGAGTGGGTTCAAGATGGACAAAAGGTGTGGCTGGATCTCCTTGCCGTAGGGTGTTTTATGTGACAGAACCTTACACAATTACAAGGGGACACTGAACAAAGCCATGGAAAAGAAATCCATGCAAGATTGCTAACTGCTTAGAAACTGCATCCGGTTTAGAAAACCTGCAAATGCCTGGAAGTTGGAGGAATACATGTGGAAAATATCATACAGCCTTGACTTGTTTTTGCACTCTTCCCTAGACATCCTCTTTTTGTCCATTGATTTGATTACAGAGGTAGATGAATCCTTGGTCTGACCCTATGGGGCTACTCTTCTGTCCACGTATTTTGGTCCCCCTGATGGCAGAAATGGTTACGTGTACAAATGTGCAGGTAAAAATTTAATGAAACTTATGAAGCAACTTTTAACAATCTTCCCTACCATTACACATCCTTCCATGTGTCAAGAAGAAGCTGGATTATAGTGATTACACAGTAGATTCTGTGCTTGAAGACCATCAAGGAGATAAGGAGCACTTTACAAAATAACTATCTCTGCCCAGACTATATGCCTACTTTCATCTAGTCTAGATGAACATCTTCACAAAATTCAGACATGTTAAATATATCATTTTCAACATCCCCACAAAAATCTGGCTTTGGTTCTCCAGTTCAGAGGTGCTTAGACTATTAAACTAGCTGGGGAATGATGTCCACCTTAAAACAGAAGTATTTTTACCCTTTTCACTTAAAGTCCAGTAATTCAAGACAGTGAATGAACTGTAAAAAGTACTTCTTAAAACCAGTATTTCAAACATATTTTAATCTTCTTTATATCGTATTTCTATGTAATCCATTTTTTTTTTCTAACTCTGTTCATTATGCAAGTCCTGGAAGGACTTACATACTTCATCCTCTATGAGTGAGGGCTCTATCACTTCTTTTATTATGGCTAATGCAAATGGTGAGAACACTGTAGCTGCAGGTGGAGACTCCAATTACTTGAAAAGCCAATGCGGACCCTGAGGGGGGTGCTATTTATTTCATGTTACACAGTGATCTTTTGTTGACCAGCTTCTTGTCTTGGGTGTCTTGCCCAGATTTTGATTTCCAAAAAGATTTTACAACACCCCTGAAATGGAAAAAAGAATTAAACAAAAACATACCTTTAAGTAGGTTTCCATAAATTGCTCTGAATCATTCCCTTCCCATCCACAATCACTGTAACTGCTTTGTAAAGTAGTTCTTTCCAATCTCCAGAAGCTTGTTCCCGTTTTCTCTACTGGCAACACAAATCTTAAACTACAAAGAAACTTAAATAGTTCATCCAGGTCATGCTTGCCAACAGTAACACCATATTTTGATCTCCAGTTATATAAATCCCATTGCATGCTGTCCACTTACCAATGAAGAATCATAAAGATCATGGGAAAGATCACACCAACAGTCACGATGATTCCAGTTAGCAGGCAAAAGACCAGAACGGTATCTGTTGTTTTTCTCCTTGATTGCTTTGTTTCTATTCTCTTTGGTTTTTCTGTTTGCATTTCTGAAGAAAAGAAATACACGGCCATTATTATGTTCAAATTTTCAAATGAATCAGGCATTTAATCTGATGGACAGGACTGAAAAGGAGCAGCGCTTGATTATTTACAACAAAAAGCCAATGAAGCTAAAAGAGAGTATGCTAACAAAAGACTGGATTCAAGGACTTAAGCTCTGCTTTTCAGTTCCCTCTCTCTATCTAGGTCTGCAAAGCCTTTATTCAAAGCAAATAACCACTGAGCATGGAAAGTTGTTCTGCAATGGCCCAGAAACACATAGGGAGGAGCAGCTGCATGAAGCTGAGAAGTGAAAAATGTAGCAAGGATATCAAGGAAAAAAGCATTTTGTAATGCTGCAGCCTGTTCAACCATTCAGCTGAGGAAACTGAGGGCCCTGCCATTACTTAGGCTGTTTCTCTAAGACCAGACGTACCAGTTAGATGATGACTCTAACAAACAATCCAGGAACAATGGAAAATGCTGAAGATGGCCAACCAACTTCCCTCATCTGTTTTTTGACACTGGATAAAGAAACGCCTGGAAACCAAACTCAGTCACCTTGTTGTGAAATTTAATTGACCTTATTCATTCAGTCACATTCAACCAAATCAATGAACTGTCAGGCATCTTGCCAGATCTCAGCAGCTTTGAAAATTTTACACAAGCCAACCTTAATCTCTCTTTCATTTTCCCTCGTATAGTCTCTAAAACTATAAGGTACTACCTCATTGCTGACTGGTATGCAAAATTCATGTTCACACTGGTAGGAGTTCTGTGTAGCAGAATGACTGCAGGAAAACCATTTCTATTTCTATTTCATTTCTACTTCTATATAAGGTCCCGTGCCACTGTCATCACTGTAGTATCTAAGCAACTATTCCATCGCATCATTTGAGTTTCATTCTCCTGCATCACAGAATTTTCATTCTCATATTCTTAAACCACGTCTCATTTATAGGATTCTCCTGATCTTTCAGGACAGGTAAGAATGGTGAACTGGCTGAGAATATCATACACAGTAAGTCTGAATACTGGGGTTTTCATACAATGTAGGGCTACCTGATTTTAGACTAATTCACTTCACTGACTGGACTGGGTCTTTTTAAAATTACATGCAGTTGTGGGGCATGGAGGTTAATGAAAATTATCTTTGATTTTGCAATTTCATTAATGTAATATATATTTTCGCCTTGGCAAGATGGGAATTCAGAGCTCTAAGAATACCTTTGTTTACAGGCTGTAACAGGAGCCCGCTGAAGAGAAGAGCAAGTTTCATGTTATCTAACAGCTAATCTACTCAAGTTTTCTTCCTAGGCGAGATATTCTTCCAAGAGTTAAGAACCAGAACTGCCCAAACGACAAGCTGATAATACTGAGGGGATGTCTTCCAAGTAAACACGTGTTTAAAATGCAAGCAGGAAGCAGACAGAAAAGCAGCTTCCCAATAAGCTGGTTTACAATGAGCAAAGACTGATTCACATCAGGTGCACTTTTAAGCCCCCGACTGCACTCCTAAAGTCCAGGCAACACTCCCAATTAGCCAGTGAGGATTTTGCCACAGCCAGAACATGCCTTAAAAACATCTTCAGCAGTTAAGGTTACAAAGATGTATGTAAATCAACTTTTTTAAAAAGTCCACTTAGCTTAGTAAAAATAGGAAGAACAATTCTCTTTTGAAACATGCAAAGTCTAGTTCAATGACTTTCGTCTTAAAGTCTACAGCCCACTGTGGGTCTGTGGACTACTTCATTACAAAGAATGAAAAAAAGCCCCCACTATCAATATATTCCACAATTACATTATAAAAAAAAAATCCTAAAATTGTGTGCACTCCACTAGACATTTTCTAGGGTTCTACAAACAAAAAAGACATTGATAACATATCTGACAGTTTCAACCCTACCGAAAGCTTGGCATTCTCAATTTCCCTGTTGATTACTTATATTCATCTTAACTAAAAAAGGAATGCACTTAAATGAAATGCAAGGGTGAGATACTGCACTTAGGTTGTAGGCACTGTTGGATCTAAACTATGAAGATCTATTTATTTGTGCAAGTCAGAACAAGGAATGCTCAGATTTAATTTTTACCTTCCACCAGTGCTTGATGATTTGAGGCCAGGTCTGTGGCAGAAAACCCAGAGTGTGCTGGTCATAGCTCGTGGAAGTCCTTCCAACAGCGCAAATGGTCCAAGCACCATACACTCCCTCCACCCCAGATCCTATCTGCTATGCTAAAGGGGGGACAACAAGCTGTATTAAAGGAAACCAAAAGGGTCACCTGTATGGCCATTAGCAGCTGCTAAGAAGCCTGACAGCTTTTTTACCTTCTTTTTGCCATCAGAACAATATACTTAGTCTGAGCCACTGTGCTGGACCTGGCTAAAGGACCTTAGAAATTTAGTGCTTTCTTATTTGGGCCGAAAGAGATACACCACATACCTCTCTCACATCAAGCACCAGAGCAGGATAGCTCTAAAAGAGAGAGCACATTCTCTGCTGTGGTGTGGACCGTCAACTATATTTGCATTGTATACCATGGTTTAACAAAGCTTCTTTGATTTCTATGCAGTGCAGTGCAGTGCATCTCTGGATCGTCCTCTGCCTTCACGGAACCCTCTCCCTTTGGAATTTGCTTAAATCCAAAAGCATTCAGAAGCATCTGCTGCCACTGCTAGCATTTCCCTCCAGAAAATATCAGCAATACAAATTCTGTCTCTGCATACTATTCAGTCATTTCTTCAGTAAGAGAGAGATTCACAATACTGTAAATCATACACATCAAGAAAGTGGAACACCTGCTTTTTCAGCACCACTTCAGTCCAAAGGAAAGCCACTACTTCTGCCAGCAGCGCTGTTCCTCTTCATCCTCCTCTTCCCTTGGGTTTTTCATTGAGCTGGAGTTCCTCCTAGATGTTGACTGTACGGCAGCGCTCCATCTACATGCAGATGTCCAACCAATCGTTTATATGGTCCAGCAGCCAACAGGAGTTCTTTCCACCAGTTTTCAGATCCAGAAAGTATGTATCAGTTTGGCAGAGGGGAATGAGATTCTGCCTCTGTAGACTGGTTTGTTGGTTGGGTTTTTTTTTCCCATTAGTATAATGGTGATGCATAGCTTTTTTGTTTCCCTTCTAGATTATCTATAAGCCTTTTTCTGTGTATTAAAAATGGATGGATATCTGCTAATGGGAGAGCAGGATTTCATACACATAGAAGACATCCAGGCTCTTAATCTTGGGTACTGGGATTCCCCATTTCATTTCTGTGCAAATGGAAAGAAAACATGACCGTGCTGATTACACATTTGTACAGCAGCCGGTTATAGAGATGTGTCTTTCCTCTCTCAAGGAAGCTCTGGCACTGAAGTCATCAGCAGGAAATGAACTGAAGAGAGATGGGGGCTAGAATGGCCTCTGAGACACAAAACCACTATTGCCTCCATCTTCTCCACAGAAGTGCCACTAGACACACACCCCAAACTCGCTGTCTCGCTCATGAGAAGCATGGCGTTTGGAGCACAGCTGGGATCTCAGGAGGCTGACACCCTTCACATAGCATCCTAATGAGGATGGTTCTCTGCTCTCGCATTCCTCCCTTGCACAGTCCTCCCTCCTCACAGGACTATTATTAGTAAATAGGAATAAACCGTCTTCCAGCTCCAAAGTCTTCACAAAACACCAAACAACACAACGGGCGAGAGTGTGAAACAACACCCTTCAGTGTTTCAGGGTAGCGATTTAGTAAGAAGGACATATAGAAATGTCAGTTATTAAAAGATGGGATTTTCCTTGCAGAGATCCCAATAATTTTTGATGAAGATAAAATACTTCTTTTCTCTCTGTTATGTTTCTCTTGTTACAAAAGGCAAAGAGAACCCATCAGTCTGAACCAGTTCTGAAAACAAAAGGAAGAGCCAAATTACTAAAGACCACTCACTTATGCAAAAAGATCATTATGACTGTTCATCAAAAGGTCACTGAGGAGTGGAGTGATCACTGGTAAAGGACACATGGAAGTTCTCCATGCATAGCTTTAAAATTAACTCATACGAAGTTGTGCCACATGGCAAATACACACAAATTCCTGTGAGGCTTCACCTGCCCTTTTGCAACATGTCTTGCCTTCCTCCCACCTCCCACGCCTCAAAATCTGAAGCAGACAGTGTCACACTATATATTTTCAAGTGGTGGCTGTGGGGCCAGGCTCGCACACGGTGTTGCTGAATCTGGCCATGGCTGTTCACATGGGTAACAACACATCAGAGCGCTAGAGAGAGGAGGAAGGATGAGACCAAAGCAAACACATTCGCCCTAAAATTGGTAATTTTTAGCCCTGTTGATGACTTCAAGGATTTCTCTTTAGGAAAGTGCCAGGAAGAAAAACCAGCCATGGAGCAAACACACTTCCCTGTCCTATAGCTCTGCCATGAAGAAATGTATCTCTGTGGAACAGTGAAAGGACTGATCTGCGTGATGAGAAAGACAAAATATACAAACTTAAGCTTGTTGACATGAGTGAGGCAAAGAGATGGTCAGAACTGCCTCAGCTGGATTTAAAAAAAAAAAAAAAGGCAATTTAGGAGGTAATAGAGAGGACCCCCTCTTTTCCTGACTAAAACTGATTTGCCCTTTCAGCTGGTTCAAATACACCTCCCAAAAATCTGTACGAGACCCTCTCCCCACAGACAGCGTGGTCTGTTGTACTGGGTGCTGGGCAGCCCCTGTGAGGAGAGGTTGGGGCCACTCCGAGATGGACATTCCAGCTGACTCTCACCAACCAGCCTGGGTGAGGCAGGCAGCCAGCCAGGGTCGGCCAACCACACCTGCCCCTGACCAGAAACCTTGGTGGCCAGTTTTGAAGACTGGGAAAAAAAAAATCTGGTTCAGTCCTGTAGATTACTCGGAACAAGGAGATTTTTTGTCCCCTTTCTGATCGTGATGTTGTGATTCTGCCTTTCCTTACATTTCAGCTTGGAGGCCAGACAGACAAACGGCAAACAAAAGATATTTGCTCAACAGGAAAACCTAGATTTTTCTGGAGTAGGTAGAGAAACGATCCTGCTTGACAGGGATGATAAGCTTAAGTCTCAAATACCCCAAGCCTCATTTCAAGAAGTCTTTTAATGAGGAACTGGGAGAGGCAGCATTGTAGAAACTACGTAGAAATGTTACCCCTTTCCAAAGCCTGGACAACACAGCAAGACATGCTCTCAAAACTAGGTCTGTATGATGAAAGTCATTCATTGGTGCGTTCTCAACCAAAACTTCAGCTGATAATTTCTTCTATATAGCTAATTAACAGTTAGTAATTTCTAAAGTCGAACTAATGGCACTCCTGGGCAAGCAAAGCCCAGAAACACCTCTGTACAAAGCCAAAGGACACTGATCTGGCACTAAGCACAACCACCCGCTCCTTTTAAGCTACTTAATAAGTCTTAGAGCGTGTCATCTTCAGGTTTCATATGTATTTTTTGAACCAGTAAGTCTCAATCCTTGTAAAAAGTTCTCAGTGGATATGTCTGTTGGGCGGGTTCCATCTGACCACTTTTCACCAAAACTACTCAGTCACAGTTTATATACAAGTGTGTGAGTCGTCCTATTGATGACTCACTGACTCAAGTCAATGGGACCATTTGCATGCTTAAGCCTAAAACAGATTATGTGCTTTGCTAATTCAGGTCTCAAAAAGGAAGCTTCCTCTGTACAAAAAGGAACGTAGAGACTGAATAGTGGGGGAAGGAAAAAAAAAATAATCTTTGGGTGTTTTGTGACTGCCAGATGGATTTAGAAAATGAATAAACAAATTCCATGTTACTGTACAAAGGCAGAAAGGACCTCAACAGAGATACAGAAAATAGCCTATCTTACTGAAGGGAGAGGGAAAAAAGCAGGATTCTCAGGCCAGACAGTTTTACTTAGGTAAACAACATGGAGGGGAGGAACACGGAGAGGGGTGTCTCCAAGGATTTCTTCATTTCTAGTCTGCCATAATTTTGCATAAGACCTGAATCTACATTATTTCATTAAAAACTTTAAATTTCTATAAGCAAGACACTTTCACCCTTTCTCTGATTAGAAAAGATGGAGTTTCCGCGCAGCTTTTCTCATGGTTTGAGAAAATCAGCCCACTGCTACCTTTCCTGATGAAGTCAGCAAAACTCCCATTAGCAGAGGAGGTGAGAAAGACAGTACTGGGGAACTGGTTTACGATGTATTCTTTTTAACGTTAAACTTTGCTAAATCCATTGTGTATAGGCAAATCCCAGATGGCCACTATAAGAAAAACTTCAAAAGGTTGTTTTCCTGCTTTAGTATCGAAGTGAAAAGGAGACTTAACTGCAGAACCCGTGCTACTGGTGCTACATGGCTAGTGAGACAAAGAGAAGTCTCTGTTAACCAACCTGGGTGCATTAAAAAAATAAGCAGGTAATAGGAAAACCTTATTTTAGCTTGACTTTTTACGAAGGATAAAGAAAATACTCATTCCTGCCACAAGGAACCTCTTTATTCCCATTCTGTCATTTCCTTTTATATGTCTTTTTTACTGGCCTGCATTTCATGACAGTCATTACCACAGCACACAAGCTCCTGCCTATATACTACTGGTGACATGCAATCTTACAAAGATTGAGTACTACAAAAAAGCACAAGGCCATATCACTGGAAGAGTGCAAGCATCTCTATGAGCTTACCAGTTTTTGCGTGGACTGTGTATTTTATAGAGGCAACTATATTTCCATTTTCTTGAGTTTCACACTGGAAAGTAACCGAATGGGTATCTCTGCAAACTTCCATAATAGCTGAATCATTAGGAAGAATGTGTGCTGTCTAGCCATATATAAAAGAAAAAAAAAAAAAGAGTTTTATTTTTTTCAAATAGAAAGACAAGTTACATTGTGTCAGACACACAGAAAAGTGCTTATTCTGCTCCAACAGCTTTCAATCTCTCAGGACCTCTTGGCCCCTGGGAAAACTTCTCCCATCTCTTCAGCACCTCCTACTTGAACAACCGGGACGGGCAACATGGTGGTGATTTGCTGACACGTATTCACTCACCAGCCACTATGCCCAATTTTTCTGAAATACCAGTAAACATTACTCCCTAAAATTGCTGTTTCCCTCACATAAACAGGAAATTGAGGCTGCTTAGAGGAGCAAAGCCACGCGGGTCCTTGTATCACCAGCTCGTCAGTGAGAAATCAGGACTTATTTCCATTATGACAGCAGAGGAAATAATCTGCCCAGAAGCCTGCATAATTCAGATGGAGCATGTAGTAAATACACTCAGTATGCAATTTTTCTGCACAAAGTGGGGTTCGATTACTCACCTTGGTTGGAATTAACATCTTCCAAACATATTTAAATCGATTTTCAGGAGGTATATAAATACAAGGCATCTTCACGCAGGCAAGGCCCTCAGAAATTGGTATTCCCCCTATAGGTGGAATTTTTAATAGGTACATCATCAACTATATGAAACATATCTGTATAGATCATAAAGTTCATAATTCTTCAAACCACAGAATGTTACTTGGAAATTATCTTTTCCCTTAAAATTACTTCAAATACTTTTTGCTTGGTCTAATATCTGGAACAAAGCATATAGCAGAAAAACAGTATTTTACAGGGACTTGAAATCAAGCGCACACCAGTACAGAAACGAGATCTGAAACATTACTAGAATGCTTAACACAGTGATTGGAGGGTGGAATGCAATCACTTCATTCCACTTCCACCACACTCATAGAGAACAAGGATGTTTCCTCCGAATCAACTTATTTGCTCTAGATTACTGTATTACAGTGTTCCACTTACATCCACAGTCTACCGCTGCCTGGCATTCCTCCACACGGACAATACATTTTGTTTCAGTCCCAGGGCATCCACTGGTTAACAAAACTTCTCGAATGCCAATCCCTTTTGGGGGGGAAAAAAAATCTTTCACTCTACATTTCTTCATTTGCTTCATACTCTGTTTTTCCTTTCTCTTTCTTTATCCTGGGTGTTAATATGTTGTATCTACCAAGTACTAGGCAAAACAAGTCTTCTCAGAGTGCCTGATAAAGCTATCCCATGTTGGTATCTAAGATTTCAAGACAACATCTACTTCTGTCAGACTCCGCGCCGTAGGGAGCCAGATTCTTAGAATCATCATGTGTCAGAAAAAGAATTCAAAATGAATTCAAATCTTTTCTTACAGAAAAAGAATTTGAAATGAAACTAGTATATGTTCTGCAAAACAGTTAATTCGCTTTAAATATGAAAGCATTTAGGCTCCTGGCCTTTAAATGCACAAATCAGATGGCACAGAGGATCTTGCACAGACTGCCAACTCAGTCTGCCTCCAGTCTTGTGACTGTCTGAGTGTCTTCAACTCCCACCAAGGTCAACAAAAACTGAAGGCACTAAAAACCTCCTGGCACTGGGATTGAGGAGTCTTAAGTTACCGAACAGCGACCAACAAAGAGCAATACAAGAATGCCACTAACAGCCCCCAAAATGAAGCCTCTCAAAGACGGAGGCTGGTGGTCCGTAACATAGGGCTTCTCATGAGAAACAGATGAAATCAAGCGTTGACCACCAGGGCTCCACATGCAACACAGAGGGTCCTACCGAAGACAAAGAACAGGAGATAGCCTATCACAAATGTGTAAAGTTAACAAAAATTCCTATGCAATGCTCAAGGAAGCAAAAAAAAAATGTTCACTCTCACTATCAGGATTTCAATGGGAACATCCTCATTTTAACAATTACGAACAGATTCAAAACAAGTGCTATAATTGTTTTTGCCAAACAGTGTGTACACAGTTCATTGGAATGACATAGCTTGTGGGGGAGGCAGGAATAATATGTTTAGGCCCAGTAAACACTGAAAGTTTTGCCATTTTTCCAGAAGCATTTTGTTTACTAATAGGCATGGAAAGAGGCGAGTTAAACCCCACCTTGCAGTATAATAAGAAATAGGAAATTGGTTTGAATATTGCGTTTATGACGCATCTGCCTTCCTTAAATGTGTATTACATAAACCAATGGATTTCAGAATGTTTCAGAGATGTCATGTAACTCGTGAAACAGTACTTCAAGTGACAGAGGGAGACAACACCACTTACTGAAAATGACACAAAACGAGGATCGTTCTCCACTCGAGAGAATGTCTCATCTCATGGATGCAGAAACAGAGGTGTAAATGGCAGTGAACTGACACTTTTATTAAAGGCATTCCTCTTTCTTCAGTGCCATGTAGTTTTTTTTAGCTAACAAAAAAGACAGGAAAGCTATGAAAAGCCAAAAAGCTGGCTTGATAAATCTGACTGCGGGGCTAGCTCTTGTCACATTCATCAGGAAAAATCTCACCATATCTTATCTACGGGAATACTAAAATTCGGGAAGCATATCATACTCAAAGGGTTGATGGGAGAAAGCTCTTTCAAGTAGATCTGCAAGTTCTTTTGGTACTCCTCTGCATCTTCCTTTTGGACAGCTTTTTCCTTCATTCCCATGTTTCCTTTCCCCACCTCTTCTTAGTAGCTGCCAACGCTGATGAAATGGATCTACTCAGAGGCTCTAACAAATGAAGTTTTAACTTCAACAAGTCATACAAGTTAACCTAACAGAAAACTGGACACAATGCAGTAACAATAAACCACCCAAATGAAATTCACCCTAAAGAAATGTAAATTAACAGACTGGTGGAGGAAGAGGGGGTGAAGAGGGATGATCCACAAAGAACGGAATACTTTGCAATATGAAAACAGCAGTTATAAGAGAAATTTAGAGGTACGAGTGGCCAAAACAATTAGACCACAAAGAGACTAAGGCAAATTTGAGGAAGGTATGACAAGACATCATTAACATATGCTTTAATTACGCTTTCATGCCTCTGTAAGCCTGGACTATGACTAGAGGAGCAATGGATCTACGCCACAGCATTACTGGGCAAAAATAGAGAAAATGGAGTCAGTTCAGAAAGCAAGAAATATAAAGGGCTAGATAGCCAAAACTAGGGAATAAGAAGGCATATGAAGGAGACAAAAAGCTTACAGGTTTACTGGAAGAACCAAGAAGCCACTTTTCAGCCTTTCAACAGACAAACATGCCATGCATTGAACAGAATGAAGGCTACAACCATGATCTGAACTCCAGCTATGAGATGATGCCAGATACGAGATGATGCCTTTTTCGTTTTTGTTAGAGCTTCCCTTTCCTGATTCTTCAGTAAGACTACTTAATTTTCAGTATTAAAGGGGTTAAACATTTTGTACCGACTCTGGCTGGGACAGAACTAACTTCCCCCCTAGCAGCCCTCATAGTGCTGTGCTTTGTTTTGTAGCTGGAATGGCGTTGATAACACACCCGTGTTTTGGCTACTGCTGAGCATCAAGGCTGTCTCTTCACACCCCCCAAAGGCCACCAGGCTGGGGGTGGGCAAGAGGCTGGAAGGGGACACAGCTAGGACAGCTGACCCAAACTGACCAAAGGGACACTCCTATTCCATACCATACGACGTCGTGCTCAGCAATAAAAGCTGAGAGAAAGGAAGAGGTGCAGGGGATGTTTGTTATTAAGGCATTTGTCTTCTGAAGCAACCACTACGCATACTGGTGCCCTACTTCCCAGGAAGTGGCTGGACATCACCTGCTGATGGGAAGTGGAGAATACATTTTTTTTTGCTTGTTTCCTCTGCTCTTGCACACGACCTTTGCTTTTCTTTATTAAACTGCCTTTACCTTGACCCACAAGTTTTGCATCTTATTTTCTCCCCGATCCTGCAGAGGAAGGGAAGGATAGAATGGCTTGGTGAGCACCTGGCGGTCAGCCAAGGTTAACCCACCACAACATTAACTCTGAGGGACCAAAGACAAAACTGAGACAAAATTTAGTGAAATTCCCTGAAAATAAGGAACATTTGAGACATCTGCTAGAGGGGTGGGACTTAATGAACAGTTTCTTAGTATCCAAAAGATGTGTGCATCAGAGCAAGTGAGGTTATTAAGCATATGGGGATACATATACGGCATTGGTATACAGAACATATAAGCAGATTTGAAATTATGAAATTAAGAAAGAGAAATATTAAAGTATGTAGAAGCCAAAAAGATCTCCTAAAACCATTATGTCCTAGGACTGGAAATAGGAGGGAATCAAGGAAGTTCTATCATTGGAAATATGAAAAAGTGACTGGAAAAAATGAAAAGGCATACTCTAAAAAACGTGAGATTGATGGGGGCAAAAACTCGTCTCTCTTTTTTCTGAGGTCTTATGAGAAGCTGAATTTGTACAGAAAAAAAATAATACCATTTCTGATTCAAGACTGCTTCCTTAGCAATATAATTACCACCTCACAGCAGCTTCTATCACTACCCTAAATGCAGAGATGTCTTCTTAAGGCTCATCTCATTTTTCCTCTCTCCCTTCCTACTCCAGAATGATACCTCTCCTCTCCATTGCACAATTTATAAATTGTATAAATGTGGAATACAGAACAGGCTACTGCAGGCAAGCAATTTTTTGGCAATATTGTATGTGGGAAGACATCTGTGAGAAGCATCAGAAGATCTTTCATCTTCTGAACATCTCACAGATGTTCACAAATAGCGAAAATTGTTACTTTGGGGAAGGCAGCTCATGTGCCAATAAACGTAGGGAACTGGTTTAAAATAGGAGCTTGCAGGCTGTGAAATTAATAAAACAACAGATCTGACCTAAACTCCTAATGACAATCAGCCTGATTGTTTTTGATAATTATAGTTATTGGCAATTGAAATCAATGAGAGGTGAACAAGGGCAAGCAAATTACAACTGCTAAATTGCTACAGTTAGCACTTTTTTTTTTTCAAAAACAAATGACAATATGTTTTATTCATCTGCTTTGCTACTTACCACATGTAACTGTGCATTCTCCAAATTCTACTTCCGCGGACACACTGGCATCCAGACCTGAACACAAAGTCTAAAGTTACATCTCTAATACAATGAGAGGGGTGGGAATGCCCAATTAACTGGAAACTCACTCCTTGAAATCTTTACTACTTTTTAGTTGAAATAAATTTGCCAACATTTTTGCTTTCACTAATTAGACCAGAAAAACAAGACATTTATGAAAAATTTATCATAAAATCCAGTGTGAATAGCATTTGTGTTTCAACCTTAAGATGACTCTTTACAAGGAAAAAACATATCTTTCTTACAAACGAGCCTGTGATGTTAAATTAGCCTACTGAATGCTCTGGGAAGTGCAGTGTCTAGGTTCTATGCAAATTATAGGTCTTCCCTGAAAAGAGTTAAGAAAAAATTTCATTAAACAATATTCAGTGAACTCACTTCCTTGTTCTTTCTGGCTAACGTACGCCTTCCCACATGATTTCTTCCTCATCACACTTCAAGGTCAGGTTTAGACAGCCAGCACAAAGATGAGTCAACCAGGTACAGTATTTTAATTAGGTACTGGGGTTTTAATCACTGTGATTGGGTTCCTTCCATTTTTTAATGGTACTTTGAGGTTACAGAATGGGTTTCACAGAATGTACAAAAGCAAAAGGTTCCCATCTCCATCTGGGATTCAAATCTGGATTATATATTTTATTCCTAATAGCATGCAATTTGAATGCTTGTTTATAAGGATACTGAGATACAGTAACTGTTCCATGGAGAAACTAACTTAGTGAAGCTCCTTTGGAAATTATTCATTAAATAAACAATAGGTCTTTTCAATTCTTCCAAATGCAAAGAGAGAGTCACTATGACTGTTTTTACAAGTCTACACTGCCAGTCCCGCCTACTCACATTATTTTTTTTTCTGATAACAAATACTTACCAATGTAAAGTTTGCTTTCACTGTCTCTCAGTTTTTTATATTCAAGAGTTATGTTTACAAAATGTTATTTCTGTGCAGCGATGCAAGTTTATATATCACTTCTTGCTACTAAATCTCTGAGTAACATTTACATTTTTCACACACTATCCAAAACTTTAAATTTCTCAGGTTGAAAGGAACAGATCATTTCTCTTGCAGTCATGATGTACAAATATAAAACCTTCATTCCTCCATTGTAAAGGATTTACACTACAGCAGCACGGTGCATTTTCCACAATGATACACTGATACTGAACTCTTTTTCCCGACATTATAAATGAGCCATCAAAATCTTATTCTTCTGTTATCTCTAACTGTCTCTATGGTTTTGACATTTACTTCAGCATATAAGCTGTGCTCGTCAGAACAGTCTTCTAGCGTATGCACAACAATCCTTAAACAATAACTATCCAGCTGAATGATAAAAATCCAACCTTAGCCAAAACATAAGGGAAAAAATGATAAGACTAAAATCCTATGAAAACAGAGACAACCTTTAAAACGGCTAGTGTATCCTCAAATTCTATCTCTAATGAGCCTTAAAAGATAACAACTTCTTTCGAAGATGGTCCCCACCATGGACATCCTTATCATGTTTCCTTTAGCTTCTTTTAAATTAATGGGGCAGTCATTCAACAGTCTTGTCTGACAACAACCACAGCACAACAGAGAGGAGGAGGAGAACTTAAGGACCCTGTCTACAGTTTAAATACAGTCTTGTCTACAAATACCTGTTTTCCACTTGTTACAAAGTGAGTTGTGCTTGTTTGCTTACGCAAAGTAAATGTAAACATGCAAAAATGAATGGGAGGGAGGGCTAGGACAGCTTCAGATGAGATAAATTCTCAACTCAATAGATTTCTGACAATTCATATCGGCTTATGGTAAGCTCCAAACCTCTACCCCGAAAGTAGGCATTACTGTAATTCAATTTTGCGGTGACAAGCTGAGTGTAGCCACAGCAGGGTGTCAGCATATCTGAAAGCAGAAGCTGCCATTTTCCATCCAGACACAAATTTGAAAAAAGGAAGAAGAAAAAGCTTTAGAAACAAGAAGAGACACAAAACTTCAGATATTACTAATAGAAGGTTGAGGGACTTTGCTAACCAGTGAAAGCAAACTTCTCCTAATTAGAGGTGAAGATATCAACCATGATACCCTTTCAGGGTGTTTCTGGCTTCAGGAGCACCACAATGCGCAACACAACTCTCTTGTCAGAGATTCATAATGATGAACTGATGTCATGGTTTGGGTTGGTTTTGACTATAGCTCTAAATAAAAAAGATACTGCATTTTCTAAGTAGTAATACTCCAAATAAGCCTTTAAACACATCTAAACTTTAACAGCTGATTGGTTCTAAATTAACAAGCTAATCAGGAATCACCAAACTTGATTTCTGATTTAATGGCATTTTTTTGAAAAGCAACAAAAGGAAACTTTAAGGGAAAGAGGATCAGAGTCATCGATAATCCTCTGGCTAACAACAATTTTTATATGAATGTTATGAACCTTCCATGCCTGTGTCACAATACGAAGTTTTGCACTGCTTCCTTTACTTGCATTTCCTCCATACATTTTAAATGAATCAAAATGTTAAGAAAGCTTCCGGTAAGAAACTACAGATCTTTCTACTTATATAAGATGGCTGGTTCCAGTTGCATCAGGTTCAGATAAAAATATAGTGTCAACCCTATGCAAAAAGAATTATGTATATAGCTTCCATCAGCATTAATAGGAGTTATATATGTAAATCCCACACATGCTGAGATAAGAATGTGCTAAGGAACTGCATTTACATTCCTGTCAGGGGGCTGCAATTAGTACCAGCACAGCAAATGCAGTCTGTATTCCTCTCTACGTTTGGAAGCCTTGTAAATCCTATGTAGAACAGAAATCTCTGCCATTATGCACCATTTTAATTACAAGCCACATCACAGCATACATGCAGAATACTGTGATAAACACTTAAAAAAGCCCACAGAAGTCCTACTAAAAATGTCAACGCAGAGCACGCAAAGTTATGGCTGTGACCCCCTTGGGGAACTTGCTCGCTCCTGAGCTGGGCATCTCACCCTTGCCCGCTGTTGTGGCTTTGGTACTCAGGGGGTCCCGCCGGTCGCAGCGCAGTGGGGAGGGGGTGCAGCACTGCTCCGTCCCCCCGAGTGACACCTCAGGGGGCACCTAAGGGGACGGACACCTTTCCGTGGGCAACTGGCTTTGCACTTGACAACTCGCCGGCGGTGAACCTGTGCGGTTCTTTTGCTCGACGGCCGACGGGAGGGGGTTTGCACGTACCCTGAGCCCACACCTGCGGCTGCCACAGTGACCGAGCAGACCCGGAGCTTTCCCCGTCTCCCCACCGCCCCCTTCCAGGAGGGCCCCTGTGATGCCGCATGGCTTAATACAGCACTGAACACACCGCCACACCTTCCCACGGCCTCCCTGTGACACCGGGGGCGGGGGGGGGATCGCTACATCCCACGGGCTGCCTGTGACACCGGGNGGGGGGGGGGGGGGGGGATCGCTACATCCCACGGGCTGCCTGTGACACCGGGGGGGAGGAGGGGGGAATCGCTACATCCCCGGCGGTGATGAAGCGCGGCTCAGCAAGCACGCCGCCGGGGCAGCCACGCAAATCCCTCCTCTGCCACGCGAAACCCGCTCCCCCTGCCTCCAGGGAGGCGGGGAAGGGGAAGCTCCCCNGGGGGGGGGGGGGGGGGGGGAAATCACCGTAAGGGGAGAGGAGCGGGCGGCCGGCCGGGCTGAGGGGAGACGGCCGCCCGCACCGCCCGGGGAAGGGCTGAGGCCGCAGGTGGCGGGGACGCGCTGCGCCCGCCGCCCGCCCGGGGCTGCCCTCACCCGGCTCGGCGCCCCAGCCCAGGGCCTCCGCCGCCTCCGCGCTGCTGCCCATCACCGCTCCCGCCGCCAGCGAGGCCAGGAGCAGGAGCAGGGCCAGGCCCCCCGCCATGCCGCCGCGCCCCGACCCCCCCGCACCCCGCCGCGCCGCCCGGTAATACCCGGGCGCGTCACAACGGGCCCGGCCCCGGCCGAGCTCCCCGCCCGCCCCCGGCGGGGCTCCCGTCTCCTGGCTGCCTGCTCCGGGGGCCCCGAGGTCGTAGGTTGAAGCAGGCAACACCACCACCACCCACCACCCCCCCGCCTCACTTCTAACAAAATGGGTTGCAAACTTTGTGGCGCCCAAACTTTGTGGCTGGCTGCTAAAGGCGGGCCTGAATAATAACATTTGCATCTGCAACGAAAGCTTTTG
>RSEF01000003.1:85621295-85685446 GCA_003993805.1 Himantopus leucocephalus | reverse complement strand
ATACGATGGGCATGTTGGACAACAGTTCTGATTGCGAGTGGGACGCCGGGCCAGCAGGTAGCGAATGTAAGAGCCTGCTGGCAATGGGCATCCCCACCATCCAAACCCAGTGTTTGCAAGTGATGCTCCCACATTTTACACAGAATCCACATTGTAGTCACCGCTTTGATGTTCAGAAAGCCTCTGCAGATGTCCCAAGCTATCTGGGCGAGAACTTCCTCCTCAGCGAGCATGATTTCCATCAGCAATTGCATTTCCCCAGAAAAAAGAACCGCAGCCAACAGGGAGTTGCTCGTGAGTGCAGAGCTGGACCTGGGCTGTGTGAAATTCGCTTTCATGGGAGTTGAAAATGAACAGAGCTTTCCCTGCGTTTGAGACTACCCATGTATCTTATCTCTTTGACTTAGCCTTTCCGTAATAATTTCTTCCCAGGACACCTGCTCTCACATGTGCAACAGCAAATATGGAAGAAAATTCCTGGAACGCATCAAGCTACTTCCCTAAAGGCTAGAAGAGAGATTATTACTTTTATAAAATACTTGAGGGGCTCTCAGATGTTGAAGGCAGAGAAAGCTGGAAAAGTGGGAAAATACTATTTGATGAGTAATGAACCATCATTTATACAATAAAGTTCATGAACCTGTCAAAGTTTATGTTGTCAAAATAATAATTATATCCTTAATAACTGCTCCTATTTCTATATCTTCAGGACCCAAAGTCATCTAGAACTGGGAAAAAGGTCAATATTAAATAAAACCAGCTGTCTCTAGCGAAGGGAAAAAGATTGACCAAATAGGTTAAATCCAAGACTATATTCTAGTTTTTCTTTTGAGACATTTTCAACACACTTTCCTATCTGTATGTATGCACGTGTGACATATACCTATATACACACACAGATGCACATATATTCTGTGCTACTGTGGCTGCTTGTGATGGGATTCAGGAGACATTTTCCATGAAAGAAAGATGAATAATTTCCAGGAACAGCAGGGCTACATACTTCTCTAGAAAAAAAATAGATCTTTACCATCTCTACAGAACACATGGGAACTCAGCTTTTTAGGCTGGGACCTAGTAAAAGGCTGGATGGCATTTTATGTATTTTCTCCACATTATTAGTAGCAATATCCTTTCCATTCCTTCCTTGTACTTCACATACTTGGTGCTAGTCTTCATCTCTTTCTACAGTCTATCTTCTGACCAGTCTGTCTCTCATTTTTTCTGGCCTTCTTATTTTTCTGTTTTGTGTTTTTTTTTTAAAAAAAAAAAAGCGGGGCGGGGGGGGGATAACAATACTAATGGCAATGGGAGATATCCATTTGGCTAATGCTGTTAAGTGGCTCTGTGGAGCGGCAGTGAGCTCCCAAGTGGGCAGAGCTGTTCCACCTGCTGGTGTTGCTCTCACAGCTGGCTGTACCACAAGCTGCCCAGAGAGAAGATTGGCAAACAAACAGCTTGGAAAGAGCTTGCAGCTGCTTGTTCTTCTCCCCAGCCTCAGGACAGCCATAAAGTGTTTCTGCAGTGGGAGTGTGTATTTGGAAGCTTTCTTCCAGGCTGCTCCTTTTCTCTCCTCGCTTGGCACCATCTCCCACACAATCGTTTTCCTCAGCCATTTACAGGAAGAACAGTCTGCCTGGACTTGTAGCCAGTATCACTCCCCTCCCCGGGGTTAGGAACGGTGGGCAGAGTTACAGTGCTCCTTAGAATTACTCATCTGTGAAGCTGGGGATGAGAGATGCCACTCGTAGCAGCAGACAGAACTTCTTAAGTGTTACAAGCACCTGCAATATGATTAGCTCTTGATTCTGCCTTCAGGCTATATGGGATGTGGACTCTCAACTTAGCCATATAAGGCAAAATGGTTTCTTGCTGACTTTATTAGTCTAGTTGCTAATTAATAGACCAAATAACACCATTACCACAACACCAACAGATTTGTACTTTAGCCTGAACTCATTCTCAGTAAGAACATGACCAGATTACCTCCTCAGTAGTTTTCAGAGTTAATAACTGTACTTGCAAAAGGTTTGAGGGGTGTACAGCCAAATGACATACACAACATTTACAGTGAGCCAAGGCAGCCTTGTCTCTTTTATTCACACCGGTAACCCAGGTTGTTAGCGAGGTAAGGAAGATGTTTGATACTCTTAGAAAACAGGAGTTCCATGCAGTGCTGTTTTCTGCGACAGGACTCTGTTGGTCAATAGAATTTCTTTATTCTCTGTGCGTGGGCCAATGAATAATTCTGTAAGTCATATCTCATTGAAAGCTCCTGCAGCAGGAGCTCATGCCAGAAGGTCAGCACATCTGTAGTGGTCAAGGGGAGGTGGGCAACAGTTCTGAAAAACGCCTCCTCTTGTTTTGTTCCTATGCACAGATAATGGCATGCTTCTTCCACTGGGTAAGAATTGTTGCCATAGTAATGTTTTCAGCACTCCTTTGGATCAATAGCAGAACAGAGGGTTTTTCAGGTATTTCTGTTGATTGCAAGCCCGCGGTCATACCCCATATATATTTCTATTCCCTTTTGTAAAATAGGTTTGTTCAAAGATCTTTTAGCACTCTACAATCATGTGAAGAAAGCAACATAAACATGGTGTACAAAGATCTTGGGTCAGAATCAGACTTCCAGTGGGCAGGTGCAGTTTTGTCAAGAAAGCAGGGTTGCATTTGCTTAAACAAAGCCCTGAACTTGGCCCTTGTAGGCCTATCAACACCTCACCAAATGCAGGAACAAACTGAAGCTGCAGAAATGATTGCATTTTTTGCTGAGGGTCCAGATATAGTTCCATTCACAAATCAGTGGGATTTTTCGGTGGATTTAAACTTCATTCGCTGGTTCATGGACACTCTGTAGGTACCTGACATATTGCCATAGCTTAGGTTCAAGATGATTAGATGCTACTATTTCTAGGATGAGAGTGAAATGGGAGCCTTCCATAAATTATTAAGGGCTGAATCTACAAAAGCATGGATTTAGTCACTGCACCGCCACTTTCAGCAACCACCTTCAACGTGCAGATCATCAGAATCTGCCCATCTGCTCTACACATGCCAAAAGACTGTGTATGTGTTGAATAGAGGCCCCTACATTTCCCCTACGTACCCTAGCCATTAGGGCACGTCTCAGCATTCACAATGAACTAATTTAGATGTTTACTGGGAACAGGCCCATTCCCAGTAAACAGTTTGCAACAGCTATGCTGTGTAGGAGTTTTAATTAAGAGTCAATACGGGCCATTCCTGCTAGCTGACCTCAGAGTTGGAGCATAGTTAATGTAGGAAGGCAGGCTTTGGTTGAAGATGAAGTATTGTTTTTGTGAATTTAACATGAAGTGCTGAGGACAAACTTCTCAGGTAAAGTGTTTTGCTTGCCATGCCGATATACAAGCAGTAAAGAAGAGTATGATTTGCTAGCAGTGTATTTTGCATCTTTTTAGAAAAAACATCTCAAACTCTGCTTAAATTTCTCCCTGGGATAGTAGTTCTTTTACTTCAGTATTTTACATCTAAACCTTACCATTCACAAGCCTATTATGCATTTTTCTATGTGTAGATTCCTTTACAAAGAGCAGTATTTACCTACAGATGCTGCACAAAGCTCCTTCAGGTATTACAGTTATTCACTTCTAATTGGAACAGGAACATGCTATCTTCTGCAATTATGTGGTATTTTTTAAATAGCGACTAATACTTCATTGCCTGCTGAAAACATCTCCAAATCACAAATACAAGTGGCTTCTGCGGAAACAGCGGTAATCAGCACCATAGACACAACTCAGATTCATTAGAGTTCCCCCACAATTCCTAGGCTGGTGTCTGCATGCATATATCACCAGTGAGCAGAAAAATTAGGCATTACTTCTTCTTTTCCTCTTATCTGACATTTCTCAGGAGAAACGGTATTCCATATCTACCTATTCTGCCCCTTCCTCGCTTTCACCAAAACTGGAGGAGCTTTCCTTTATCTTCTGCAACTCCTTCTTCCTTGCTGGCAGTGAGGCCCTCTTGCCTACATCTACACATTTGGCCTCCTAGAAGGGAAGACAAGAGAAAGGAGTAGGGGAGGGGGACAAGATACATGCCTGGGTTTTGTCATGGAATGGAGTCAGGGTGCATCTAGGCTGCTGGACATTGGAAAACACTCGCAAGTCCTGTGGCTTGTACGTAATTCTTTGTCTTGGCGGCTTTGTGAAGGGAAAGATGGAGGAACTGAACTGAGATTTCTGTCCATGGGCAATAGCATGCTGTGATGACATGATTCTGCCCATGTTCTTTAAGAGCTACACAGGTCTTCCTGACACCCAGCTTTTTCAACAACAATACTTGTTAAATATTTCATGCTAGAAATATCAGAGGATTCACATACATTCTTAGACTTTCTTGTATAGTCCCATCCGTTTTCCTGTTACACTGAACAGACTTCAGTGAGAAAGCTTAGAGGCACAGTAACTCTGTGTGAGGAGAAAGAGAGTGAGAACTGGGAGAATGACTGCTGAAATGGCCTACGGCATCTGTACAAGCCAGAGGCCACATTTTCCTCCCAGGGTTACAGCCCTTTTTGGTCAGAGTGGTCGTTTGTATGTAAATGGAGACTGAGTACAAGTCAAATTAGTTAAAAGCCTGCTCATGAGAAGGACAATAGAAGTTTCCTTAATAACATCCAGGTGTCAAAGCCCAAGCCTTAAGCATCAACAGTGATGAGAAGGTGCAGTTTTATCTCTTTCTGGCTTGCAGTCAGCACCAGTAAAAATAATGTCTGCATTATATAAAAGATTCTGGGTTTTACAGGTAAATGGGTAAATTCATGGGCTGGTATTCCAGGACCAAAAAATACAGCCTTAAAATACAGCAGCTACAGGCATGCACGTCACCTGGTCAACCAGGTCTTTCTCTTAAAAGCCTAGCTGATACCGTAGATCAGCTGGAGAAGCTGATTGCTGTAGTCAGCTTTACTTACTTGAGCCTTACTTTCTAGCTCAGTTGCTGTTTGTTCCCTAAGGGAATGCCCTCGAGGCTACCCCTGGCACTTCAGCCTTTCTGTTTACCCACTCTCTCATCCAGAATTCACCCGCCTCCACATGGTGTTCCTTGGCATCCTCGCTAGCACAGAGCTTGCAGTAACTCTAGCTTTGCTTGTCTCCGCACACAAGCGAGAAAAACGCCTGCGTATAAGCCAACATACGAATGCCCTGCCACCTGGCCAGAGGCAGATTGCAAGGCACTGCTAAATAGATGCCAGAGCTTCCACACTGTCCTGCTAGCTTTCCTCGTCAGGCAGCTCATCGCATTCAGGAATCATGCTGTTTTCGTCTGCTGTCCCCTGCAGTTTGGCAGAAGCATCCTCTGAAGAGACCTAGCAAGAGCTAATGCTTATTAACTCCTCCTCAGATATCCATGGGTCTGGATGCACTGAGATACCATGGTAATGAGAGCAGTAAGAGTGTCTAGACAGACAGACAGACAGACAGTAGTCGCACAGCTAGGGGAGAAATTTTGCCAGCAGATATTTCATTAAATTAACTGTTATGTATTCTGAGCAGAGGAACATGTGAATATGCAACCAATGTGTACGGTGAACCTAGTGATTGCCTGCTATGACAGTTTTTATAGGATATCACAGTGCCTCTGGCAAATGTGCAATTAACAAAATACTTAAAAAATTAAAACGATATCTAACATTTGACAAGCTGTGTTATTAAAAGGACTTCTTCAATAGTACGGGGTTTTTCTGGTAGTGATGGGGAGCCGAACCAATCTTCTAGATTACAGTTCTTAAAAGGAGGGAATTAAATCACTTTAAAAGACTATCTCTACATAGCCTGCACTTAAAAGTCACCACAACCATTTCTGATAAGGATTTCAAAGTGCAAGATCCATTTCTGTCTTAGATGTTGATCAGCTGTGCACCATTCCCTTATGTGCCTTTGCCTTGATAAAAATAAATCTTGATCGACTCAGGTGCGGAAATTAGAAGTTGCCTTGAATATGTTTGTTTGTTCTCAAGCATAAATTATGTTTGAACAATAAGGGCATGGCTCTCCGAAGGGCTGAGCACCTGCAGCTCACATTCCACTCAGCTGGAGTTATAAATGCCAAGCAGCTCTTAACAGCCAGGGTTGTAACTGTTCCATTGGATGAGATTTATCCAAACAGTATTGATCGACAACCAAATCTTGGTATAGGGCTGCCTTTCCCTTTCCAACTTACCGTGTTTACTTAGAGGCCGAGATGCTGTGTAAAACATTCAGAATAATTTTGTTTAATTAAAAGACTGCAGTGAAAGGAAAGAAAAGCAAAGATGTGCCTTGTTCTGCAGTACAATAAAAATAAGTAAATACAATTCCAGTTAATTATCCATCACTCAATACAGAGACTTCTACTTAATCTAATCACTGGTTAATTAGATTGTCTGTTTTATTTGATCAAATCTACTGTAACCAAATCATTTGCATTGTGCTTTGTTTATTTTGATGATTTTCTATTATTAAAAAGGTCACTGTCAGGTCAATTTAGGCCTGTATTTGTTGTTTAATACAACAGGATTTCACATTACTTAAGTATCTTCCTGCAGAACCCCATTTGAGGCTCAGACTTTTAGAGCGATGCAAGTATTGAAGGACCTAAAACCTAAGGCTTTCAAGGAATTAGGTGTCCCACTCTGATTAAAAAGCAGTATCTTTGACAATCTGGGCTACATTCAATGAGGTATTTCCCAGAATCAACAAGGTATTTCAATAAGGAGTGAGGAACCTAAATGGAAAATATATGCAAGAAAGGGTTTAGGCTCACCGTTTCTAATTTAGAGTCCCTGTGGTGATCCCTGGTCAGGCCAGAGTAGTGCAATGCAGCTGTGCCTGCAGTTGTGCTGCTCAGCTGATGGATGGTAGCACGTTAAGCAGTGGTGATTTAGTTGCGTGTTTGAGTCTCTAGAGATTAAGTCCTATTTTGGCTTTCAATAGGCATTTTTAGAGATGTTTTACCTTCCTGTAAGCTAGCAGGCATGCTTACCTAATGTAGCTCTCTGTCCCAGCTGTCACCCAAAAGTGAAGTGGTGCACAGGCTAAAGCCGGCCTAAGAAATAGGCTATTCTTGGGTGGTTTAGATGAATCAGGAGGAAGGTACTTTTTCTTTTAACAAATGGAAAAGATTAGGGGCTACAGCTGAGGGGTTTATGATGCCTTGGTCCCATATTGACATTAGCCGGGTGCAGAGAGGACACCCTCAAGCTACTCAAGCTGGGATAACTGATAAGCAACCAGACCAGAACTGGGACGTGGAAGGGTTCAGAGGACCTGAAAACAAGAATAGCAACAACTCCCTAAATTTTCCCATGTAAATGTGAATACAGTGGCGTTTGCCGCTTCTCTCTAAAGTGCTGTTCAAGACCATGGTAAGTATATGAGGGAAATTTCCTTATCTTGAATTTGTGAGAGCTGGGGTTGGTGATAAGAGCAGGGATAGTATAATAAAGAGTGCTAATCTCATCATAGCAATCCTGCTGTGTATATTGCTCAGGGCCAGCTCTAGGTATAGGCAAAATAGGCAGTTGCCTATGGCAACAGACTGCTGGTGAAACCAGAGAGAGTTCAGGCTCCTGCAGCCGCCTTTGTCAGTGTGAGTGGCCTGGAGAGCCAGCCTGGTGGCTGTTGCTGGAGGAATCAGGACATATGGGGCCATGCCTTTTGATGGCAGTAGTGAAGACCTAAGGGCTTCCCTGCAACTGTTGTCATCAACCCTTTGCTCCCCTGACACCTCTGCCATAGCAGAGGTGGAAAGCGTGACTCCCCAGGACCCTCCCCTGGCTCAGCTGCTGCTCTTTCGCAGCACAATTCAATCTTTCCGGCACTTCTGAGATGTCTGGAGCTGATTTGGATCATGAGAGTCCTGTGAGCTTACGGTTGCTGGGGGCAGCTTGAGGTTACCCAGACTTACATCTTTATCGGCTCCTCAGAGCAATGGCAACATCAGCACCGACAGAAAGAAGTCAGGAAGGTGTCACGCTGCAGCAGGAGAAACAAGCCAGGCCTTGCAGAAACGTGCAGGCGAAGATCAATTTTTCATGAAATCATGCCAGAGAATGAGGGATATTTCTGTGCCAAAATAACGCAGAACATGGGAAGTAAAGAATTGTTGCTGGGTCATTCTGGGAGCTGAGTCAAAACCAAGACCCACCAGCTAGCAGCCTCGCATTTCTAGACTTCCCCGTTGCATCTTTGACCCAAGCAGAACCTGAACATCGTTCATGTTGGAAAGTCATAACTAGGATTTCCAGTGCTTTTGCATTATAAAGCAATTTCTGAAAAGTCACGATCTCTTGTTGGCAGGTACTCCGTCGCTGGGAAGCATCTGAAGAAGTGCTTTTTCCAATAATTTTATTCCAAGGCTCTTGTATTGGTCTGTGTGCATTGATGTTTACAGAGCACTGAACTGTATTTGCTTTGTTGCTTCATTACTAGAAATATTATCTGCTTGCAAAACAATACATGTTTGGGAAAGGATTTGGTGGGAGGGTGAGGTTGCTCAAAGTTTATTTTTTGCTCTCGTTGCCAATTACTGCTGATGCCTGCTGCTTAAGTAAGTAGGCTGCTTGAAAAACGCAGCTCCTTTTTTCCATGTCCATAAATGATCCACTGCCTTTTGGCAGTGGTCTGCGAAGGTATAACAAGGGCATAAAGTTAACAGCCGGGCACGTACTGACTCCTACCTCTTCTCCACAGGGGATCTCCTTCTGGGCTCAAACAAGGTGAGGTTCAGCTCTGCCTCAAAGACCTGCTGCTGAGTGTCTGGGGATATTGCATATTCTCTGCCTTGCTTAGTAAGCTTTCCATAGCTGTGCAGTCAGGGATTCCTAGTCCTTCTCTTGCCTGGACCACACCTGCAAATAATATCCCGATATTATTTATTTTTTCCTTTTAGCTGCAGCTTATTTTAAGTTACAGTGTGATCCCAGAGCCAGCAGAAATGAGCAACTCCAAAACTGGTGGAAATTTAAAGGACGGTCAACAGCTAGTCAGTGAACGATTCAAAATTCATCCATGCCACTCACCGTTCCTGGTTGCTCACTCCTAAAAATTACACATGGAAGATTTGATTCATTTATTTGTGGCACCACTTTGGAATCAGCAATAAAGTCGTCATACCTCCAGCTTAGTTAAGATGATGTTATTCTAGAGACATCTCTTTCCGCTGCCCCAGGGAGATGTTTTCTCCCCCCGAGGTGGTGCCTGTTCGTTGAAAGCAGAGTTGCTCCACGGCCTCACTCCTGAAGAAGTCTTCCAGCAAAACTCGCGCAGTGTCCCTGCAGCAGTGGCTCTGGAGACCTTTTCACAGAGCTGCTTTTTAATTGCTGTTATCTGTATTCATAGATTCATGGATCGAAGGCTGGGAGGGACCATTGGATCATCTCTTTTGACCTCTATGAGCCCTTAAATGTCATCACTTACCCCTGCCTTGAACTCGTGTTTAGCTGTAGCGTGTGTTCCAGCGGGGACGCGAAGTTACCAAGGGACAGAGAATTCGGCACTTCTTCTGGTGGTTCATCTCCTCTGCTGTTAGAAATATACGCTGCATTGTGGCAGTGCCTGAGGGAGCCATCTCAAGGCCTGAGGCCCCATTATGCTGGCCCCGCTATACATAATTTAAATAGACAGCCATTGCCCCAGAGAACTTAGAGACTGTAAAGTATATGTGAGGCTTAATGTCAAATAGAATATTATGCAGTTGGTTTCAGGCTGCTTGGCCAAGTGAGGAAAAAATTAAACAACTCAGTGGCCTACAGTAGTTTGGGACTGAGGGCTGAAATGCGGAAGGCAGACACGAGGTTTGCCCAAATGTCACAGGCAGAAGAGGAATGATTCAGAGAGGACAGTTGCCCTTAGCATGGTGGTATAATTTATAAATCAGAATAAATAAATAGAATGTGCAGAAGAAATATAAAATAATAATAAACAGAGAAAAATTCAATCGGGTCCCTGAGGATTAAAGAGAAAAAATAGCCTTAAGGAGAGTTGGACTCTCTGATCTTTTTTTGAGCTCTGGGTGCCTGCATTCTCTTTGCAAAATGATAAATAATCGAAATAAACAGCAGGCTTAAGGATTTTCAAAATGCTGAATAAAATCAGCTCCCACATATACAAAATATTAATGTTTCCTGGTGTATATATTTATTAATCTGATTAGAAAGAAAGAATGGACTGAGCAAAATAATGTAATTATGTCCCTGAATGCATGGTTGAAAGTCATTTAGAGGTTTATTTCATTCTTTTGTCCTCTGGAATATCATCTCAGTTTTCTGAGCAATACTTTTTCCTTCTGCAGGGTCTTCAGTACTGGTTGGGATGTTTACATATTTTTCTCTAATCTCTTCTGGAACATCTATTGGTGTTTTCAAGGCAGTCGTCTTCCTTCAGACAAAGAGAAGAGTTAAAACCTTAAAATTGTGTGTGCCTTATTCTTCCTTTGCATTACATTTGTACCTCTTAGGTGAACCGAGTTTTGTGGACTATGTCCTGCGTGATTCCAGTCTGAGAGGAGAAGGAGGCTTGTTATTTTCCTGACTAGCTCGCTGGTACAAGCTGATAATCGCTGGGTCTTGGGAAGAGTCAAACATTACTGCTTAGGGTGAAAGGCATTCAGCCTCTTGTGTTTTTCCTGTGAAGTAGCACATGTTTCACTGAATTTTGAGTTGACCTTGGCTTAGCTAATCAGGGTCCTAGAGCTATTGCAGTAAGGCTTGAGCCATTTATAATGCACTCGGATCTTCCCAGGGGGTGAGTTAAGGTAAAGCGCTGGTAAAGACAGCAGCTATCTACCCCCACCCACTTGCACCCTTCACTACAAGTCATAACATGAAGATCCAAAACTGAGGAGACGCTGGATTAGCTCCCGAAAAGCATCACTGGAAAGCTAAATTGGGTGAAACTAGCTGCAAATTACTTCACAGGGTAGTAACACAGGCTTATACAAAAGATTTCAGCTTCTTGGCCTGTTTCTTCTTGGATTCAGCCTTCCAGACTGAGATGCGTGTTGCTTGATGCAGCTCCGCTTGCTCAGATTGCTTCCTCTAAGTTTCCTCTAAGCTTGGCAGAGAGTCTACATGGTCCTGTAGCAGCCCCAGNAACACAGGCTTATACAAAAGATTTCAGCTTCTTGGCCTGTTTCTGCTTGGATTCAGCCTTCCAGACTGAGATGCGTGTTGCTTGATGTAGCTCCGCTTGCTCAGATTGCTTCCTCTAAGTTTCCTCTAAGTTTCCTCTAAGCTTGGCAGAGGGTCTACGTGGTCCTGTAGCAGCCCCAATCAGGCTGACACACACCCTTACTGCCTCTGAGGCAGGCAACAGCAGGACTGTTGAAGAAGGTCCATGCCACCAGAGCAGGTAGATGCAGGGAAATGGGGGACATCAATGCTAAGGGTAGTGTAGGCTGAGGCAGGATCTTCAGGAGAAAACCTCTGACCAACTGCTATGCAGAGGCAGAAGCTGTTCTGTAATATTTCTTGCTCAAATGTGATGGGTGTTCAAAAGCCTTTAAATACATCCAGTTATCTCTGAAATCAGAAACAATATTTAAGATAATCTATAAACTGGCAGACAAAAAAGGCTCTGGGAGCAACTGAAGGAAGCAACTGGTAGACCTGCGTTATCCAGCACAACACAGTTCAGGAGACTCACTGGTACAGAGCGTATACATGAATGGTGCCTCTGATTAAATGCCACCAGCTGTCTGTTAACCTGAGGTCAAGGTTGGCAGAGACATCCCAGCTAGGTCTGGAAGGACTCCATCTGAGCCTGTCAGTCCAGGCTCAGCTCTGCCCAACTCCATGCACCCTCCAACCCTGTGCGTCCTTTCCAAGGCTGTGGGCGTGGAAGAGCATGATATACTAGCTTTGTAGAAAAGCAGCTTGTCTCTGGAAGCAATAGCTGCATGCAGTCATGGTCTCGTCACTCCTTTGTGCTTTTTCTTAGGATGCATGAGGCTCAGTGCCCTGTGCAGTGGATGGGGGAAGGTCTGTGCATGGGACAGAGGAGCTGGAGCAAGGGGCTGAGGGATGGGAATGCGATCTCTGGAGGGATGTCCTGCCAGTCTGCCTGTGCATGCCAAGGAGCTCCAGGGAGAATTCAGCTGACAGGAAACCAATTTCCTCCCTACGTTTACCACTGCATGAGAAGACAAGAGCATGCTTAGGAAGCAAGACCAAGATCATTCTGGTTGCTTTACATGACATACAAGGGATCTGAGCAAGCCACTCAGAGCTCCCCTCCTCCTTCTGGATGCCTTTACCCTGGTGTAACTCTAAAGACCTCAAGCTGCAGCTTTTTCAACAAGAAGAGGCAATCTGGACCCTTGAGCAACATAATATGAGAGCATTAAAGAGGCAGAATTATTGGTGCCAAACAGGAAGACAGGTCAGCAGTGGCCTCTGACAGTAACGAGAGAGTAAGAGGCTCTGATGGGAGTTCCTCTCAGCCCTTCCTCATCAGAAGAGCAGGAGCTGTATCGTGGAGCCTTCGAATACACAGAGGAATTAGAGTGAAATTGCAGACTGTCAGTGACCTGCCACATTTTAAGGGGAACTCTTGGGCAAAAAGTAGGAAAACCCCTCCTTTTTTTCCCTATATAATTGAAATAAAGCAGGTAATGTCAGTCCCTCCAGAAGTCTTCACATTTCCCTTCGCTCTCAGAATTCAACTTAATAGGCTCCAAACATAGACTGCTTTAACAGCCAGTATTCTGACATCTCTTGGTGTTATCTAGAAAATGTCAGCAGCTCAAATGCAGAATAGAAATGTGGCTTCAGTTTTCTTTCAAGCAATTTATTTTTTTTTGTCCTTTGACATCCAGTAGCTGCAGGGGTGATGCCTCAATTCCAGAAGTAGCTGCAATTAAATGAAATGTGATAAAAAGAGACATCCAAATTCCAAACAGGTTTCAGATTAAGTTTTTGAATATGTAAATTTAGAAACATAAATTTAAATTTAAACTACAGGGGGAAAAAATGAAGAGCATTTTGGCTGCCTAGGAAATTTAATACAAGATGTTTTCTTCTTTTTAAGGGCTTGGAAGTCTAAAGTTCCAGGCAAATGGAAACATTATGAAACTTATATAGCCACATCTTGGTCAATTTAATTAAAAATTAAAATCATTGAGGTACAGAGTTTCTATACATATGATGGAAGAACAAGCTTTGTGACTAGCTGGACGCAGAACAATACAGTGCCTTAGCATGTTACTGCGTCTTCTGCCCTTTTGCTTTTCAAACTTCGCTGCCATTTTGCTCTTGAAGCCCTATTCACTTTGAGGGCTTTGTGACAGAGTTCTTTACCAATTCTTGGCTTTCCTTCACTTTGTCGTGGTCACCTTATACTTCTGGTGGTTTACAAGACTCCAACAAGGACCTGACCTTCTGGCCCATCTCCTACAGTCTCAAGTCTTGCATCCCTTTACCTACTTTGGGCTGAGAAATTTCAGGTGAGCTTTGCAAATCCAGACTCTGATGAAAACCACACCTTTAATTTTCTTTCTGACCTTATTTATTGCAGAGCTGTAATCTTAAACTCAAGATGGCTAACCTGATGCTTGTTTTTCCTCTACGTGAAACTCTGCCTTCTTACCATCTTTCTCCAGTATCACAGATGTGAATTCCTTGAATTTAATTTAAAATATTAACTGTTCAGGTCATCTTTCAGACTTATCTCTGGTCGCAACCCACTGCTCTTCAAGTGCATGCCATGGTTTAGTCAAAATTTCTCATCTCTGCATTTAGGGTCTTTCATTTCTTAGCTTCACCAGTTCTATTTAGATGAATAAATTATGACACTGACCATTCCATTTCTTGCAGAATCGTTCCAGACTATTCTGCCCATCAGTATACCTTTCTATTCCAAAGATGCATCTTCTTCCCATGATGCATTTTATATTTGGGGAAAATCTCCAAATTCACAGGGATACTAATATTCACCTCTGCATAATATCTAAAATAAAAAAAAAAAAAATGCTATTTTTCTTAGTTGGCTGATAAATTTCTTTCCTATGCTTTCCATTCCAGCTTACTTTCACATTCACGCCATTTCTCTTCATTACGTCTTTGCCACAAGTCAATAACAGTAATATCAGCAACAAAACCTGCCACCAAAGAAACCTTCAAATCCTGCACCAGCTACAGCATCATCAAACAGCAGGTTATCCTCTAAGTCATATCACAGATGCCTCTGCATCTGTGTTTCTGCCATACAGCCCCAAATCATATGACGGCCTCTGCATCTGTGTTTCTACCATACAGCCCCAAATCTGAAAGAAACTGCCATCACAGAGCGGTATCACCGGCTGCTACCATAATGTAGATTCACTAGTGACAAACATCAGTGTTTTGCCTCAACCTGACTTTAAAGAAAGAGAGAACGTGTTTGTATTTTAATTTCATTTAGACCCACCAGAGAAAAAGAAACCTGAAAATCCAGAAAATTTAGTTCCAGTTTTGTACATCCACAAAATCTAAGTGTTAGGCATAATGTTAAAAACCTTCACTACCAAGAAATATGCAAGACTTCCCTAAAAGTCCTTCCAGTGAATGCTTAGGTCTGGGTTTTTTTCTTATCCTAACAAGGTTTAAGGTCATTCAGTCTTCCTCTCGCTGTTAAAATATTGTGTGGATTACCAAAATGTAATTGGTGCTTAAATACCATGCTGCTATTGCCTTGAGTCAAACAGATATGCAGACGGGCAGCAGGAATGTGATAAAGCACATTTTGAAATGGAAACAAATGCTTTCTTTAGCACTAGTCTAACTCAGAGGGCATCTTGGATTCAAATTAATGGACTGTCGGCAGCTGCTTATAAAATTAGGTTCCAAAAGGACATTGCAAATCTAAAACTTTAATTCCTTGCAAGCAGCTGCGAGGAATCTCTTACAACTCCGGTGCTGCATGGAAGTGTAAGAAGGTCTGATTTTTTGCTCTGTAAATGTTGACCTGTTCTACCAGTTTTGTCAGTATATTGTATTTTGGATTAAAAGACTTTGATAGCAGAAAGTAATCGCTGAAGAATAATAACCTGGCATTCTTATAGATCCATCAGAGATGTGGATTGGCTCAGTAATACAGAAAATTGGCCGGAGGACAGACATTTAGCTACTAGTGTCCTAATTGCAGAGATCCAGAGTAGGTTTTATTATTTGTCTTCCGTTTCAGAATGATTGTCTTTGTATGTGTGTGCATGTGCGTAGAAGGCTTGGCAATGATATAATCTTGAAAGGCTTTTAATCAGCTCAAGGAGCTTAACTTTATACAAGAAAATGTATCAAAGCAAATGTTAAAGAAGTTGGCCTGTCAGTCAGCGAGCAGCTGAAGAGACGAAGGACGGCATGTGACACCCATTAGGCAGCGAGTGCCAGGACTAACAAATGCCAAAGTAGGGGCTGCAAAAAGCCCACAGGCTAATAACTCGCAAAAGGTAACGAACAGCTGAGGATCTCTCTACGTTATCTGTCCTGCCCACCACGCTTATGCGCTCAGGGAGCGACTAAGTTAGCTTGCGAGCCAGAATCCAACAACCAAACTGCATTCACACATGACTAAAGGGAACCTTAGCAGTAAGGATGTGACATGTGTAGCTTAAATTTATGATGGTTCATCTGCTATGTGAGTGGTATCTTGAATGGAGTCCAACAGCTCTTCCGTCAGCTGCATCCATATGCTATGCATGTGTTCCCTGCTAAGCACATCTTTTAAATTTAGTCTTTGTGGGTGCATGTTCTACACTTTCTCCATGTTTGTGGCTCTTTCGTGTGCATTCTTTAGAAAAATACTCCTGTTCATTTCCAAGGCTGTCGTGAGCTCTTCAGATGCTCTGCAGCCGTTCAGCTGTGACCTCGGCAAGATGCCCCAGTGCCCTCCCTCCCCGTTTCAGCCTGGCCGTGCAGCAGCCACCACCGCTCTTTGGGCTGTACTGTGAGTCGTGAGCTCCTTGGGGAACTGTTAGTGCTTCCCCGCTTCTTTGTTTGGAGGTGGTGAACATCTTGCTGGTGCTTGCAATGATGTTTGCCCCTGTTTAAAATTTATAGACTCTTAGGCAGAATGATCTGAATATGGTGACAAGCACAGCGTCTTTTCTGGTGGATTTTAAGCCTCATCCATCGATTTTTTAATCAACGGTTACCACTAACAAGAAATCCCATGTCATATTTTTGCCATATGGGATAAAGAGTGAGTGTTTGTATCTTTGAAAACAGTAGTTGCCCTCCATGGTTCTCTCCCAAGTCTCCAAAGTGAAAGAAACTTTCCTAGAAGAAACTGTGAGCCAAGCAGAAATAGGTGTCAAACTACCCAGTAGCACAGTGGCGCACAAACAATAGATTACAAAAGCCTTTTCTCTGGCAGGCATTTGTTCCCAAGTCTTCTTCTGGAACAGAACATACTGCCCTACACATCAGCAAAGAACTGAAGACTCAACAAAAATAAGAAAATTAGAAAGGAAAGAAAATACGAAATACTCGTCTCACAACTAGCAAATGTGGAGGAGTACTGCGCTGATATTAAAGACTAGTGTAATTCTTCAGGCTTGAGAGTTCAGATTTATGAAAGAAATGCATAGCAGTTCCCAGAGGAGGGGGGAAAAAAGCCAAAATATTCAAAACATAATGAATTTGGACACAAAATTATATGTTCACATAAAAATGTTATGAGGAAAAATATGAACAGTGAAGTGCTGAAAAGTATTGTCTACATGTTCAGGAATGAAATTGTAAGCTAACATTTGAAAATCGAATATTGGTAAAGCTTAAAAAGCAGAGGGATTAAGGAATATGCTGTAGCTAGTATCGTAATCTGTGCCAGAAAAAAGTACAAAATTTGGATGTCTTCTGGTTTTAATGACACACACTGCTTCCTCTTCCCACAGATAACCCTACTGATGTGGTCGTCTTGCAAGGAGAGGGTGAATTAAAAAATAGCATCTATTCAAATATTTAGCACATGCCCACAGTGGAATTCATGTTACCTAACTTCAGCAGTCTGAAAGTTGGAAATGGGATTCATCTGCCCAAATTTAGATTCCTACAGTGCACACGTCAACAGCTGAGCGAGTCATACTGACTCCTTTATAGGCAATGAAGAGAAACAGGCACTTCTGATGCGTAAGCACATCTCATCCTAAAAAATATGTCTAAAAGAGATCCAGCAAATCACATGTAGAAGTGGCTTTTTCTTCATCAACTATAAAGAAAGTCCAGACTGTTACCGTTATGATAAAGGCTTTTAAAGTTCGGCGAGATGAAAATCTCTCTGTCTGATCTAAACTGGTTGTTCTCATTCCCTTGTCATGCTGACAGAGAGAAACAGTCACTTCCAGAGGTCCTGGTCATCTTGGCCATTTACCTCAGCTCCAAACACCTAAAATAGTGGGTTTGAGCTGCCCTCCAGGGGTATTTGCTGCTGTGGGGTGGAAGCCTCTGGGATTGCTGAGGAGTGTGAGCTGAGAGGAATTGAAATTATTTGAGCCATTCCCCGTTCCCACACGTCTATTTTTGCGGTTTCAAAATGTTGCCTCCAGAGATAAGGAAAGCTCAGGAGGACAGTGCCAGGAGAGGAGGAGGAGGCTCCAAGGGCGAGTGAAATCTGAATGTGTCATTTTTATTTACGTATAGTTTAAGCCACTGCCTTCCCTGGAGTTTTTCCCTTCCTCTGTCAGTAGCTACTGCTGTTGGTGTCGGCGAGGAAGGGCATTTTTTCCTCAGAGATGCCATGCTGTGCACACAAGGCTTGGAGGCCTGTCCCAAAGCCAGGTTGCCTTCCTCCCCCAAAGTCAGAGCATTGCTTGCCGGCTAGCACACCCTATACTGGGGAGAAAATGCAAACAAAAAAGCAGGGAGGCATAAGAAGGCACAACAGTGAATGGGATATGAAAGATAATGAAACTGGAAATGGCTTCTCTTTTTTCCTCCATTTGTCCTGTAGAGTGAGATAATCCCTCAATTCACAGTTATTTCATCCCTCTCTGATTCACGCAGCGATCCCCAGAGTATGCAAATGGTGGGCTGCAGGTTTTTCTGGTCACCGCGCTGCCTTTCGCTGCTCCGTGCCAAGTGAGGCGTGAGGTCTCCTGCGGAGCCCGGGTGTAGCTCACTGCTGCGGCTGCGCACACGTACATGAACACACACACATATCTTGGGGAAGGTGCAGTGGCGGGGGGTTGTGGAGGGACGCATTTTTTGTCCCTCCAGGTCCTGAGGGAAACACTCAGCAAAATATCTGCCTATGTCTTGGTTTTGCGCTGTCCCTCCAGAAAGCCATGTTCAGAGTCTCAAACCTCTTTTTCCTGTTTAAGCGTCCTTTAATTACCTGCTACATGCAAAATGGATCCTCATTAAATAGAATTTATCCTAAAACAGTCCCGATTAAGCAGTAGTAATTATTGCTCTCTGCCATTAGGCTTAGTCAGTCCCCAGGGAAGCTTCCCTGAGAGCAGGAGGAAGATGGGGATCTGCTCTCTGGTGCAGGGACTTTGGTTGGGCTCTGTGTGTGTACAGCCCTGAGCCTGGGGACCAGGGAGCATTGCACTTTGGGCTTACAGACAGGGTTTGTTCACTTTGTTCTGTGCTCCTACAGCAGCTTTTTGGGGTACCCTCCTGAGCCCAGCATTGAGGAGGCATTGAGGCAAGCTCCCCGCTGTCGACACCGGCTTTCAGGCCGGCCGGCAAGCTGGTAAGCCGCAGTGGGGCCTCGTGCCTCTGCCTCCCTGTCCAGTTTTTGCAAGCTGCAGAAGCTCTGCACGCTGGACTCCATGCTCCTGGGCCATGCTAGCCCTCCTCAGAGCTAGGGACAGGGAGAGCATCCCCTCCCTCTCCCCAGCTCCCGCCGGCATTGCTGCCTGCGTTGCTGCCTGCTGTCTGGGCAGCAGCTGAGCAGGCAGCAGCAGCTGTAAGGCTCGCCGGGGGGAGGGGGTCCTTCCTTTAATTTCTCCAGGTCCTTTTGAGCTATCCCCATTTGTGGTACACTCACCAGGCTGTGATCCTCTGGGGCCAAATTGTACCTCTGGATTAACCAGCGGCTTGTGCAGGAGCTACATTCCCCACCAGTCAGCTCAGGAGACAAGGGCAAGCGTCTAGAGGATATCTAGGGAACACCCAGGACAAAACTTAGGTCCAAACTCAGGTCCAAACTCAGGACCACAGTTAGAACTGAACTTGCTGCTGCAGGGGAGGGCAGACATTGGGCAGAGGATGTCTGGATCCTTTACTCGGTCTTATTTTTCCCAAGCTCTCTTCCAGGCAGGGAAGTAACCTCACTCAGTCTCACCCCAAATTGTCCTGCCGAAGGCCAGTTTCTCAGCAGTGACACAATGCAGACTGAGGACGGATGGGTAGCGTGGGAGGAGGTGGCCCTGGGTTAGGTCCAGCTCTGCCAACCTCTGATGTGAGTGTAGAGCATCCAGAGGAGCTGTTTCAAAGCGCACGGGAGCGGCTGTCCCCGAAGGCCCAGCAGAATTGCTCGCTCTGCCTCACCATCCTCACTTGTTCTCACTCTGGCACACTCTGGGGGTGAACACCAGGGCTCATCCTGCAAAAGGTGTGTCGCGAATACAAAACAGGGCACACACAGAAGGTTCCCTCCATGGACAAAGGTTTTNACAGAAGATTCCCTCCATGGACAAAGGTTTCCAGGCTCCAGGGAGCTGCGCTTCATCCTCTTCCACAGATTGTAGATTGTACCTGGATCATCTCATATTAAATTTGATGGCTATTAAAGACTATTCAGTGAGTTAACAATGAGCTGGGTGAAAAAACACACACGCACAGTGAGCATTAGGTCCACAGCCTGCTTGTTTTAGGGGAAACGTCAGTCCTGTGTTCTGAGAAACAGTGAATAATGACTCCCTGTCCACTGCCACCCATGCACCTTTTCTGGTTTCCTAGGTATGACTCTTTCCCCAGGTGGAAAAGAGCCAGCTGTGTAGCATCCCAAAGCATTTCTCTTTCTGCAAGGCTGCTCTCTGCAGATCCAAAAGTCAAACCACTTAAGCCGAAGCTCAAAGCTTGCTGTTACTCTGTGTCTCTGCCCATTCTATATGCACGTCTTTGTCAGGGCAGCTTCTGTGTGTGCAGAAAGAGCATCTCCTTTTCCTAGTCCCTCTCACTTCTGTCCTTCCTGACTTTTCAAATTCAGTATCCGTAGGTTACAAAGCTGGCTGCGTGCTTGTTCTGCTCCTCTGCTTGCAGGACACCTAATAATAGCACTTACCTGGAACATTTAGTTCTCCAGGAACTGCACAAACCCTGATCACCACACTGGGCTCGTGAAGGAGTTGAATATTCAGCATCGATTTAGCAGAATGACTGGGAAGTCTGACAGCTCCCCCTTCTGCTCTGGCCCCCAGCCCCCTGCCCTCCCACATGGGGAGTCACACTGGTCCCCAGTTCATTCACCCCATGCTCTTGGGGCTGAATGTGTTACCCAGGAGCAGGGACTTTTCTGGCTAAAAGTCAGATGCTGTGGTCCTGTGTCCAACCCTAATCATGGTACACAGACCCATGGCACACCCAGGAGCTGGTTTTGTCATATGATCACAGCATATGTTCCCCGTATCATTGAGCATAGCCCTGCAGCACAGCCGTGATGTTCAAAATGGTATTAAGAGTAATTTTATGGAAAAGTAAAAGGAAAGCTAGGTGACTAGGTAACGGCCATGCAGGCACAGAGGCAGGGGTAGAGCTGCCCTCAGGACCTCCAGAGGATTTCCAAATGATGCGTATCCTTCTGGGACAGGATGCAGACATATCAAAGAAAGCAGCAGATGCTAGTCCCGCCTGGGACGAGGATTCACACAGGACATCACAGTGAGGCACATCTTATGCAGAATATCTACACATAGGCAGATTCCTCCCACTTCACTCCCCAGATCATCCTGCCTCACATCTCAGCCTTAACAAGTGAGATTCATGCAATTTGGAAACAGATTGAATAGTGAAAAATAAATAAAACTGTACTGCGTGTCAGCAATGTTTCCTACTATTCCCAGAAGGTAGGTACCAAGCACTACATAATACTGCTGGCATTAATAATTCCCGCATTCTCATCTATTCCGTCAGTGCCATGAGTCTTGCTAAGTCTCACATGAAAAGATCTGAATGTGATGGACTGTGCTGAGTTTGCCCAGAATTCTCAATATTCAGCTGAAAATAAACTAGAGCCCTGATGCCAAATCTTCAGTGCTGATGACTTTGCTTCCATCTCAAGCAGAAAAAAAGACAGATTTCTCTTTTTCTGCTGGAAGTTAGTCATATAATCCTGTAATCAGTAGAGTGCTGGTCTATCATTTGCAAATCAGAATAGATGTCAGGAGAGAAAATATAAAAACTGAACATTCATTGCTCATCTACCGTAATCACCGTAAATACATCATTGCATCTGAGAGCAGAAGTGCCAGGTTAGTTTTATTTGCAGAAGTCTCTTCACATTAATTCTTTTAAACCTGGTTAATGTCTCCCAGCCATTTCATCTGCTACCAGACTATTAGCCTGTGGATAAATCTGACTCTTCCCTACCCCATCACATATCCAACATATTTATTTTTCTGCAACTGGGCAGATTTTGAATCTTCCTGTCCAAAGTCAGCTGAGAGACACCTCCAGCCACCTCTGGCTCTGTAACATCTCAGACTAGCCATCCCAGGCTCCACACCACTGTCTCACATTCTCCAGCCTCCCTGCCATATAACCTGCCATCCAAAGTCTTTCTGACAAAATGCATTTCCTAGACCTTCACTTTGATCTGCGCCCTTCTCTTATCCTCTTTCTGCTGGTTTCTCTCACTCTGTTTAAAAGTTTTCCTGACATTGTCCAAGCACAAAATCTTTCCAAACACAGCAGTAATCACATCCCTTTTTCCAACTTCCCTCTGATGCCTACAGGCTCCTCAAAGTGCTTCTTGCCCCTTTCATTTCCTTTCCTTGTACCTCTCCTGGGGCAGTGTGTGGTACAGGAAAGGACTTACCCCCATACACTTCATCCATCACCAGTGAGATCTTCCCACAGATTTCATCCCCTTCCTTGCTACCTGCCACAGGTGAAAGATGAATCAATGAAAGAAATGGCAACATAGAAGCCTGCTCTGGGTTTCCCTGTCTGCTCTGCCATTACTTTTGTCCCCTAGAGTGTCTAAAAAGGACCATGACTATCTCCAGATCTTAGTCTGCACACAGTGTACTGGTCCTGGGTAACAAAGAATGGGGAAGATCCTGAGTCTGAGCCACCAGGTGCACTTTCAGAAGGTCTTTGGACCCCTCTCTGCAGGGTATTGCATAAGTATCAATCTTTGTCCTAACCTTGGAGGTGCAACCATGTCCTGCTGGTGTCAGAGGAATGGGGGAGCAGGGGCAGGCAAAGTAACAGGGCAACCACATAATAACTGATTGTTAGCACTAGGTCCCCTTCAGTGACCATGTGTAACCAGACAGGAGAGCCCCTCCAGATGGACAGCCCCCAGGGGAGCCAGGCGAGAGAAGAGGTGGCAATGCTAATCCTTAAAACACCTACCTCTGCTCTCTTTCTTCCCTTTGCCTTCCCTCCCCTGCGAGGATTTCCTATGCTCCCTAGGCCTCTGGCTCCTCTTCGACACCCCCCTCCTCCTGATAACGTGAAATTATAATGCTGTCAGGCTTGGGGTTATCGCTGAGTACTGGCGCTAGCGCTGCCAGTGCATTAACAAGGGCAGCAGATTTCGCACATCTCGGAGCCATTGTTTCAGGCTGCCAGGAGCTGCAGGAAGCCTGCACAGCATCAGCTACGCTCTTCTCACATTTGGGGGTTAATTTGTAATCAAAAAGGCTGGAAACTCTGTTTTTCTTTTTTTTTTTTTAAATGACAGTTCAGATTCTGCAGAAGCAGAGCATTTGCAAGGGAGAGAAAAGTATGCTGTTTGCTTACATCAGCCACTATGTCTAGTACTGCTGAGGTAAAACCCTAGTGAAGCCAAGCCAATCTGTAGCTTTCATGTCTGTTTATGTGTCAAAATTAACAGAATGGGGAAAGAGAAAATTGTATCTTGCCCTAGTGGCTTGTTTTAATTCTACCAACTGTCTTGATGGCCTCAGCCACAGCTGATACATAGCAGGAGTACAGTCTTTTTCCTTGATGAAGATAAGGCCAATTTATAAAGGCACATAAACTGCCCAGACACAGTGAGCCAACAGGGCAGATGTTTGGCACGTCTGTCCTGGAGAGATGGAGACTGTAGGGAGCGACCCTTTCTTGGCTTCATTTATTCAGAGGCCCTTTGGTTGTCCCAGCTCCTGGCATGTTGGACCAAGTTTCTTATAAGCCCTACCCGGAGGCCTCCAGCTGAAACGGCTTCTGGGGTTCCCCCGTTCCCACAGCCACGTCAGGAGTGGGAGCAGGAAGAAACAAGATACAAATGTCCCATGTAGGAAAGGCACTTCACAGAGACAGATGGAGGAACAGAGCTGCATGAGCCTTAGCAAGCCTATAGGTGTAGGACTTGGATGAAGAATGGCTTTGGTTTAAGACGCTAGGAGCAAAAGACAGTGCTGGTTGGAGAGGCCATGCTGGCTTTCCACCTCTGTGGGGTGTCCATAGCTCCTTCCAGGATGGCTGCAGGCTCCTGTGCATCCGGCATTACAGTCACTGGCACTAGACAGACACAACTGGGACCAGCAAATGAGATCCAATTCCAGACAAGAGGCCCCAGATGGATTTTAAAACAGGTTTTGCCTAAGGGTGAAGAAAGAAGCAAGGTGACATTTTTAATTTGGGAATGGGCCCATCTGTGCAAGACTATATCTCAGACAAACAGCCTCTGGAAGGACATAGGCAGGGGCTGGGATGGAAAGTGGAGACATGGCATGGGGTGATGTCTGTTGAACCTTACTTAACAGTGATTGTAACCACCTAGTACTGTTGCAAAAAAAACAGTTGAAGCAATTCAGAGGCCAGGTATTTTGCACACGAGAAAGGGAAAGATTCATGCTGGTGTAGAAGGCACCAGTAAGATCTCAATCCATCCATGCCAACCTGGTATCCCACATCCACAAAAGACAAGATCAACTGGAACAGACCCAGGGATGTGCTACAGGGAACAGGCAGCCTCACTTAGAAGAAGAAGGAGGAGCTCGCCTTGTTAAAGCTAGCAAAACAAAGGATGTGATTGCTGCCTATAAACATATTGGGGGTAGACACCAGGGAAGGAAAACAGCTGTTATGCTGAAGGACAGCACTTGCACAAGAACAAAAGGGTATGAACAGGCCAAGAATACATTTGTGAATACGATTACGGGACATGGTGCCTACAATAGCAAAGGACTTGCCTCAGTGACCAGGACACCCCGTTGGTTTTAAGTTGTGCAACAAATCCCCTGGCTTTTGTTCGTGACTAATTTTTCTTCTGTTAGCTTTATACTCCTTGCCAGCTAGTCATTTTTAATTCCTCAGGGTGTAACATCCTGGTGTATTTGTCATAGGAAAGATATATTTAGAGAAAGAGCACGTAACCCACCCCCCTGCCCACATCTCAGGTCATGCAGGAGATGGGAAAAGCTGTTCCTGATGTTGGTGAGAGAAAGGCAGGGAGAGAAAAGAGAAGGGATTGCCTAAATCACACCTCACAGTAAAGGCTACATGAACATTAAAAACTGGGGCAGTTGTTGAAACTTGCTTGCCTGCAGGGGCAGATGTACAGACGAACGAGATCCCTGAAGATGAAAACCAGAAACCCTCAGGTGAGGGCACACGTGGAAAGTGTTTGCGCTTGGGATAGCTGGGACCAAAGTGTCTGGTTTTTAATATTGTGCTAGGCAGGCTGGGGACTGCTTCTGGCCCGCTTGGGTTGGGAGGCATCTTCCCGACTTGCTGCGTCCTGGAGGCTGGGGAGCTGGAGACGGGGGGAGTCGGTTGGCCGCTTCATTGGAGATGATTCTGCAATTTCCCCCACCGCCGTGTGTATGTGTGCGGGTCAGTTTTTATGCTCAGGGCTCTAGGGAGGCAATGTGCTACATACTGTGGTTCTGGACTCATTTTCTGGGCAGAGAATCCTCCATCAGTGACAGATCGGTTTTAGTTATTTTGAGAAGAAAAGAATGTGCTTTTTTATGTGGGTTTCTTTGGGCTCCAGAAACTATAAACGTCTTCATTTTTAAGTGTCAGCCTTGACACGCACAGCTGATTTAGACCTCAGTGATAAATATATCTGCTCTGCTATGTATCATTTTTGGGGAGTTATAATTGAATTAAAATTGTGTACTACGTGGGCAGGCTGTGATAGGTAATTAAGTTTATTGATTATGCCACAGCTCAGTTTGTCAGATGTACAGCGCACCCTGCACTATAATTGCTATTATATATACTGGACAGAGCTCGTCTCAGATGGTACAAACTGGCACAAGGCCATTCCTTCAGCAACAGCTTTCACCAGTTCGGGACTTTGTGTTACTGCTGAAGCTGTGTAAGAGGTTCGCAGGCAAAACAGACAAACCTCGTCTTGCTTGGAAATGTTGTAAAATTATACATTTATCTATCTCAGCAGCCAGGTGGATTGAATGGTCCATAAAGCTCCTCTCTAAGCTTGTGGCAGTTTATAGGTTCACACAGAGGCTATACTGAATTTTCACTTTCTAGTCAGAAGCAGAAATTGCCTTTGACAGAGGACCACACTGAGCACTGGCAGATTTTTATTCCAAGCCCTAAACTCAACGCAGAATTGCTTGGGTTGCAAATCAGGAAAAATGAAATATTTGCAGAGCATTTCTTCTCAAGCAGCTCAAATAATGGATTTTACCCAAACCAGCCATAACTTTTCAACAAGTAAGAAAAATGTGGTTTGATGCTATTGTTAAAACGAAACAGGGAAGTCTGGGAATATTGGAAAGGCGATGGGGAACCTGTGGGACAGTCAGTGGACTCTGGGTGGTGATGCCTGCAGCAAAGAGAGGGTCAGAGAGATTGCAGGGAAGGGAAAAGCACATGTTTGCAAGGCCTTGCAAAGTGTTTCAGGGGGACTGTTGTGGTGGAGAGATGCTGAAAGGAATTTGAAGTTCTCAGGGAGCTCGGAGTGAAGAAAGGCACTGTTTTTCCTATCTCCCCCACCCTTTGATGGCGTCAGTGCCATCTCCTCCTAGGGTCTAGTATGCCAGGCCTCTTGGCAGAGGAAGGAGGAAGGGTCAGGCTGGGACAGGGGCTGGAGAGGACCCCGTATAGCAGGGCTCCCTGCTCCTGCTCCAAGGGATGTGGGCTGACAGTGGGTATTGCAGCATGGGCTGCTGCCTCCTCCACTCAACCTGCCCAGCTCTGCCCGTGGTGGCAGGAGAAGACTGCAGGGCAGCTGGCAAGTCAGACACACAGTCCGGGGCAGACCCCTTCCCGTATTTCCAAGCAGAGACAGATTAGGTTGCCATACTGTCCGTGCCGCACTCTCCATCGAGCACTAAGCCAGCTCTGGTCACACCACCTGGGGAACATGCAGCAGAGCCACTGTCTTGTACCTCACCAGCCCTGCAGGCTTAGACAAACTCCCTGAAACCCTNCTCTTTTTTTTTTTTTTTTTGTAAGAACACCATGTTTTTGGAGCTAAAAGCTAATTCATTGTTGCACATGTGCAGAACAACCCGCGATAGGAAAAGTCTGATGAGTAGCACCACTGACTTTGAGAACATTGTTTTCCTCCATAACAGGTCTGGCCAGATACTGATTCCCCACATCTCTGCTTGGAAAGAGAGCAATTCCTAATTTTCAGGAGCATGTAGTTGCATTGAAGTTTATAGCACAGTAAGCATATAAAGGACTTAATCCAACAAATCACAGAAGTCACTGATGCATCCTGTGGGAGTTCTGCTGAAGTCAATGGGACCACTCACATTTTTAAAGCTGGGCTTTGCTGAAGGAGATCTTTTGAGCTGAGCCTTCGAGGGATGGAGAAGCTTTTGAAAATCAGATACTAGGCATCCAGTTTTAGTTGGGAATACTGCTTTCTCTCCCGTTTAACACACCTGAGCTTCAGGAGCCAGAGAACAAGACAAATTAACTTGTATCTCCTGTAACAGATATCTATTGCCTCCAAGTCTTTACCTTGAAGTTCAGGCATATTTCCTAGCCAGAAGACTGGAAAATATCATGAGAAATAGGTCTGAAAATGTTATTTCTGAAATGTGATAATCCAGTTTCAAGGAGAAGAAAGCAGTAAACCTATTTTCAATTATACTAAGACATTATTTTTTCCTTTTGGTCTCTTTCTCTCTATCCACATCCTTGAGCCTGTTTATTGCTTTCTCCTTATGATTGAAATGCTCCATTGCTGAACGGCTGCTTCTGCTGGGCTCTGACTGCTGCTTAGCACTTCAGTTTCAAAATGTGAACAAAGAGAATGTGCCATTAGGGAGGGAGGTGCTGCTGGAAGGAAAGTCAAGGTTGACGCCATCTCCTCTGAATATGAGACAAGATGCTAAAGATGTATCTTTATTTTCACATATAATAAAATGCTTTTAAACCTCTGCTAAACTCCAAAGCTGTGTTTCATGGACTATGTTAAAAACACATTGGGAAAATAAATGACAATTCACAATTTCATTCTACCCCACATATTTCTGGACAGATTCATTGAAGTATATCACTTTTTAAAAACAGAAACTATATCCCTAACCTCTTGGGCCCTTGTATGCAACTGCTGCTGCTGTGCAACAACCTGATCCAGACAGTGCTTTATATGCTCTGAAGGCCTCAAGTGCCCTGAGCTGATCCATGGCACTTTCAGACTATCAGGGTTGACAAGATATTCCCTGCCAGCTGTGCCCTTAATGGGACCTAAGTGATGCTCCCGGTACTCCTCTGTTCCTGAGCAGATGAGACAAGAAGAGTGGGAGCTGCATTTACTGGATGTTTGATTGGCAGGTTTTTGGCGGCTCTGCCCCTACAGCAAGCTCTTGATGATTTTACAAATCTCAGAGGCAGGAATGGGAAATCTCTCCCCAGTCCCTATAGGAACCTCCATTGGTGGTGACCGTGGAGGCAGCGCCTTCCTGTGATGATCCTGTTGGGTTGCTTCTCCCAAGCTCTTCTCTCCAGAGGTGGAACTTGGTCCTTGCCTGCCGTGTAGAGCAGAGGTGACCAGCTATCTTGGCCCTGAGAGCAATTTTCCCCAGCCTGTCCAAGAGCCATAACCAGAAAGTGGAGGAGGGGCAGGTCTTTAGGGAAGAGCACTGCCAAGGGACAAAAAAGGAATCCTGGTGTCTTGCTTGTCCCCTGGAGGTACCAGGCAGCCCTTTCCAGGTGGAGATGGACAAAAACCCCCTTCACTTCAGCTCCAACTCCATGACCTCCTCACCTCACCTCTGCTAAAACCACGCTGCTGAGGTTTTGGTCACCCACCACCTCCCTTCAATGGCATCTGGAGATGTCTCAGGCTGCAGCAAAGGCAACGGCCTCAGGCAGCCATCCATTGCCCCATGCATCTCCCTTCCCCTCAGATTTGCTGGATGACTTTGCTGATAAGTCTCAGTGCTGGGAACCAGGGTGAGCTGGAGACACCCGCATGTGTGCAGAGACGGGTCTCGGGGTGGGAAAGGACCATTGATGCTTTCTGATCTCTTGACAGGGGCCAACAGGAGATGCCCTGAGAGCATGGTCTTCCTGGGTTTGTATTTGATAGTCTTCGGTAGATGTTTTTCTTCTGTGAATTTCTCCAGTCATGCTCTAACTCAGTCACTACGCCAGAGGAATGTGTACCAACTCTGCAGCAGTGGCTGATACAGCTGATACAGGAAAAAAATTAGAATTTTTTTCCTTGGGTAAGCTTTCAAAGTTCCTCTGCCACTTGCAGGTTAAGGACGGGGTCTCAGGAGGGTGGCAGGTAGGTCCTGGTGGGGCTACACTTGTCCAGGGCAGCATGGGCAGACAGAGGGAATGAAAATGGGTGTGCTTAGCTCTGCACCAGGCTGTATGGACACGATCCCTCTTCCCATGCAGGCCACATGTGCCCTTTGATAGCCTCCAACTTGGGGATCATCTCAGTCCTGTTAAACACACGCCTACAGCTGGGCACATCCACAGAACGACTCTTGGCCAGATTTACTGAAAAAAGTTAATTCTCCTTATAGGCTTTTGTGGAGCGATTTATAGTGCTAAAGTGACTCTACCTTTATAAATAGTACGAAGCATACATTAAAAAAAAATTGAAGGGCCAGATCTGAGAAGCTTTACTGAGGCCAGCAGAGCTCTGTGGAATTGCCATTGAGCATCACTCTCGCTGCATATTCATTTCATTGCAGGGAATAGGTAGTTTAGTTCTGCTTTGTTGTCTTTTGGAAATGCTGAGGTCTGGGGGGGTTTGGTATATCCTGCCCCTGTGGGACTAAGTTCTTTGCCACTGTTTCCTGCCCACAGGGAGGGCAATTGCTGTGGGCTAACCCCTACTTACCACGCTAAGAATTCTCTGCTGGACCTTGGCGGGTTACTGGAGGAGTCTCTCCCATGGTAAGCACCGGGAAATCTGCAGTTTCTATTTCCCTGACAAGTACCAATGTTAAGAAGAAAACACTAAGCTGACACAGCTGAGCTTATGGGCTGGATCTGCCTGTGATGATAAGAGGATGGGAAAGCGATCTTAGGCAAGAAGGGGTGAATTTCTCATCAGTCTCTTTTAGCAGTGACAGAGAGGATATTCCTGGAGTGTACTCTGCTTCTGCTTAGGATGATGAGATTTTTAAAGTGAATAAACAGAGATGTGCCAGGCAGCGAGAACCGGGGCACAGACTGGAACCAGTCTGGTAGCAGGGAGCAGGATGATGGGATCTCTCCTCTAGTGCTCTACAGATGGATTGTCAGGTCTCTTTTCCTCAACCATACAACTGTCCTGCCTTTTTCCTCCCTGTCAGGTTGAACATAAGGTTAAATTATAGAAGCAATGGTGGAAAGGGAAAGAAAATAAACGTATATCTTCATTGCTTTGATTTGTTGCCATTTCTCCCCTCTTTTTTAACCTGCAGACCAGATCTTTCTTTCTTTTCTTTATTTCTTATTGCGCTAATTCATCTTGGAGGTGCAGTCGTATTTGAGATACTTGGCAGCCGTGGGATGGGAGACGGAAGAGCTGACTGTACAAAGAGCCGCCACTCTTCCAGGTTGCACGCATCATTGTGAAAACCCATTTCAGGCATAAAAAGCAATCGTTGTGGTTTGAGACCAGACAGGCATAGGAAAATTGGAGCCTGATGAATATTCACCTGAGCAGAGGTGACGTCTCGGCAAAGCCACCACAGGATGTATCTGTGTGGAGGGCACTGAAAGATATATTAGTTGTTCAGGGAGAAAGAAATTCTGCTATGGAAATGCAGTCTTCAGCCTGCTGATAAAGCTATGGCTGAGTGCTTGGGGCAGTCATATTTTTCCCTTGCAATGTCAAGGATAGATTTAAAAATTCTTGAAAGTCATCTGACAGCAAATGGCCTCTGAGATCAGGGCAGGACTCTCTGCACATTGGGGAAAATGACTTTGCTTTCAACTGTTCTTCAGTCTGTTGGGTACATCACTGGCAAATCAATTGTATTTAAAAATGGACCCCTTACTACAGAAACTGGAGTTTTCAATTATTTTATAATGGACCATGCTTCCAGAACACAACTGCCACAAACTGATTTTTCTAGAAGAAACATAGGCTCGGTTCCCCAATTCTTTCTGCAGGTTTTTTATGCAATTCATTTAAATGAATTTCTTGGAGAAAAATAACATCTGCTACCGTTTCATGCAATTCGATCTATTTCTCTCTGTTAAAGGGAGACTTCATGCCCTTTGTATTTACAGATAATAGTGTTAATATGGAAATTAAATTAAGCTTGGATATAAAGCATACATCAATTTCAGGAAGGTAAACGGGTCAGTAAATGTATTTTAAAGGTTCATTGAGTTGGTAATCCCATTCAGCACACTTACAATAAAGAGATACACGTTCCTTTATGTAACTTCCTATTTTTTAATAGCACTTTAATAAAGGATTGAAAGAGAAATACATAAACAGAGTACTGAGAGCTGACTGCTTTTTTTAAATTTTTCATAAAGTACAGTAAGCTTCATGCCGAACTATAGAAAATGTAAGCCTTAAACTAAAACAAACAGCACAGCTTGTTAACGTAACAAACATAACAGCTTTAATATCTTGGTATTGGAATACCAAAGCAAGTTGGAGTCAAACCTCCAGGTATACCAGCTCCTGCAAATAGAAAGAAAATATTGTTCCCACACATTGGCTAGCTGGCTGCACAGAAAATGCAACTAAAAGCACCCATTGGAGTGAAATCATAGCTCCCAGGGCGAGATGCTTTGCAGCAGGTTGCAAACAGCTAGCCCCTGTGCAGCCTTGCTGCTGGTGAGGAGCAGAGATGCTCCTCTGCCCCAACCTGGTACCTGAAAGCAGGGTAAGCCCCCAGTGCCATGCTCTTGTGAGCCAGCAAGCACAGCAGTGGGACCCTTATAGAGTCACCAGGATCTGTCATCCCCCGTTAACGCCCTCTCACTGTGCTGACCGACCAGCCTTTTGATGCCGATGCCGTGGACTACCCTGCTAACTGCTAGCTCAGCTCAGGGGCCTACAGGCTTTTTTCTTGCCACATCAATAAATTCTTCCTGGCACAGGTGGTTTTAAACCCCTCTTCGGTCACTGCTGAACCGCCCCATCTCTCCCACAGACTTCTTTGGGCAGGATCTGGGTGCTTTACTCAGGTTATTAACCAGAGAGAAATCTATTTGTATCTTCCAGCCCTTCAGAGCATCCTCATCACCCATTAATCCTTCATCCCACTCTTCTCGTAAGCCATGGGTTAGTCACTCTCAACGTACCACCAGGGATGTCCTTCAGGTCAAATGATCTTCTCCTGAGACCTGACAAATCCCTGACTGCTGCTAAAAACCTTCGAATCAGCCTGCACACGTCTCACTCCTAACTCTGCAGACAAGCCTGTACTAGGTTGTTTTTTAAAGTCTTTTCTACCTAGAGCCTCCTGAAGGATAAAAACAAACAAAAAAAAGCACCATTTGCATTTGCAAGCTACTATTTTCCAGAAGTGGAAAGGCATCCTTGGGGCACATTCCTCCTTTTCCTCCTCCAGGCGGGAAGGAGGAAACAAGTAATTGCCTATTCATGAGCCAGCATCAGTTTTCCAGGGAATGCAACACTCTGAAGGAGGGTACACAGAGAATAGCGGTGATTAGGAAAATACTAGCTCTGATAATTCAGGCTCCTGGAATGAAGACATGCATAAAAAGTTAAATCTCCATTTTTACAATCTACCCGTGAAATGCATCTCATTTTCTCTCTGAAATTCTCTCTTGCCACGCTCGTATCTGGCTTACAGATAAATCCAATCAGCTGAAATATGTCTGGAAAACAAAGCCCTCCTAGCCTTCATCTGCTGAGGAAGGCATGTTTTCTTCATGACGAACAGTAGTGACTCCTGAGACCCTACAACAGAGAAGAAGTAGAAGTGGTCCCTGCAGTTTGGCTGTTAAAGAGTCCCATGACCAAATCTAACCATGGTGTTTCATTAAAATGAACACAGTTTTCCCTGAGTACTCCAGGGCTGTGTTTGGCCCTCCGTTTGCAGGCCAGGCACAGCTCTGCATTTCAAACGCCACAGCCATGCCGCCAGCCCTCACGAGACAGAGGAGATGGAAAGTAATTACACTTTGCAGAAAGGGCTGTTGAGCATCAGGGCTACTTTGAGCTGCTATGAAGCAATGCACCGTGCACAGCGCCTGGGGATGCGGCGCTGCCAGAAGGCTTTGGAAAATACGGGATTTCGGTTCCACTTCAGCACCTGGGTTGCGGGTACGGAGCCCACCTGCCGCCATTGTGTTTGAATATCATGGCATGCTTTGTGCAGACCTTACTGTCCTCCTCACGTGCTGCATTGCTGTAGCTGCTGCTGCCCGGAGGAAGATGGAGCCGGCTCCACTCCCAGCCCCACTCTCTGCCCCATGGAAACCCCCCATGCAGCCTGGAGCCACCAGGTTAGTCATGCTTGGAGGTTTTTGCTGCTCCTCATGTCTCCTGTGCAATATCTTTGGAGCACAAATTGTAGGCAGAGCGGTACTCAAGCTTTAGGAATTTGATTCCTTCACTGCACCCCTTTCTCTGCTCATGGAGATTTCCTGTCCCCATTGCCACCCTGGAGGATGGAAACAGCTCTCCCAAGCCTGGATGTAATTTTTAGTCATTGCTTTGGTAATCTTTGCCCAGAATGTCTTGGGGTAGAAACATGTGAGATGTTCTAGGCTCCCTTCCCAGTTATACTTTCTCCAGCAATATGCATAGATTTTAATGTGTTCCTGCCAGTTTACAATGCCTAAAAATGAACTGTTTGTGGATGGTCTGAAGTCCTGCCTGTGCATTGCTCTTTATGTTTGTTTATCCATTAAGAGCCTAAACTGCCCTTATGGCTTATATTATGCCACGGGTGTATTTTAACAACCAGACAATAAAGGCTATTGCACAGGTAGTAAAGTGGTTTATTTCTTTCTCATTCCTTCCCCAGTCAGTGTGTACTCTGGTGTGTCCACCAAATGGACGGGGAGGGCACTTGAAGACTAGATCTGGCGATGGCGCTGCCAGTAGCTGGCTTTTAGAGGTAACTGGAAGGGGCTGGGAAAGGCAGAAATTGTGCCTTCTGTCACTTTCTTTGCATAGCTTGGAGATCTAAAAGCTTTATTTTGTCTTATTGGTTACTGTGGAAATATCAGGAATGCTCAGCCTCACCTTCTTTGTTGTGCTGGAGGCTTTTCTCCTACCAGGCAAGAAGGATCCCAGGGGCAGGAGCCCTTTTAACAGCAGAGACTGCCTAGCAGCTGCATCTTCAGGCATTAACAAAACCACAGAGTACTCCTATACACACACACATATGCCTCAAACCCAAAGAATTTCATCAAAATTACTTCCCACTGGATTTAATGCCTCGTGTTTTGGCGTGTGTAACACCATGAGCCTTGAAGATCTCCACATGGCTGGGAGGCAGGGAGCTAGAGGCAGCACCCTCAGGTATGGGGATGTTGCACAGCTTTTTCTCTGGAGCAACGTTCCATCTGTGTGGTCCTCACCTAGCCTGAAGGAAGTCCCAGCATGAGAAACCTGGTGCCCATGAAGACCGTGCAGCACATGGTGCAACTGGTCAGCAGCCCTCTTGATGGTCCACGTCAACACAAGTGGCCCACGCAAACACATTTGCAGGGAAGAGAAGCCTTTCTGGTTTTGGATTCAGTTCCCCAACTAGCACTATGGGAAAAAGCTGGGAAGTAAAGTATCTGAGGGACTTGCCAGGTTTCATGTTCCCAGAGAAGCAGCACATTGGCCCGGTGGTATTCTGGCTCTGCACTGCATCAGTTTTAGGGGGCATGTGGTGAAATGAAGGTGTTGAGAAGTAGCAAGGCCCAAAGCAAATCTTTTTCTCTGCTAGCAACTCTAACATGAAACCAGGAAGAAATATGACTAAAATATAGCAATGCGTCCTTATGTCCCAGGCAATCTCTGATGGAAAACTTAAACTAGAAATTAGGTCATAAAATAAGTTCCATTGCGCTGTTACGCCTCCAGTTCAGTGGAGGACCTTGCTGCTAATAATCTGCTATGTTGTTTCCACCCATTTATTTTTATGGGTCTCTCAAAAACACAGTTGCGGATCAGATCTACTATTATGCTCAGACACCAAAACAAACCCTTTCTTACCTCCTTGTTTTAAATCCCACGGCTAGGATAACCCGCTCGGCAGCCTCTGACACGAGGAAGTCAACACTTGCAAATGTAGCATAACAGCTCTTCCAGAATAACGTCGTTGTTATCAAACGCTGTGTGGGCATTTTAATTCCAGAAGAAGAGCCGCTACCCCAAGACTTCTTCCAGAATAACTATTTTGGTAAATTTCCAACTGTAGGCAAGCCCTAAGCTTTTCAGTCACGACTGGAATGAATCATTCATTGCTTTAGGAGAATGCAACAATCCTGCATATAGAGCGTCTAAATCTTTTTGGCTCAAAAAGCTACACAGTCCAGAGTTGAAATGTGAGCAATCACTGCAAATTATAGGTAAACTCTTTTTCACTTGAGTGGTGCTCACTTTTGCAAATGGTTTCACTGAAGTTAAGGCAACTGCTTAAGTGTATCTGAAGCCTGTGAAATGGAGACCAGCGCATTAGTTGTATCAGGGAGTGGAATATCTGTGGTGGAGGAGGCAGGCAGGGAGGAGCTATCTGCTCCTCAAGAGAGAGGCAGATAGCAAAACTGCAGTTAGAAAACTGCACAATGGCATATCTGCTAAGAAGCAGGCGGCAGAGATTTTGTCCTCCCCCTTCCTCCCACAGCATCACCTTGACCACTTTGCGACATGTGTCCAGGGTGACACCTGGCCTCTGCACACTGCCTATCCAGTGCGGCACCTCTCTCTGGCCTCGGTCCTCACACAGGAGCTGTGATACAGCATCTGACATCTCACTGTGTTCCTCCCCGTAGCACCCTGTGCAGTGATACAGCTCTGTCAGCTCTGGTGTCAACTCCATGTTGCAGGTGGGACCCCAGGAGCAGAGACGGAGCCCTCAGTGCCTGTGGCTGCTGTGGCAGAGTACACACTGCGTTGCCCAGCTGCTGCGATGCAGTGCACGCTGGTTCAGTCAAGTTGTTGGGGTCTCGGGTGCTTTGAGGAAACAGTGCAACCATAGTGTGCACCGTCAGGCATGGGCCACATTGCAAGAGCTGTCCCATCGTTTCTCTAACTTTAACAGAACAGACCATGCCCCAGGTCTACTGGGGCATCCCTGGGGACAAGGGTGGCTCCCATCTCTACTGTACTTGCAGTGGGAGAGTGGATCCCAACACAGATTATCCTGTTTTCTTGCCTGGGTTTTCCACCCCGTGGCCACTACTTCATCTGCTCCAGTGCAAAGCTGCTGTGCAAACTGACCGTGTGCGTGATTGGGACACCAGGAGTCCAGCGCAAAATAGAAAACCCAGCTTGGTGGCATGGACACACTCAAAGAGATTTAGGGTCACATCTTAAAATGCAGTTTGTGGTCTACAAGCAAATCCTAGTAGGAACTGGCATGTGCCTTAGGGATTGGTGGAAATTTATAGCAGAGGAGTGAATGCAACCTCCTTCTCCTAAGCCCCATGCTGACACTGAAGCATCCTCTCTCTCCGTTCCTTTTTTACACAGTAGGGTTTAGTACACAGACATTACTTTTTTTTTTTTTTTNTTTTTTTTTTTTTTTTACTTTTTAAGAAGTGAAAGTCCCTTTGCTAATGTGGGTGCACAACCTGAGAAAAAGAAAAGAGGCACCAAACTCATTTGGGCACTAGGAAGAATCACCCAGCGCTGGTGCTTCACCAAACACCAGCGAACTCCACTTTGTCACACTCCTGCAACCACTCTGCTTTCAGGAGGTCACAGCCTGGCTTGTCACTGCTGGCAGATTGTGCCCTGGGCTTCTGTAGCTCATCAAAAAATGAGCTACAAAAATTACTACCCCTGTGATAATGCTGGCAGTTGCTGGAGAGGTAATCAGCTTGCAGCCTTCATGCAGCGAGAAGACTTGCTGGCTGCCACGCAATGCGACCTCAGTGGTGTCACCTCCACCTGAGCCACCTCAGAGGCATTGGGAGAGCCAGGGCCCAGATCAGGGGCTGTCCCCTGAAACACCCCCGTTGAAAGAGGACTTGGACCACCCATAGCCTGACTTTCCTTCAGGCTCTAAAAGCTTTGCAGTGCCTCACCCAGAGGGTTTGTGCCATGGTGTGCTTGCCCATCCAAGTTCAAACCTGCAGTGGGGCTGAGCTCTTGCAGGCAAAGGCTGCCATGGGTACAGCTCCTCCAGGAGAGGTTCAGTGCTGTGCCGTGGGGCTGCAGTGGGACTAACGCTGCTCCCTGGGCTGCAGTGATGCAGGACTGGGATGGATGTCATCGCATAGGTGAGGCAGCAACTGAAAACCCCTGCACAAGCAGCTTCTTCACTGAGCTTGGCATGTGGATCACATGGCCTCCCAGCAAGAAAACTCTGGGATATCCACAAAGCAAATGAATTCCCAAGGTGAGCTGTGTGATGGGTTAGGGATGTTTTTCAGCTTGGTTTTAACTTCTTCGAGTGCTCCCTTTTCCTGTATTTAGGCTTGAGGACAGCTGAAGAAAAGCTCTCCTGTGTCTCTTCTTTTCTTTTCTCTCGTTGTTATCTCCACTCTGTGCCAAGTGTTTTCAGTCTCTTTGGAAATCTGTCCATGCTCCTTCCTTTCCGCCAGCCTTCTTGAAATCTCTTCTGTTTGCTGCAACATTATCTCCAAAGTAGGATGACCACATATATATGCAGCATCTAAAGACTGATCACACCATTTATTTACATCATCATAACAGCATTACCCAATAACACTTTCCATCTACAGTTTAGCATCTCTCCAACTACTTTTTGGACCACCACTGACCAGCCACTTTCGTTTTGCTCTTCTTGATGATACCAATATATTCTTTCCTCAGAGTGACTACAGTCAATTATTTCTTCTATTGTGCATTGCTTCCTGGAGTTTTTACACTTCATTTCGTTTGCCATAATGTTGCCCGGTTATCTTGCTGTGTCAAGACCCTTCTGATGTTCCTTGCAATTCTCTCTAGTTTTGACATGCTGCGGTAATTGTATTTTAAATTATGGCATTTTCCACTATTCTCTTACACTTTATCTACGCTATATCAGAATGTGATCAGGCTTGGAGGCAAGGAGGGCCTAAAAAGGGGGAAGAAACACCTGCCACACAGAGCCATGAGTCGCTTTGATATGAGCTCCCAGGCTTTTTATTTTTGGAAAAAACTAGGAAATGATATTCCAAGATCCATGCGGTAGTGCCTCACGTTATCAGTGCTGAGTTCCTTCTTCCTCAGTGGGTGTCCTTTCACATCACTTCTGATCTAATCGTCAGAGGTTTTGTCTGAGAGCCATTTCTGCTTTTATCTCGTTGCTATAATTAAATTGCTTATCTTTTACAGGGGCTGCTGGTTTAGAGCATCCTGTTTTAGGAAAAAAACATATAGCACACTAAAGGATCCTAAACAGGAGCTTGCTCAGAGTAGCTTGTGGGCACCTTTTCATCTCTACAGCTTTGGTCTGTCCCAGTAATGCCGGGCAAACACAGAGGAAACCATGAGTAAGAAGACTTGGGCGACTCATTTTCACACTCCTCTCAGTCATCCTCTAGAAAGAAGCAGCCTGGTCTTAGAGGATTAAAAAAAAATGAGAGAGGGATGAAAGAAATTTGGAGGAGAGGCTGAGCAAAGGAAAAAGTGAAATTACAGGCGAAACGGCAGAGAGGATGGGGAAATGGTGTTCTGCAATAAATTGCTGAAAAAAATTACAATCCCAGCTTAATGTTATTAGGATGTGGGATATCTTTTGACACACTTTTCACTGAAAACAGCCAAAACATGTTTAGATGAATACCTAAATAAATAAAATCTTCCCATTCTTCCTTAATCTCAGATTGTCTTATTAAGAGCTCAGATTCACAAAGAAGAAAATCCTATTAAGCTACATGTACACCCGAGCAGTGATGTTTGCTTTTAAAGATCTCTCTCTCTCCTACGCACTCCCAAATCACTTAAGAGGCTTTTATTAAATTTCAGAGTTAGATAGCTTTCCTTTGCAGACAGCCCAGGAGTAGGAAATGCTGGCTAGTTAAGAGTAAGGGAAGGCAGGCAGTATTGAATCAGGAAACAAAATGAAAAGAAAAAAAAAAATAAGAAAAACATGGTGAGTTCTCCCTCCTGAAACAGCTGACAATATATTTCAAAATGATACAAGGTCCCTGTTTCATATGACCCTGTTACAAGACAGCAGCATGTGAAAGAGCAGAAGACACCACAAAACCAAACAGCGCTGTAGGAAATTAGCTGGCTTTAATCACCCAGTGATTTACTGTGACACAGCCAAGAGGACTGAGCCGTGAGAACAGTCGTGACGCTCCAATGATAGGTATTTACCGAGCAGAGACGGGCAGGTTTTGCTCCTCTTGTACTGAGGCTGTAAGGACTAATACATGATCATCAGATTTATTTTTTTCTGGGGGACAAACAGGAAAGGATTCTGCTTTGCTACACCAGGGTAAATCCCCAGTAACTCCATCGACCGTTTTAATTCATGGATGGGCTCAATTAATTTGTTATGTTATTTTCCTCATTAACGGCTTATTAAGGCAGGCTACAAGAGCAAATGGCAGCATATGGATTTCTCACAGGCAGGCATTGCCTCCCAGACGGCAACGCTGAAGCAGTGGCCACTGTGCTGCCCAGGCTGCGCTCCAGCCGCACCTAGGGGCTTTGCACAGCATCCTCCTTTCCTTACTGATTCAGGCGGAGCAGGGCTGGAAAACAAGTCCCGGAGGAACCCGCTCCAACATATCTCGTGGCGTATGAGGCATTGCGGCGAGGCAGATGATGTAATATCGATTGTCTCTTAGTGAGAGAGGAGGGGAATGTCAGCCAAAGAAATTACGCCTGTGAATAGCAGATGAGGAGGAAATAATGAGAGAATTGGTGGACTAAATGAAGACATAAAAGCATGTAATACAAAGAAAGAAGCATTTGCTCTGACCCCTGTGACCTGCTGTGGTATTAGTGTACAGTTTTAGTAGTGTAATGATCATTAAGGCTCTGATCTCCATTACTAGGAGCATGGAGATTTCTCTCCCTCATACAAGACTGTGCGTTTCAGTCTGGTATTAATAAAAATTGGTTTCACATATCATTACACTTCCCCGGCTTAATCATCTTTGAGCGTATTGTGTGTTCAAATGTTGCCATTTCGGGCAGAGCAGTGAGCCAGTCATCTTAACAGGTTGTTTTTTCCAGCATCTCGGTACAATCCCTTTCAGCATACGCAAGTGCTGTCACCGTGGCCTGTTTCAGCAGATGAGGAATGAGGCTCACGGCTTTGACACAACCATGTGACAGTTTGCGCTGATAGGGGTTTTTTCCTCCCTTCAGATAAATAATACTATTATTTTTTCAAATAGCAAACTTGGGAGTGACTGTGTAACATGCAAATGTATCAAGAAAGGCCCATGAGGAATTTTCCAGCAAAACAAACTTTTGCCCAAAATCCAAGAGGGAGATAAAACCGCAACTGGGCTGCAGAAGCAGGTCACTTGCGGCAGGGTTGGTATCCCGCCGGCTCGAGGTGATGCTGCCACGAGGACGGTGTCTCCCGGCCCCAGCTGGGATCAGCTCTGCCATGGGAAGCCCAAAGCCACGGGAGTTCCAGTGCAGGCAGCAGCTCACTGGGATTTGAGGCTGCTCGGCTCATGGCTGGGAGGATCCTCAGGAGAGGGAGGCAGCTGTTCCTCTGTTCCTCTGTTTCAAAAAATAAAGAATAGGAATGGTTTGATTTTTCCAAGCAATTCTTTTTCCCTTTTCTTCCCTCCCCACAGATTTTCTTTTTCAGGGGGAAAATGACTCATTTTTCTGCCGAACCAAACTTTTGCAAATGTCAGGATTTCTTGCAGAATAGAAGTCCTGCGTTTCAACCAGCTCTCGGCAGAGACATTTCAAACCAAGGCATCTGCAGCATGTTTAGTTTCCTTAGTTACATGCCACATGCATCCAGGTAGAAAGGGCAAGGGTCTGACACAGCTAATACAGCTTTTTAAAGTATCTGAGTCCTTCCTTGGCTTTTAGAGAAGTGAGGAGTGTGTGTCTACAGCCAGGAAGACAGCCACAAAAGTACATCTGACCTTGCCTCTCCTCCAACCCCCTTATCATATCAGCACGTTTCCAGTTTCTACTTTCCATTGTTTGGGGGAAAACAGTGCTGCAAGGAAGAGGATGATTTACAGTGTACTTGCTTCACTAATTCAGGCTGTACACACAAGGCTGAGAGCATATATCCTTTTTCCCAGATATGAATAGGGGCTGCCTAACTTCGATTTCCTCACTCTGAACAGTCAGTCTGACCTTCTGCTTAAGCTAGAAATTCCCCCGCCTTCCAGGCCAGCAAAGCCCTGGACTGGACAAGAGTCCAAATGCAATGAGGAGTCTCCTTCCTGGGTTATCGCCTTTTCTTGAGGCTCTCCTTCTCTGCCTTGCAATGTTTAGGACTAGGTCACTGAAGACTGAGTTGCCTTCTCTGGAGAGTGGCTGCACGTTCCCTTCAAAACTAGTGGCAGCAGTAATCTATAAACCCGTGGGACAAAACCATATCAGTTCTAGCTGGGCTTGGAGCAAGCCAGTGATCCTGAACATCTTCTCTGAAGATGTTACCTTGCTCCTAGAGGCTCATTTTCCTAGATGCTTCCCATCTATATGAGAGCAGGTAAAGCTGTGAAGCGTGGACCTAACGATACAAGGATGCTTGCCTGGATCTGCAGAGTCTGAAGGTTTCAGCAACCTCCTCCTTCGCTGTGGAACGTGGATAAAGTTTCATTTTGGTGCTGTAAGTGGATAGACACTGCCTGCTGTGGGTGTTGTAGCTTTTGCAATGCGTTTGTTTGCACTTGACTGTGCGCGTTATGCTCTATGCTGAAAGGGGCAGCTGAGTGGCAGAGCAGAAGGCTGCTTGTTTTGTTCTTCTGGTGGTTGTAGTTGGGGTCAGGAGGGAAAAAAATGGGCTTTTCTGAGAGCAGCTTAGCTGGGGAAACACCTGGAGTGTAAGGTGAGGCAAGGCGTATGGCAGAGAGCTGGCAGTAGGGGCTGGCAGTGACACCAGGGACCTGGTCCTGTGGAGGGTGGAGAGCACAGGTGGGCTCCGGAGGGGATGGAGGTAGGTAGACAGAGACTTCAGCTGTAGATGAGAGACACAGGAGGCTCCAGAAAGCTGCCAACCTCACAGCAGGCCTGCAGGGAAGGACTGGTTGGCCAGGAAGAGGGGGATTGATTCCCACTGCTTTGCTTTTTATGTTGCCCTCCCTGGGGCTCTGACCTTCTCTAGTCTGGGAGTTGCCATATTCTTGTTTGAATTCCCGCAAAACCCCGCTTGAGAGATCCAGCCCCCACTGCTGGGGTGCTCGGTGATCGCTTCAGTGAAAGGGGAAGGAGATGATCCCAAAGCTTATGTGGCTGTCACCCCAGCGAGATTTCTCTCCCTGGTGCCAGGCGGGATGCCGGGTGTCAGTGGGCAGGACCAGGCTGGCTGCCCAGCAGCATGTCCCAGAGCTCAGCCCATTGAGCCACCCGTTCCCTGGATCCTGGGAAAAAGATATCATCCCTGTGAGCAGAGAGCATCCCCTCTCCTTGGAGAGGGAATCCCTGCACAAATCCCTGTTGCAAAGGCATCTTGGCCCTCCCTTGCCTCTGCAGGGTGCAGCCCCTCGGCCACCTCTCTCCTTCTGCACAAGGGAGGAAGGGGGTGCACAGACCCCCCTCCCTTCCACGGCGGGCACAGCGTTGTACCCCGAACCCTCGAAAGCCATCCACCAAAATGTCGCTATTTAGGAAAGAGAAACAGCAACTGGAGTGCTGAAGCTGGGGCATGGAGGGTGTCCTTAAAGGACTAACAGGCTTTATTTATGCCTGCAGGTACAGATGATCCATCACTGGATAGGGGGAGACACTGGATGAAACAAATAGTGGAGAAGAACAAAGAGAAATAATTATGTACATAGTACGCCTGTGGAGTGCATCTTAAAAAGAGTTATTTGGGACAGGCTGTACTGATGCTGGATTATAAAAAGGACTGGATAATTTTATAAGCAATATAATGCTTCTGTAGTGTGTGAATCTATCTCAGGCTTCAGAAAATAAGGTACTCGGCTTACAAAAATAAAATCTCCCACTTGTATCATATGATTATACAACTTGCTGGATCAATTACAGTCCATATTTTTTTAATTTTGCATTTCCTCAGGCCCTGGGTACCACCCAGCACTGGCAGTTGAATGTGAACTATTAATGGAGCAGTGGTGAGCATCCTAATGGAAAAGATCACATTACCAAAAAAAACCCAACAGCATTGATTTGTTGTGTGTTCATCGATTGAGCCCCTTCCCTGACAGAAGTGAGGCATGCTGTGATCCTGCTGCTTGTCCTTTCCCCATCCATCAGTCCTTCCCCCAGCCTCCCGGCTGCTACATGCACCTCGGACCGCAGCAGCCACCAGAGCTGCAAGGGGCCACCTCTTCCATGACAGTTGGTGTTTGCGCTGAGGGGAAAGGCCATTAGCTGTCCACACTGGCCTCTGCTTCTCTTCTGCCAGCGACCAAGGATCTCGGGATCACTGGTGGTGTTTGCCGGGCTGCAAAGGAGTGAGAGGTCCTGTGGCAGAGGCAAAGAAAAGATGGGGAAGGGCTCTGTGTACTGTGACAGGTTTAGGAGACATGAGCAGAAAGGGAGATTTGGTTGGGGGAGGCTTGGAGGAAGCCAAAATTGGGGTATAGAAACACAAGGGATAAATTGCAGGAAAGAAAGGAAGGATGAATCTCTGAGGTATCCAACCATCCAAAAAACAGACGTATTCTTTCATGAATTTGCCTCTTTTTGCTTGGCTGCAATGATCTCTGAGATGTTCAGACAACCATATTCCCATTTCTTCCCATAACCCTGTGGAAGGAGCACATTGCTGCTGCCCTGCTGAAGCTGGCAGCCTCTCTTTTTGGGGCAGGACTGCAACTACCTTCACTTCAAACCCTAAAAAAGGGAGAGACGGGAAAATCCTTAGCAAGGAAGAGGAACCTGGGGAGGACATGTCAAACAGCACGACAGCTTCCTTCAAGCCCCCTGCAAATGGGACTGCGCTGGGGGCATGGCAAAGAGAAGCAAAGGGGGGGCCAAAACATCGCTGACCCTGAGCACTGCTGCCCTCCCAGCTCTCTCTCCAGATCCCTGGGTTGTGATGAGGAGCTGCAAAGTCACCCAAAGTCTTCTTCCCTCCGCTCACCCAAAGCCACCGTGGAGCACGAGGGAAAGCTGTCTCCTGGGTCTTCAGGAATAATTTGGTATGGATTTTGGTGTTTGACATGGAGCGGTTATTGACTGAAGCTGGCAGTACCACTGTAGCACTGGCAGCCGGGCGCATTTGTTAGCAGTCGCAATCACTGCATGAGTGTTGTCATTTGGGTGACTGCAAAGGGCTTTGGCACGAGTGGCACTGTTTGGGTATTTCTGCAAATAAATAGCGAGGACACTTGCAAAGCTGCCAGGGAGGGATGGGAAGGCAATTGGGGGTGAGAGAAATGCAGGGGTTTTCGTCTGTGGAGAGTGACTTGTCCAGCCTGTCTTCCTCACACACCTAAAACCACTTTTGACTAGTTCTGACTGAACTTGCAAATGCAGTTTTCCTCGGTTGTGTTAAATCTGGGGATATCTTCCTGCGACATTAAAGCAGGACCCAGCCCGCCATGGCTGCTTGTTTCCCAAGGCTGGTGGTATTGAGGGCTCCCCATGAACAGTGGGGCTGGGTAGCATAAACAGAAAAAGAAACACTTCTAGCACAAAAGGGTTTTAATCAAGGAAAGTAAAAAACACAGCAGAGATATGTGTTCAGATTACGGTCAGTCTTAAACACACATCAGGAGTCTGGTCCCTGTGAAGTCAAAGAGTTTTTCTGTCAAGTACAGCGAGTTTTTTGGATCAGGTTCCAAGCGTGATTTGTCTCTTTTTCTTTTCCTTGGTTGTTGTTGGGGGATTTTTTGGTTCTTTTTTTTTTTTTTTTAAATAATGAGTAAAGCCACATCAGCTATAATGGATTGCTTCTCCTCTCTCTGCTTTCAGGAGCCAGGATGAGAATCATTGAGCCATATTCTCCTGCTCCTCTGCAGAGAGCAAATGGCTATCCTTGGATATCAATCACTGGGGTAAAAGCTAAGAAATGTTACCAAGGAAACGTTGTCAGGCCTATTGGCAGTCTCCTTTGTTTAGTAAGTTTCCCCATGAGCAACATTGTATTGTTTTGAAATCAAGAAATATTAAAATGAAATAAATACAACATCTTTGATGGACTGACCTGCTAGGCACCCTGGTGTAACCAACACCCAAAGTATATCGCTCTACTTTGATCCATCACGTAGTTAATTTATTCATCAGCACTGGATTCATAATCTAAGATGGCCTTCTGAATAAATATAAAGTACATTTATCACTAGGTAAAGTGTGTTATTTCTCCAAGCAGGTGAACATTAAAAATACTTGTAATCCAAAGCAAGAAAAATGACGGACTGCAATGTGTCACAGGTTGATCCAGCTGTGAAGCATGAATAATAGCAAAGTGGATGCAAAAGAGACGGAGCTGACTTCGATCGGCAAAAAGCCACTTTTACATTGTGTGGGTGCGTTTAGTACTCATGAAAGCAGGGGACTAATAGCATCGATTTCAGCCAGACCTTGCGAAACAGGTGCTATACCACACTTCCATCATCCAGCACTTACAACACCCTCCAGCATGGACCAGCGCCGCCTCTGCTGCCCCAGCCCTCTTTTCCTGATGCCGTGCTACCCACCACTCAGCACCTCCCAGGAGGTGGCAAGTGCCCTCAGCTGCGAGTCACTTCAGTGCAAGCTGAGGGCACCCCGAGCCTCGTAGGAGGCATTCGTGCTTTGGCAAAAATTTGCTATTTAAATAGGAGGCTGTGCTGCGTGTTTCGTGATACACGCAAATAGAAACTCCGGTGTCACCGTCATCTCATTCTACAGTCCTAGAGCTGTAGATCTCAGTCTCCAAAGGTGGAGGGCTAGTGCTGTGTGGCACAGTAGAAATATAAGTAAACGGGGACACTGCCCAACTCAGATGAGCCGTTAAGGGTGCATGCGAAGCCACTCAGATTTCCTACCAGTTCACCTAAAGTTATGCCCATTCCTGGGCCCCAGGACCTCTGGAAAGCACCTTTTCCTGAAGCCACGTTCAGCATCCCAGTGCTCCCCCCGAAAACGGGAGCGGGGAGACATTGAAACATGTGGGGAAAGCAAGGCCATGTGCTCATGCTGTGAGCGGAGGCGGGACCCTGTTTTATGTGAGCACCACAGCCAGGCCAGCCCTGCTCTCCCACAAACCCAGCTGTAAGGTGCCGGGAGCCCGGGGCTGGTGCTGGGTGGGAATGCCCCTCTGGGGGCACTGGGGACCTAAGCAGTGGTGTGCCAAAGCATCATCTGAAAAGACATCAATAAAACCCATTTTTCTTGCGCAGGTGCTTCCAAGCATTATAAACTTTCCCTCAGACAGAAAGGGCACAGTCGATGCCATAATTATTGCAAAATGAAAAGATTAAAATTGACTAATGTATTCAGGCACCAGCATCAAGTCACATATCTGTCTAGTTTTATCGGCACTTTCTTGGGCAGTGCAGGGGGAGGAGAAGCAGGCAGTCTTGCTCATTAACTGTAGGATTCTCTGACTTATATCATTATTTCTGCTTTTTTTTTTTTTTCATTTTGTCTTTGAGGACAGAGTGTCCAGGACTGCATGATCTTGTGTGAATAACAAAATTGGGGAGGGGAGCACTTTATTATCCTGGAAGGAATAAAGAAAAATAAAAAAAAAGGCAAGAAGTAATGATCTTTTCTTCTCCTGCTGACTCAAGATCATACAGTGTGATCAACCCTGCAGCCACGGGCAGGCTGCGGGGAAGGAGTCAATCGGAGGGGATGCTCAGCTAAACAGTGACGTCCCCAACACCGAAGCAGCCCTTCGAAATCACGCTGCCCTCTGCTAGCCTGGAAGGAATCAGCAGCTCACTATCCTACGTGAGACAGGAGTGACTGTCACTTTTGGGATGCTGTGCCTGGGCTTTCATTAGACTTCACTCGTGTGCCTCCTGCAGTCTGCCGGAGCCAGCTGGCGTTTTGGGTGCCTTTCAGAGGAGAGAGTTTACAGCCATGCAAAATGCAGAGGAAACCTTTATAGATAAGGACGTGCGTGAGTATCTGTCTGCTCTGGGGCCAGGCTTTGCCTTCTCCTTTCTTATTTTGCTGCCATTTATTAGTCGAAATCCATCATGACACTTCCTGATCTCGATCCAGATGAAGTGACTTTTCCCAAAACCACAGGGGTCTTCATAAGAGCCTGCAGTGAAGAGGAGATACTGGTGGCACTAACTTGAGACACATGCCCCAGTTCCTGTTACACCATGGGCTTCCTCAGCAATGGGTGAAAATCAAACTTTGCCTCAGCTTCTCATCTGCGGGACAGGGAAGACAGCACGTTTGTGGCTCTGAAGGAATGGGACTACAGTGTGGATGCCCTCCTAGCCCTTTTCCCAGGAATGAGATATTCCCCTCCCGGCAGGAGCATTATTCTTCCATCAGGGCTCACATGTTAGGCCATTGTCTGGAAGGGCAGCCATCTCCCAGTAACCTGGCCCCTTCCCAGGCATCCCTTGGAAAAGCAGCAACAGCACCAACCTATTGCTCTGTCAAGATTCCTGAATGTCGCAGACCACTGCGATCCCTTCACTGGAGCTCAAACCGGCCACAGGCAGGGAGGACTTCAGCTCCTTGGGGGAAGGATGTCCCTCTCACGGGGGGACACTGAACCTCCCATGGCCGGGCACGACACCCTTGCCATGGTTCGCTGGGGGATGGACAAACTGCAGAGGAGTCTTCACCTCTGCTTTCCTTCTTTCCTCCAGGATGGATGAAAAATGGTTCCTGCAGCTGGCAGAGGAGAGCCAGTGTGCTTCCAGGCGGTCACCACCCTGCTCTACTTACCCATTTCTCTCTTCCCCTGTAATGCCCTCTCACTCCTGCAATGGCCACAGGCAGGGGACAGCCACAGCCTGCCAGTGACTTAGTGGTGGGTGGTGAGTGATGAACGACTGGTAGCTGAAAGCAGATATACCTCACGCAAAGGTGGGAAGGTGGACGACTGAGCGTGGCTAATACACAAGCAAACACAGCCCGGGCCTGGCTGATAACTCCACTTTCCTGCCTTTTGCCACTTGTGAGGTGCTTGTGCTGATGCCTGAACACCATGAAAGCATGTCGGTGGCTCCCATATAATAAATACAGGGGCTCTCGGAGATGCTAAAAAGCAGCGTTCACAGAGATGCTGCTGCATTCAGAGCAAACGCTGATCTGANCTGCATTCAGAGCAAACGGTGATCTGAATTAGTTGAAAGTAGTATCATTTATCTTAGCGCTGTTCCCCCCCTTTCCTGTCCCAACCCCAGCATCATGTAAATGAAACATCCTCAAAGCGAGCTCCTTGTTCATTTTTATTGGCAGTTGGTAAGACGAGATAAAACGTGTCTACNAATTAGTTGAAAGTAGTATCATTTATCTTAGCGCTGTTCCCCCCTTTCCTGTCCCAACCCCAGCATTATATAAATGAAACATCCTCAAAGCGAGCTCCTTGTTCATTTGTATTGGCAGTTGGTAAGACGAGATAAAACGTGTCTAAAGACACTCGTCACAGCTAGCTAGTGTCCCCTGTTCTCTGTTGCTTTGGGGCCTTACCCCGCCAGGGAACAAGTAACTCCTCCGAGCGGCTCTCCATTGCAATATTCACAGGCCCAGCTGCACCGGGCTGTGAGAGCTTGCTTTCCTGCAGGGGGAATTGCAGGCAATGAGCAAAACTGAGATAGAAACATCACAAATATTTTCTTAACTGCATTAAATAATCGGAGGGAAAGGAGCCTGTGAAATGCAGCAAGGGTTATAGATCAGGCAGGGACAAATGAGACGGGGGAGGAAAATGTGAGGAGTCTGGAGAGTGCTGAGATGAAGTATTTCTGGCTCCTGACTCCTGCTGAAATCCTCCTCCTGGATTTAGCCGGCTTGTGGGGCCAACTGCTGGCAAGCCAGCTGTCCTCAGCCCCCGTGGGCGAAGGTGACAGCCCGGGGGAGACTATCCCTATAGGAAAGGAAAATACTGAGCAGCGGAGCTGAGCGGGGCTGTGCCCGGGGACCCGCAGCCCTCCTGCCACATCGGCGCCGGGGGGGACTGCACAACCGCAATAACCACAGCCGTGATGTGAACAGTGTCCAGCTGAGTAAGGTGACTCTCCTCAGAGAAACTCCTGACTGTTGCCAGCATGGTATTTAAGCACCAGGAGTGATTTTGGGCAGCTGTCTGCTGAGGGCCTTTGCAGCCGCTGTCGCCCCTATGGTCCCCTGTTCGTGCCCTGCATGGCAAAGCCGAGGCTGTGTTGTGATTTTTCATTAGCTAATTGCTTTTACAGCCCCTGAACTTTACTCCTTGATACTTGATCATCTGGACCTTTATTTGTTTAAGGAGGCATGACATATAACCACTTTTCTAATGTACACTGGGTTGGTTTCACCGGCTCTCGCCCCGGTCCAAAGAGAGGCCACATAATTATCTACATATATTTCTGCCTTGGGTTTTTCCACGGGTCCTGCTCTTTTATGTATGTAAGTGTTCATACGCCACCCAGTGGCTTTCGAGGCGTTGGGTGCTGGTCTCACTAGTGACAGTCCCTCCAGGTGCCCAAAATCCTTTGCCTGCAGAGCATCTCCTCAGCAGCAAGGACATGGCAGCCCGGAGCCATGGTCCCCGCGGGTGGCAGGCAGCAATGTCCTGTGAAGCTCTTTCCAGACCTTGATGCATGTAGCCACATCTCTCACTTGCTCACGTAACCACATCGCTTGCTCGCCACCTTCTGCAGTCTTGGGGTGCAACGTTGCACTGTCAAGTTGGTACAAGCCAGCGGAGAGCTGCACGTACACCATTTCCAGTCGCTCGTGTCCTTAATGCACACACAAACGCTTTCTGCCAGCTCACCTGGGGCACGTTCTTAGTTTTCAGCCAGCCTTTCATCAAATTAAAATAAATAAAGAAAAACCTTTCGGCCAAACTCGGGAACATCCTTTTCCAATAACATGTAGCTGTGAATCCTTTGGTCAAGCATAAAAATACTCCGTGCAATGGCCCCTGCCCCCTTACCGGCTCTCACTGTCCATGCTGCCCGCTGACCAGGCAGCTATGTGGGAAAGCTGAGTGGAAAAAGAGGAATACCAATGTAGGGCTGGAGCCAGCTCCATCCTTGCTCCTAGTCCGCCTCCCCCTCCTTCTCCATCAGAACACCCCCCCTTTCCTCATCTTCAGCCCTCGGACCTGAGGCCTGGACCGCAAAGGGACTTGAGTGGGACTTCAGCTTTGCCTCAGCTTCCATTTCTGCCTTTCTGTTGATTTTCGTCCTTCACGATTTTCCTATAAAACGAAGTCTTACACTCATTACCTACCCCTTCAAAAGCCAACAGCAACCGCAAAGAGCTCTCCAGCAAGATTTAGATACTGTGCCATCCCGTGCAACAATAAATTTCCCAACTGACTCTTTGCTTCTTGCATTCACCAGCCCCTGCTAACTTCATGCTTTAGGAGTACGCTCTTTGATTTGACACGTAGTTATTGGATATTACACATTCATCTCATTCATTTCGCCGTTCCCCAAGGGCATGTTCTTCACCATTTGTTGCCATAATGCTCGAGGGCAAGAAGTCATTTTTCTTATTTACCCTCTGCTCTATTATTTTGCCCTGCTGCTTGCTGTCGGATGCCAGAGAGATGAGATGCCCCTTTGGGCATCGCAGGCATGCCCAACCCTATTTGCAAGGCAAACTGTTTTCTTAATTACCCTGAGTGAGGCAGCAGCAGTGGCTGAATTGGGAGGGAAAAACTGACCCTTATAAAGCGATGCCAGGGACTGACCCTTCCACGCACAGAGTTGGAGAGAAGGATCCTGGAGGTGTCAGAAATCCCAAAACATGGAATTTCAATGGAGTCGGTTGCTTACACTGTGCCCCAGCTGTATCCCACCCTATATGCAGGGCCAGGCAAGAGAGCCACTTATCTCTACAAGTGCGGAGGGATCAGGGTTTCATCCCAGGATAGGTTTTTGCTGGTTAGCACATCTGAGCGGGGGCTCGAACGAGCGTGGGAAGCCAGGCAACACCTCTTCCCTCCAGCTGCTCTGGGTGCCTTGGCCCCATTGGGATCCCTCAGGGAGATGAGGAGATAATGAGGTGGAGAATAACTTTTTGGCTGCTGGAAGAGAGCATGTGAGTTCAGGCAGGCCCCTTCCAGGACGCCCTTTGTCAGTGACCGGACTAGCCAAGCATACTGCTTTGCTTTTATTACCCAAAACCAGGCAACGTCGCTGCTCCATAACACTTGACCAATGTTGACCCCGAGCAGATTAGACACAGATGAGTGCCTTGTGCTCCGGCAGGGTTTGTGCCAGCTGCGACCTCTTGCACGCTTCCTGGGGCCGGCCTCATCACAGGACCGAAATACCAATTCATGGATTTCAGCCTTGCAGTGACAGCTTCTGTGACCCCGTGTGCCACACCTGAAGTGCAAGGTGGGCGAAAGGATGGCTCCGATTTAGAGAGGAGCCTGTGGCAGGGATTCATGTGAAACCTGGGCCGATTTCAGCCAAAGTCCACCCTTATGCATAGGTACATCATTCTCTTCCCAAGCATTTCTGACTCACCACGTCCGTCTGCAAACACTAAACATAATAAAAGGCCATTGCAGGCTCCATCCAAGCCTGGCTGTAATTAAATATATTGACTGATAAATTGAGTATAGTTATACCTCTCCATCTGGTCTCAGTAGAGGACCACTGACATTTTGTTCAGATACGCTCATTTTTTCGTCTCTTTCAGGACGAGATTTGCATCATAGCTTTTTAATGAGCTAATAGTTAAAATAGCCCCTATAATTACGCTAGAATAATCCAGCATTATTTCAGCTTAATTATAGGGGGATATCTTAACTATACATCATTTGCAGTTCTCAGTCACTCTAATGCACAGATGTCTGAAGAAATGACATAAAACACTAGCAAGTTACAAAATATCTAGAGTGGTGCTCATTGCGTCTGTGGAAAATGATCACATCTATTTTCCGTACCTCTGCTATGCAGTCTCCCAGCTCAGATTATTTCCTGCCAACCAAGAGATAATATTGAAAGCAATGGAAATAAAATACTTCACTATCTCATGTCATGCTCTGATATTGTTGACTCTTTCATTTTCATATCTCCTTGATCCTCTCATAAATCTTCACATCAACATACTATAGTTAATTTTGCCAAACCTTTAGCAGCTCTGGAAGCAAATCAATTCCTAAACCTACTGCCTTCATATTTGTGGCCAGACTACGGGGCTGCCTTTAACTTTGCTATGGGTTTTGTTTGTATGTATTAAATGACCCGGAAGAATTGCCCCAGGAGCACACGGCATTGCTATTCACAGTTAATCTCCTCTCCCTCCTCGGAGACCACCATATCCCAACAAGGGCATTGTTGGAAAAATCAGCTCACTGCTCTGGGTAGACATGTCTCTGCCGCACCACGTGGCTCTTCCCTCTGGGGTACCTCCTCCTGTGGGATACAGGATGCCTGTGAGAAGACAGTCAAGGACTTACTGGGCAGTGGCTGTTGGTCGGGGAGGTGTAGCTGTCACCTCTGTCCCCCCACACTCAGCACGCCACCATGCATTGCCACCCTTGGGCTCACCTGATGCTGTTATTGGTAGCTCGGCTGCATCCCCTCTGTCCCAGCCCTCAGGGCTCCTTACAGCCATCACTCCTCTCACCTAACTCTGTCATCCCTTCTCATCTTACAAATAAATTCAATCTGCAAAAAAACTCTTAGAGGGCACAAGGAAAGTACAGGGCAGCTGCCCTGGTCTTCATGGTCAGTGTTACCAATAGGCAGAGTAAATATTTCCATTCACAGCTTGAGAGGATGTGGCAGAGTTTGAGTGTGGCAGAGGGGTCTTAAAGCAGGCGGCGATGTGGGCAGGATCTTGCCCCCGAATCCTTTCGCTGTCAATGTAGTGCTTGGCCAGCCAGCACTGACCGCAGGCACAGGAAAATGCAACAGTTCCTGGGTGCCCAGCAGAGGAGAAGGACCACTGCCTGAGAGGTCTGTGCAGCACCGGACCTGGGGCTGCGGGGCTGTCTGGGTGTGGAGGTACATCCCTGTCCCCACCAGCAGCTCACTGCAGGCTGCCAGCCCTGCTGGGCAAGCTCTTGGGGAGATGAGCGTGCTGCCCCAGGTCAGAAAGCAGGGGGATGATGAGGTGATGCCTGAGGAACCTGCACGGTTGGGCGACAACCCCAGAGCCAGAAAGACCAATGAGGAAAAATCTTTCTGAGCCCTGGAAGGTCAGGCTGGCTTTCTGCAATGAGAAGGAAAACTTTTGGCCTAAGACCACTGTGGGCACTGGTAGCCCTTCCTCCACTCCTTCTGAGTGCTTCCCCTCTGCTTCTCCCACTCCCAGGAGCTTGGACCGGATGCTTGCACAGAAGACAACAGCTTTTCCACTGTTCCCTGAGTAGAGGTAGAATAAAGACGGGCTGTTGAGATTCAGATAGAGATTTTATGTGCTGCACAAGGGTCCTAAGACATTTCCAAACAACATGGCATAGTCAATACACTTTCAATTAAAAAAAAAAAATGGAATAAGTTAAAATTTTGGAACACTAAATATTTTTCTAGAAGAAAACATGGCATGCTCTACAATTAGAAAACTATGCAAGGAAGGCAGGGGGAAACAGTATGTGTCCTCAAGCGTATACTTTCACATTCACAGGTTTGCATACTCCAGAGAAAGACACACGGAAATGTTCCCCTAGGTCTGAGTACTTCACTAAGAGAAAAAAATCCAGAGATTTCCTCAGTCAACACCATTCCTTATGATGCCTTGTAGAGCAGAATTAGAAGGAAAAGCCTTGTCCCTTGGAATAGGTGAAGTAAAAGGGACGGTGGGAAAGCTTGTGGCAGTAGCCCATGAAGATGGTGACAGCTGCACGCACACATATTCAGGCAATGCTCAGCAGTGAGGAGATGATGGAAGGAGGGCTAGCAAGGATGGGCTGTCGTCTGCTTGTGCGCCTCTCACAGGGCATGGAGAGGGCCATCAGAGACAGGGTGCAACCACATGGGAACCTCTGCAAGGCTGCTCTGACTTTGGAGGATGCTACTGTGAAATGGGTCCCCATAAGGCAGTAAGGGATAGTTTGTATTGTTGAGCAGACAGCTCAATAATCTCCCCACAGATAGGCAGCACTGCTGCTTCCGGGGAGGCGTTGAGCACCACGGGAGAGCACTGGGAGAGCGCTGCTAGCTCCAAGGGAGGTGCAGACAGAGCTGCATTTCTGTGCAGTCTGTGAACCGAGTACTATTTTTAGCTTCACTTCTCTCTTTTGACACCTGTGGATCAGCCTAACAGGCAGAGAGATAGCGTATAATAAATGTCATAACCTCCCTGGAAAATACCTCATGGCTTTTAAACTAATCCCTTGATACTTTGAGAGGACTGCTGCGTGACATTGATTAAACCTAGGGGGTTGGTCATGTGAGGTAACACTTAGTGCTTGTAGGATGCTGTTCCCTTGCCAGGCTGGTCTCTGCCTCTGCTCCTTCATGCAATAGGGGCTCCAGAACCCCTCGAGACCATGATCCTGACGTTGATCCTCTAGGCTTGCACCAGAGATGTCCCTCCTTGAGGCATTAACTCATCTTCCATTCAAAGTGGTAACAGATGTTGAAGCCTTGCTCTTATCCCACAAGTCTTACAACCCCACCAGCATTCCCCTTCCTCTACAGAGGTCCTAGTCTCTGGGGGGTGCCACCTCTCCTGAATTTGTTCTGCCTCTTAATTTGCTGGTAGACCTGCTCACTACTGTGTCTCCTTTTCAAATGCACTTGGACAGTTTCTTCTGCTTGGTGGCTGACAAAGTCAAGGACCTTCAGTTGGGACCATGCAGAAATATGAGGGAAGTTTGATTTATATTTTATTTGGGGCTTTTTCATGATCTGTTTGGCATTTTTACTTTTGATAAAAAGTTTTTAAAAAATTATTTTTGGTTCTCACCAGGTAGAAAACTGCACTTGAATGCATGCAGATGCTTACCAGTGAGATGAGGTCTGGCCAAGATGAGCCCAAAGCAATAGAGGTCATACAGGCAAATGAACAGGTTGACCTATGTTACAAGAAAAATACTGTGAGGCATCATAAGGAGGACCAACAATGAATGAGTAGTTTTAGGATAGGGAATGCACGCACTCATCCTACATCTTAGCAGATTGTTTTCCAATGTATGGCAATAGCCTGAAATAAAACACCAGAGGATTCACAGCTGGAATTCGTGTGTGTGGAGGCATGCCTGCAAAAAATCTCAGCTCACCCTCCGTGGCTTGCAGGCACGAACAAGCCCTGGGTCCCCCTGGCCCTGTCTGTGATGTGAGATGGAGAGTGACCTTAAGAGTGGTTTGAGCACACAGAGCACCGGGACCTGTGCCCTTTCCCTCCCATCGCAGCACATCTGACCGAAGAGGAAGGAAGGATTTTTTTCTTTTAGCATCTCACACTTACCCAAAGGGTCAACACTGGCCTTGGGAGAGTCAGAAGCAGGACATTGATGGTGGAGGGGGCTGCAGCAGTTGGTCCTGTCCATGCCCTATCCCCACAGAAGGCCCTGATCAGGCAGGTGATCCAGTGCCAATACACCGCACCAGGTTAGGGTTGGTGTCCCTCTCGCCTGTCAGCCCTACAGTTTGGGTGAAGAAAGGCTCTTTGCATGACTGTGTTTGCAATGAAAGGGTGGGTTCAGGCTTGCCTGAGCTGTCAGCAGAGATATCCCCCTTCTAGACAGAGTCTCCTTTAGATGTACATACTGAAGAAATGTATATGCTGGAAACTTCTAGAGTTCCTGCGCTTCTCTTTTAATATTGTGTAGCTACAATGTCATATACCCCTACTTTTGTATACTAGGAAAAAGAAGTAGACAGAATTGGAGTGCTTGTTCATCATCATCTTGTAAAAATGACAGAGAGCAGTCTCATTAAAGTCTGGAGTATTAGGAATCACTTCACTATGCACTTTTTACTTATCCAGGATATTGCCAGGGAGCACAGGATGAAGACCTAAAGGAAATCACCTTTTATGACCTAACAAACCCATTAGAATCAATTATATTGAGTTGTATCAGGCTGAAAGCTGACCCCATCAGCAACTTTCTATGACCCACTTGTGAAAAGGGTCCAGGGTAAGGACGAAATTCTCAAGAGTTAAAAGCCTCTAGTACCTGGAGGTCTGTTCACTCTGCTCACTTATTTACATATGCATGCCTTCCTGCTACAGTTCCTCGTTAACCTCCTTCATCTTGTGTTTGAATCAAAAGTATCTTTTTCATCTCACTTGCTGATGCTGAAAAGGCCTTCATACAGGTGAACTGGAAATGTCTGTCTTGCACTCTAAAAGCTCTCACCTCCTGAAGATGTCTGTAAAACCAGTTAATGCATTGTATCAGGGCAACTAACTCCTGTTCCCAGAGCTATCACTTGCCTAGAGCTCAGTCCCCTCCAAACTCCTCCAGGGACTGTCCTGCACCGTGTCTGTAAAGACTCCTACATCATCCATCCATAGGAGCCATCCTGGGCCACGGGTGACCAGGATTTTCATTCCTTCACCTGCCTTTAAAGTGCACTTCAAGTAGTGACAATGCAGCCGATAATGCTTGTTTTGGCCCAGAATCTTCTCAGCTAATTGCAGGCACAGGATGGGGGCCCTTCCCTGAGTGAGGAGACTGCTTATCAGGGTCCTCTCCAGCAACACAGGAGAGAACGAAAGAGGGCATCTCTAGCAGCAGAGAAAGGTGGGTGTCTGCCTCAGGGATCAGCCAGACCATGCTCCCAGCTGAAGGCCTTCCAGCTTGGTCCATTAAACTGCATGCAGTGAGTCTCTAAGTCTGTGTTACATTGCCAAAGTTCATCTAACTGTTAAATAGCGATAAAACAAATCATCAGCATCCCCCTAACCCCCTGCCTAATGGCTGCACTAGAAAGATTAACACGTTCAAGAGCTAGATGAGCTCTGCCAGAATGTTCCCAGACACAGTCACTCACAGATTTTAATGAATTAGGCCAGCAACGTCCCTTGGTGCTTGCTTTCTTGCATATTCATATGATGGGCTTTTATCAGCACAAAGCCTTGTAAAGGCAGCGTTTCCAGGCTGCACGCATGAGCATTCCCAGGAAGCAGAGTTGGAAACTGGGCCATGAAGGTGGTGGAGCTCAAAGTCCATGTGTGCCCAAACGTGTGGTGAACACCCATATGGTCTGGTCCCCCCAGCTGGGCAGTGATGCTGGGGTGAGGAGCAGCAAGTCCTCCTCCAGGGCTTTTTGAGAGGAAACCACCAGCTTGGGAAAAAAACAAAACAGACCTGGAAATGGGTGCACTGAACCATTCGGGCTAGCTGGGGGTTGCTGTAGGCAGCACTGGCTTGAGATGCAGGAGTTTGCTCCTGTATCGCTTACGCCATCTCAGTGTGGGAAGTCAGAGTGTTTTGGGGTCATCTCTGGATCATAGGTTCATGATGGTAAGCAGAAGGCTGTAAAAGTTTGAATTATTTAATCCTTTAGGGATCTTTGAGGAAAGAGCTAAAGGCCAGGTTGTGGTACGGGGTACATCACACCAAGCAAAGAGGAGGAGATTTTGATTGTCTGATGAAGGCTCCCTGATGGACTTTCACTGGATCTTGTGTTTGTTCATTAATGCCACTTTACTCCACATAACTGATCCAAATACTAACCCAACAAAGCAAATTACCTCAGCCCTGTGACTTGCCTGGTAATGCGTAATTGTGCTGATTAGGTCTTCACTTAATTTAAATCCTTAAGTAAATCCTTAATTTAAGGTGAGCCTTTGAAGGTGCACTGAAAAAAAGTAAAAGTACCAAGTGCCTTGAAGAAGAGTCAGGCTTCCCATGCTCAATCAATTGGCCTTAGAAGCACATAATGTCCAAAGGCCACCAGTGACCTCCAGGGCTCATGCAGGGTCAGGAAGCACCATGCGCTGTAGAGCAAGGTGCTGGCTGAGACCAACTGCTGTGAACCCCAGGCCCCGGTGGGACACACAAAATAGGATCTACTAGGGAAGAAGGACCAGCTGACTTTGTGCGGGAGGGAAGGGAAGGATATTGGGTCTATTAATTTTCTCGGTGCCAACTGAGAAGTCAGATGTCGTTAAAATGTGTGTTCAGCTTAAAACCCCGGCAAGGCCAGATGCTCACTAAGTGGATACACTTCAGCAAGTGCCTGCACATTAAAATACAAACTAAAAGGGAAAAAGCTAGTGGAACTGAAGCATTAAACAAACGGTGACAGGACATGCGTGAGCACACACAAATCACCCTGTTTACAGCTCAGGACGCGCAGAGCTCCCATTTGCATCCGGAGACAGCTAATTGTTCAGACACTGCAAACACACGGTCTCTTTCGCCTGCCTAGCCATGGTCTGCGGCAAATAGCTACATAAATACAGGCAAAGAGCTACTTAAACAGCCTGTTCACCTGGCGGCACACAGTCACATCTGGGAGTGCAGCAGCTCCTGGTCTGACACAGCTGCAGGACATCACCTCCTGGGAGCATCCAGCTGGTTGTCTGAGCCGTCTGTCCATGCTGCGTCCTGGCTGCAGCCCCTGGACATCCCCAAGAGCTACAGCATCCCCCAAACGCTGCCTATGAAATGCCAGCACTGCCCCGGTGGCTGCGGATGCATTTTTCTGGCTGATACCTCCTGCCCTTCTGCAAACAGGGACGATAAAGCACAAGCAGTTCTTTTAAACCCAGTAATTCAGCATTTACGCTGCAGCTGTCAGACCAAAAAATTGCAGCAGATGTTACAGCAGGACTCCTTGTCTGCTGGTCCAAAAAGTAATACAGTATCTGGTCAGCTCTCACCCCGACCATGTGCAAAAGCAGACGCTAACGTCTACATCTCCCGCTAGCTTATGAGGCAGAAACGCTGTCGTGATTCTGAGCAAGTCAGCAATATGGTCCATGAGGTCCCATAATGGTTAACGCTCCCTTACCACAGAGAGTTTTTTTAGTAGACCCAGTCCATACAATGTGTCGTTACCCCCTCGGTTTTGATCATCGATCTGAAGAGCATATCGCCTTGGAGATTAGCAAAGAAATTCTGGCTGCAAAGCTGCTGAAAAGGCCACTTTGGTTGATTCTTTTTCATATTGCTTTGTGTTTCTGCTTCACGGAACAGAAGGGCAATAAAAATTAATTTCATGATGTAATAAAATGTTTGCCTCAGAGGTTTCTGGAAGCTGAAGCACTGGTATTTTATTTGCATGCAAAAATTCATTATGGATATAAAAGTGTGAAGATATGGTGAGGTTGTTAAACCTTAGGATATCGCAGGCCTAGAACAACATAATCAACCAAATTAAACAGCATTTTAAACCAAACAAGGTTATGGACGTTATCACTAAAAATGGTAGTAAATAAATGCACTATTTCCAATCCATAATGTTTTAATCTTCATGGGGTGGGAGTACAAAAGCATCATTAACTGGCCCCAAATGCCTCAGGATCTGGTTCCTAATTTGGAAGGTCTGCCTTTCCTGAGCTTACCAGATGTTCAGAAATAGTTTTTTGTCATTATAGGTTATCTTTGTTTCCCAAGGTTTTGTTTCCTCTTCTCCCAAATTACTTATGCTCAGTCAAAAACCCCATCTTGTTCTGGCGTTGTAACAAGATGGAACAGCAACCCCAGAAATAAGAAAAGTAGCACAGCCAGATGACCCTCCTCTGGGGGTCAGAGCACTTAGCTGGAGGACAGAAAGTGAAAATAGAGAGAATGATTATTTAGTGTTACTTGGTTTTTTTCTTCATTATCCCAGACGCAGTGTTCCCGTGTTTAGATTGGGTTCGGGGTGGGCAGGGCGAGGCCGCGACACAAGTCACTTTGTGTTCTTAGTAAGTTAGAAAGACTCAAACAAAGTGATTTCTCTGAAAGGTTGCTTTCACTGGCAATGGGGGATGCTAGGGTACAAAGCATTAAATTGCTGGCTGACACTATGCGGTGCTTACTAAAGAAACTGCAGAAGATAAACAACTCACTGCAAATGCTCTGAAGTGTGGGGAGCCGTTGCCTCCTCGCCTCCCTTGGAGTTTAATCAAATATACACAACTAAGGTTTACGTTTGTTATGAGGAGGGCAGTAAAAATGAACCGCAAAGCAAAGATACTGTTTTGCCAGCGGGTGGGTACAGCCCTGTTAAGCTGGTAGTGCTTTGTTTGTGTGTTTTGCAGAGGCCGAAATGTTCCTGAATGAGCTGAAATAGCTGAAACTGTGGGAGTCACTGCTCAAAACACCCGGCACAACAAAGCCAGGACCCAGCGGTGTGGGCAGGAGGGTCTCCATATGGCTGAGTGCAAACACCCAGGCCAGGGTCTTTGTTTGTTAGAGCAAAGGGGGAAGGTCTGGGAGCCTGTTTCTGCACCAAGGCAGGGAAAGTGGATGAAGGAGGCAGGAGAAGGCTGAGCAGATGCAGAGGATGGTTTGCAGCGTGGTCCCTAGGCACCTTAGGTAGGCAGAGGCCATTCTGCCCACCATCTCCAAGCAAACCCAGTCCCACCAGCCCAGAAGAGGACAAAGATACATGAGAAGGATGGGAAATGTCACTGAAGCAGTCAGAGAAAGGCAAGGACCCAACAGAGAAGGGTTTACAGAGTCATCATGACCAAGAAGTTTTTGAGATGAAGAGGGTATAAAGGCTGGGAGCTGTCAGCAAAGAAACACTCTTCCCATCTTCACCCCTACCAGCAGCGGTCAGAGTAAAGGGGCTTTGTGCATGTTTTGTAAATAATCAGCCCAGGTCCAAAGCAGTGACAACATTTTGTGTTTGACCTTCCCACCAGCCAAGCTAAACACTTAGGGGAGCTCTCAGCCCAAAGTTGAGGTCTAATTTTACCTGTATTAACCTTGTTCCTGCATCCTAGACCCATCTGCACAGGGAAGGCTCATCAAGTCTGAAATACATTAGTATTTTGTAATAAGCATGCTTTTTATACCACAGCTAGTCAAGAGCATTTTTTAAGTGTGACTGTACATAGTGATTTTATAGCAATACCACTTATTTTCCCAGTGCTGGATTTCCTTATTTGCTGAAGACAGCAGCAAGGCCACAGCATGAGTACCAAAAAAGCCATTTGCAAGCCGCAGTGAGCCTATGGTATGTTGACACCATGAGACCCTACATCCTGGAGGACCTCCAGTGACACCTTGGCATTGCTGCATGTTTTGTGAAGGATTAATCAAGTTGGGGTTTTTCTTCCTTTTCTAAATGTCCCCCAGAGTCAGGATGGATGCACAGGCTGGTATGACCAGCAGTCACCAAAAAACATCCCTGCTGTCCTGTTTCGGCCACGAGCACTCTGTGCAGCCCTTTGTTTTGAGCATTCAGTCCATGAACCCCCATGAACTTCTTGGCTTAGTGTTTTGGATGACAGCATAGTTGTCCAGCACTGCTTTTGCCATAGTGTCCAACACTGCATTTTTTATAGCCAGGCCTCGGTCATATTAACAATCGTGGGTATTTGTAGTTAAACATTCCTTTTCCAGGGAGCTGGAGGGTATTTGGGAGGCATGTATGAAAAGACACAAGCTCCTCTTCTGGGACCATTCAGCACTCTGTGTCTACGGCACATTTGCCTGAAATTGCTAAGGATTGCACTCAGTGACCCACATGGTCCTTTCCAGTCCACGTTCTTCACTAATCAAGAGGAACAGACTCACAGGCAGAATGCAATTACACAAGGAGGTTCAGTTATGCATAATAAAAACATCCCACCAGAAGGAGCAGTCCGTGAAGCAGCAGCAATATCAAGAGACCAAGCAGTGACAATGCTCAGGGGATATTAAGCTACAATGAAGTTTAGAGACAAATAAAGATTAATACCATTTTGGGCTTCTTCAGCAAGGACGTTATGCTGGAAGACAGGGTATTTTCTCTCTTTCACAGTAATGGGCTCACTCTCTCATATGACCTCTCCACACAGAAAGTAACCATGTGTAATTGCTCCGGCAAAGTGATGCTCTTAATGCAACCACTCTTTAGCTAAGATCACTCCTTCTCTGAAAAAAAACATTTTGATAAGTAGTCAGGAGTTCAAAGAAGAGCTATGAAACCAGTGAGAAATCCAATAAAACCAGGCCTATTTTATGACTTCCCTAGCTTAGGTATGGTTATGACAGCCTATGCATAACACGTACTGACTCCTGTGGGAAGGTTAGTAAAGTTATATAGGCAGTTGCTAGATGACAAAGACTAAAGAGGAATAAAGTATGCAATGGATATTACCTAGGAAGGAAACATCATAACTGTCAACTACGCTACGCAGAGAAAGAGCAGACCACCACAGCTTATAGAGTAATTTTTCTCCCCAGAGAAATGTGTTGGAAACATCATAATGAAAATCTATTGAATTGTCCCTGGAGAAAATACTAATAAATAGATGGTCCTGTAGCAGCAGAAAGATGGACAAAATTACATAAACAGGTCTTTCTTTTTTATAAACCTGAGAAGCAGGAGTGATGATAGGTATTTTTGCTTTCATTTGACAGGCTTGCCTAAGTAAGATTTTTCAAAGGAATTTCTCCTGACACTGTGCTGAAAATGAAGACTTTTCTTTGATAGCAGCAAAGTGCATAAATGATTCACCGGAGAGAGAAAAAAAAAAATCATAGCCAGGGTGACAAAGACACTAAGCGAATGTCAATGTGAAGAGGCATTTCAGAGAGCTGGTAAACAAGCTTCCACCCCTGGTACATGCCAGCTTGCAGATTAGGACCTCAGGGCCTGACTTTCAAGTGAGGTTTAATCAGGTCTTCATTTCTGCAAGTGCTGATGAGAAACCATGCCTGCATTATTGCACCGCAAATAAGGCTTGAGTGGAAATGTGAGCAGCAAGATACCTGAACTTCTGGTCTGTGGGGAGAATTGGAAAGATGATTAAGTGAAGGTACAAAATGATCATTGAGTAACTAGAGACTTTCTCTTCTAATTAAACTGGTTCTGGATTCTGGAACAGATGGCAAAGAAACCTGTCTGATTTCAGGGTGGAGTCTGACATCACTTAAAGGATGTAGTTGCTTGTGATTGCAGATGACTGGATTTGATAGTGATGAGGTCACTTTCTGTCCTGTGATTGCATGTCCCTAATTCTACTCCCTGTGAAGACAGTTATAAACAGTTCATTGACTTCCACGGGGACGTGATGGCATAAGGATGTGAAGTCTCTAGGGAAGATACGGCATCTGCCTCTGTGGTCTGTACCTCTTAGGGCAGGCACAACAGCAGCACTTGGGAAACCCTAGTATTGACAGAATGGGTAAAATTCAGTGTGTCCACCGTTGAGCAGCAGTGAGAGCCAGGTGTATGATGGTGGCTCAGATCAGTGGATCCACCACTCCCTGGGGTGGATGCTTCTTCTGCCTTTCCCTGGAGTGACAGCAGTGAGAGACTTCCCATTGCACAGCTGGGAGATATGTCAAGTCCCAGAATGTGACTCCTGTTTTCTGGGCTCAGCAAGGTACTCCACCGAAGTTTTTTCTGGGATCTTTTCAAGACATATGGATGTTTTACACAAAAGATGAATGACTGGCCTGCACCCAATCGATAGGAGATATCAGTCATGTCTGCACTTTGGCTTGAAAACAACTTGATGTTTCATTATTGTCATCAGGCTTGTGCCCATTGTCTCTGGTCCCACTCATGTTCTGGCCATAATCTGAGTCTAACTTGGTTGCCAACCCTGAATCGAACAAGCCCTAACTGTGCACTATGGTTGGAAGCGAAGGCCTGACCCCCATCATTGTACACTCCCCCTAGATCCCTACCGCTGTGCAAAATGGGTTAAAGATGCTGGCAGATCAGGATGGCTGGGTGTCAGCTGTAAATGGTTCTGTACAACCAGGGAACCAAGGATTCATGCCTTCAGGCATGGCTGCAACAACCTATAAGCATTTCAAGTTCAACCCAACCACTCCATCCCAACTCTGAGGGTTGTGATTAATGGAGCAGTGTCAAGTTGGAGGCCTGTAACCAGTGGTGTCCCCCAGGGGTCAATACTCAGTCCAATCTTGTTCAATATATTCATCAATGACCGGGATGAGGGGACAGGGTGTATCCTCAGCAAGTTTGCTGATGATACCAAACTGGGAGGGGTGGTTGACACTCCAGAGGGCCACGCTGCCATCCAGCATGACCTGGACAGGCTAGAGAAATGGGCAGAGAGGAACATAATGAGGTTGAACAAGAGCAAGCATAGGGTCCTGCACTTGGGGAGGAAGAATGCTAGGCACTCTTAGGTTAGGGGTGGACCTCCTGGAAAGCAGTTCTGAGGAGAAAGATCTGGGGTTCCTGGTAGATAGTAAATTATCCATGAGCCAGC
>RSEF01000003.1:85554946-85621195 GCA_003993805.1 Himantopus leucocephalus | reverse complement strand
GTCCCTTCCAACTCTGAAAATTCCATGATTCCGTGATTCTTCTGGAGCAGTTATTTGCAAGCCTATAGAGAATAGTCCTCTGCTCTTTTGTTTTGGCATTTTTTAGCCAGATCCATCTCTGTGCCTGTTGTATACATGATCCCGTAGGCAGATGAAGCAGCAGACCTCAGGAGGCAATGAGCTCTCACGAATCCCTGGCTAGAAGTAAAGTAGGCAGGAGCTGCTCTTGGAAAACATGTATCAGTTTGTAGCTGTCCCGTTTCCCATTACATTCATGCTGAAAGGCATTTCCTTTATCTTTTGAACTTTCAGAGAGGGGAAGAAGAGCTAAGCTCACAGCAATTCTCCATTCATAGGCAGGATACAACTGGCTGGTTTAGGGGGCAGTGAATGAAGATGATTAATTAACAATCACTTTTTCACTCCATCAGATTAACAAGGGACATACCTGTCATGCCGACAGTCTCCCTGCTCATCCCCATGTATACACAGCTTGAGTGGTGTGATTCAGTCTCACACGCCACCTTCTGAAGGGAAGAGACAGAGCCGTGAGTCAGTAGGACATGGCTCCAAGTGTCCTCAATGCAGTAGTGTCAGCCTTATTGAGCAGCGCTGAAATATTTATTAAACACAAACACAGAAGTGATTGTGCCTTCCTAATTTGGCAATGCTATCTGAAGAGTTAGAAGGCACAGCGCAGATCAGCTTAATTAAAATGTTTCATTTCAGAAGTTAATGATCCTCATCTGGCTACAAGGAACTCAATGATAAAAACAGAAAAAAATGAATGAACTATGACATTATAATGAACTGTGGGACATAATAATAAGCGTGAATTTCCTTTTGTGATGCCCAGTTTCCCTTTGTGTACGTACCAGCCAGGAACCACATATCAGATAAAACAGATGATAGCTACACCAAGGAAATCTGGGACCCTTAGCTGGGCTAATGGTCCAGCAAGCGTTAAAGCCCCATTAGTAACTACAATGGAAATGAATAATGACTGTAATAAATAACAAACACTTGGCCCTTAGATAAGATGTATTATATTTCCCATTGTATATGCCAGTACTTAAGAGTATTTATAAGCTACAGTCACAAATGACTGGCTTGTGCTAAATGTAGCTTGGAGTAGGCAGACAAAATTTTCTTGGAAGTCTCTGGGCCAAATTCAGCAGCGACGTCAGCGATACTTTCAGCAGTACCATTTGTCCCCCATCTGCAGGAGCAATATGCAATTTAGTGCTTAGAGTATTTGAAGGAAATGGCTACAATGGCTACAAATGTGGTCACAAAGTTATGCTCGGTGTCCCTCTGAACACCAGGGTGCCTTGGGGCAGTCTGTAGGAAACCAGGAAGGGAACCAGGAGAGGTCTTGGGGAGAATCTGAACAGCCACAGCTTCCTTGAGTGAGGAAGGGTCGGGCACCCACTGCAGGGCTGATGATCTTTTCTCTTGGACAGCCTAAATGTGAAGGTGCCTTCCCACCCCCCCCAGGCAGTGCTCCTCCTGCCTGCCCACCCCAGGGAATATGTGACCAGTGTGGGAGAAGCCACCCTACGGAGGACTGCTGTGGGCAGTGCTGGAAAGGAGTCACTTGCCCAGGTGCTTAAGGGTTTGAGCAGACCAACTGTGTAGTCGCACTTAAATTGCTGGTCATTCAGCGGCACCTCACAACTTGTAAATTCGGAGTAAACCAGAGCAAGTGGTTCCTTAAACCAGCCAGTCAGTGAGGTCCCGTCCTGCAAAGGGAGTGAGTTGGGCAGCGCTGCCAGCCCTTGGAAAGTGCCTAGCGCTTCTGTTTCCACCTGACAGAGTTCAAAATGACTTGGTGGATTACATTTTCCCTGCTGTCAGGGTTCACTTTTCACCCATGCACAAAGGAGGAAATATGTTACTAATATACCAGAAAGCTGGAAACATTAAAAAAAAAAAAAGGGGGGGCGGGGGGGGTCTGCCAGCTAGCTATGGGGGAGTGGATTTCAGCCTGTAGTTTTATTCATCACAGACCCCTATCTGATTTCCAGAAAGGTGCATAAGCCCAGAAGATACACATATGCCAACTGCTAATGTTAGTTCTCTTGGATAGTTTTAACATACCGCTAGAAGTACTCCACAGCCCCCCAAGGATCTCTGACCATGGGCTAAAAATTACTGCTGCTCTAACCCCGTAGCTATAAGAAGGGATACGACCTCAGATGAGTGGCCACTTTCACAGCCACTGAAGGCCCTGTGCTTCAGGGGCATGGGAGGGACACAGCAATGGTCAGGTTTTCATTGCTTAGGGACAGCGAGGCTGTCCGGTACCCTTGCGCTATGCTGCTGAAGAGCTGGATGCTCAGCTAGTACAAATCAGTGTGTATTGTCAAGAGAATTTGGACCTTACAGTGCATTCACTTAGCCATTAAAGGCACTGCTGGTGCTTTTGGTAAGCAGAATGTTTTCACACAAAATAGGAGGCTTCCAGCAGACAGCACTGCAGTTCCTGCGTGGACTACACCTATGAAGAAGACCTCTTGGCAAACAGGAGAAAGGAGAAGGCCTTATTTGATTAGTGGCTGCCACAACATCCTTTTGTAGCAAAGCCTAGAGGAGAGGCTACTCCATCTCAGGCAATATTTGCTCTGTTGGTACAACCTGTTGGAAAACTGCAACAGTGAACAAAACGTGAACAGACATATTAAAATGTCAAGCTACAAAACCCACAAGCAACAGGGGTGTAAACACCTGGAGAAGAAGTGTAAGGCTTTCTTGAAAGCCAATTTCTTTTCTTTGTACTTTGTTCTGTTTTTCTTGCAGTTTTGCACACTCTATCTACCAAAAATACATGGCCATCACGCTCAGCAGGGGAGACAGAGAAGTGGATGAGTTACAAGCAAAGCTGGACAAAACATGAAGACAAACAGAAGGAAAAGCTTCTTAAAGCTCAATAATTTTTTTAAATGCCAACAAAGAGTTTGAAGGAAGGCAGTCATATTTCTTAAGCAACTGTTACAGGGAGAATAGACAGCTGAGATGGGATATGAAAGAGTCTGAAGATGACAACGCCTAAAGGAAACAGCATCATGACATTTCTTCAGGCTCCCAAAGTCATTCAAAAGGTTAAACTGAATTTCTTTCATCAGACATTATACTAAGTGGAATCTCTACAAGTAAAATCACATCACTGCATGACTGACCTTTTTTCTGATAAGGTTTTAAAATATGTATTTTTAATCAGTCAGAAGGCATTATGTTTATGAAAGAAAATCAGCTTTTCAGACAAAATAATTTACATGAGCAATATGGTTTATGGCAGGCCAGAGTCACCAGAAAGTCTACTTTCCACAACTTAAATTCAGCAAAATACACAAGCAAAGCTTTTGTTTTCCAGAACAATTATTTTTTCAAAAGGAAAAGAAAAGCAATTAAAATATAATCTATTTATCTTTGTATTCTCATTAATGTCTTTGGTTCTTTCCCTAATAAAAGCAGATATACATCAATGATTCATTTCTTCAAGAGAACTAATTTTCCAAGACAAAAGAGTTGTGAGTGTGTAAAAGCATCCCCCAAGAAATCCAAACCTGCCAAGCTCTGTTTTATTCTGTATTTCTCTAAGTCAAAAATGTCTGCAGTGAATATTATCAAATTCAGTCTCAGTGAGAGATCCTCTGAGCCAGGTTTCAGCTCAGAAGAAATTGTTTTTCCTGTGAGGAGAATGAGGCAGTCAGTGAAAACAGAGCACGATAATGGCCTGGTCTCCTAAAGTTTAGGTATAATATTTCCAGTAGGCACCACTGTAACGCACTTTATTGAGGGATTCAGTGGACATGTTGGTAACCATGAGAACAAAGCTCCGGGGTTTTGTGTGGAAACTTGAGGTGTAGTAACCCTAACATGAAATATACATTAGCCATGAAATCAGGTCATTATACAGCATATCTCTGAGGGCTTTTCATGAAAATTCATGGCCGTTTTGGAGCAGGCCTGGATTTTGGAAGGGCAGAGCTGCTGAACGTGAGCAATCCCAGCTGGAAATTCAACGGCAGAGAGTCAAAGTGCTGGGTGCCATGTTTCCTCACAGACTGGCCTGGCCCCAAGGAGGATGGGGATGGAGAGTGGTCCTTCCCGCTGGCGCTGCAGACATTAGGGAGAAGCCCCGGGCAGGTAGGCAATGCTTCTCCAGCCTCCAGCCACTCCTTGCCTGCCCCTGTCCCACAGGGCCACAGGATGGAAGGTAGCGGAAAAATGTTGCTGCAACAAGCCTGATCACAACGGCCACCCTGGGGGCTGACGAGACCTGCCCCGGCATGCCATTAAGCATTTTAGAACCATATGAGACACACAGGGCCTTACTTTTAAAAATGAAACTGCAATAGAGGTCAAGCACCCTCTTGTTCTCAATCCCTTGACTACAGGATTTCTCTCCCAGACTAATTTTGCTCAAAGTAAAGCATGGGTGAGACTCAGTTTCAAGCAAGCAGGTGCTTTTCCTGTGAGTGCTCCATACAAATTACTCTGTCAAGAAAATGTTCCAATTCAAGACTGAAACTCTCAACATCTGGTAATGCCAAAACTGTGGCTAATGCACCAGCACCTGCTGAAGATGATGCAAATTTTAAGAGGGTGAGGAAAGCTAAGTTATTACTGCTAATAATGTTTTTGCATTTCTTGGACCCCTTTAATCTGTCTACAAAAATGCATTCCCCCCCCGCCAGGGTAATACAATCAGCCTGTTGTGGTTTAACCCCAGCCAGCAACTAGGACCACGCAGACGCTTGCTCACTTCTCCCCCCTCAGTGGGATGGGGGAGAAAATCAGAAGAGTAAAAGTGAGAAAACTCGTGGGTTGAGATAAAGACAGTTTAATAGGTAAAGCAAAAGCTGCACACGCAAGCAAAGCAAAACAAGGAATTCATTCACTTCTTCCCATCAGCAGGCAGGTGTTCAGCCATCTCCAGGAAAGCAGGGCTCCATCACGCATAGTGGTTACTTGGGAAGACAAAATGCCGTAACTCCAAATGTCCCCCTCTTCCTTCTTCTTCCCCCAGCTTTACATACTGAGCATGATGTCACATGGTATGGAATAGCCCTTTGGTCAGCTGTCCAGGCTGTGTTTCCTGCCAACTTTTTGTGTACTCCCAACCTACTCACTGTTGTGGTGGTGTGAGGAGCAGAAAAGGCCTTGAGAGCTTAGCAAAAACCAAAAACATTAGTGTGCTATCAACACTATTCCCATCCCAAATCCAAAACATAGCACTATACCATCTGCTAGTAAGAAAGTCAACTCCATCCCAGTCGAAATCGCAACACAGCCTTTGGGTCTAAGAAGTCAGCAAGAGGCCACAGGGAGAATAAAATCAGGCTCAAAATTCAGAGCAGTTTGGGTCTGATTTATCTCACCTGACATCACCCATCTACAAATCAGTTTCTTCCTCTTGGCAATGAAAAGAGGCACTTCCAATTATACCCTTCTAAAAGAGAAGAGTGAACCAGCTCTCCAAGGTTCCCATCTCTGCTTGGCTGGAGAGGAGACTTAGACATTTACCTCAGATGAAGTGCCCGGTGTTTCAGTAGCTGCACTTACATGAGAGGAGAGCCTCGGAGAGCTGTCAAGGCTGTGATTTTTAAAAATATCATTCAAAACACTCCGGTGAAGAGTATGGGACTTAGAGGTCTTGGAGAAAATAGACTATAAACAGTCTCAGCAGGGCTCAGTCCTGTGTCACAAAGTAGTGGAGTGGTCTCAAGCTGCAAAGACATTATGCAAGAAGTCTCTGTCCTCCAAAAGCACACAACCAAATAAACGAGGGACCAGAGAGAGGCAAGCAACCAGCAAATATTCTCTCTGCCTCATTTGATCAACATAGCAGGATTTGCTCTGGGCTGAAACGAAATCAATTTTCCGATGAAAAAATGTTTGAATTAAATTTCTATTAAATATTTCAGCAGTGTCTTATTTCCAAGAGATTTTAATTTAGTGTTGCAAAAACTTATGAAGTACACTATTCTTGCAGATGATGACTAAGGTGTTTTGATTCAGAAATGCTGTTACGGTGTTGTACACAGCCTGGTTTCCTCATGTTCTTGTGCGTCAGTATCAGCGAAGCCACCAGCCAGAAAACCAGGTATCGCAGCCAGGTGAGCCCCATGACATCCCCATGAAGACAAGATGATCCATCCCAGCAGACACAGTCACACCACAGAGCCAAAGTGGGAGTGCGACACATCTAAACTACCTTGCTCAGTAACTAGCACCTCAGATCTGAAGTGTTTCAAGTTTTTTCTCAAAAACATGAGCATTTTCTGCTGAACAGTTTTGCCCACCTCCCTTTCACTTTCTTTGAAAAATGTCATAGGAAAATACCCATTTGCTAGCAAGGTACCCAGGGTAGGTCTCAGTCTCATGACAAACGTGAAGATGAGAACCTGTCCCNAGAAATGCTGAAAGTCTTTCACTGGATCCAGCCTTCAGAGCACTTTGCACCTCTGGTTTCAATTAATGTCAGCAGGAACTGGGAATGCGCAGCACTAATAGGGCTCAGGTCCCAGTAGGCCAACAAAGGTCTAGTTAATTGCATCGTTAACTAAGGATGGAGTACTGGCAGAGATGAGGAGAGCTGGAAGTTCATCCATCGCACTGCCAGCGCTCTATGAGAGCTCAATTACAAGCAAATTCACCCGCAATCACCTGAAAGGAGAGCTCTGTGGTGGGCATTTGTAGGCCTATCTGTTTCATCCTTGCTTTACGATAGCTAAAATGCAGTTTCCATCATGCAGTTGTTCGGGGATTATGGGGAAATCACATGTCCAGGTTCTAGGTAAGGTGCTAAAATTACCATCCTGCAATTTCTTCATAGCAGCTTTAACACTGTGGCTAGCAGAAGTCTATAAATAATCTCTTGTGAGGAACGAACATCGAAATTTTCTTTTGGACCACAGCTGGGAGAGCGAACCACTCATGAATTTTATGGCCTTTTTAGTTCTCTTTCATCCGAGAACTTAAGTTTTTTCACAGATAATGAGAGCTGTTCAGCGTCAAAACCTGAAATATTTTTTTGAAGAAAAACAGTTCCTTTAAAAAAACCCTGGACTAAATGTACTGTTGAGGTTTAAAAACAATTTGAAGACAGAGGTAAAGGTGCCAAAAATAAATCTAATGTTCTCCAAAATGCATCTGTTCCTGGCTCTGGAGTGGCACCATTCACTTGCAAGCTAAATACAAGTGGACATGAAGTTTTGAAAAGTGAAAGGAAGAAAAAAGAGCAGAGTGTTTATGTCGTGTGAAAACGATCTGTAGCCTGATGGTAAAACTCGGAAAAATCCCCATGTCTCCAGTTAAAATTTGCTACAAGAGTGGTCATTTTCCAACCTGTATTCATGTTTTTTGGCACAGGGACAAGCCCCAAGAACTCTGTGGGATCAGGACAGATGGGATGGACCTTTTCTGGTTGATGGGTGGCCTTGGAGATCAGGCAGACCCCCTGGTCTCACAGGTTTCCTGTGCCAGGGGATGACCTGGGTCATTTCATCACAGCACTGAGAAAGCAATCCGATTCCTAAAGCCTCCCTACAGCTACAGCTCACATAATTTTTTGGATCTGGAACACCTCCCAAAGCCTAAATAGAGATTCGTATACCTTGAAACGTATCGAGATACGTATCTCAAGGAGCTGGTGGTTTTCAAAGGCTCATGGTTGTTAACTGCTATTGACAATCAAATGGATTAAAGCGCACAGCTGCTATTTGCAATGACTGAGCTGAACTTCCCCAACAGTAAAAGGAGTTAACTGTACCTCCATCCCAAGTGTCCTGGTAAATCTACCTGTATTCAAAGTGTGTGTGGGGGGATGGCCCTGAAGAGCAGTTGCCCTCCAGGGGAAGGCACAGCTAAAATCTACAGTCATGGGATAACCAAACCATGCCCCACTTGCCAGCTCTTGGGGCTGTCTCTGGATGATGCAGGTCTCAGGGTTGCTGTCTGGACACAGCAGAAGCTTGATCCAGACAGCAGCGGGAATTGAAACAGCATGAGGAGTGAGTGGTGCAAGCCCAGAGCCATGCACGGGCAGGGAGGCAAATGAGGCATGTCGTGCTGAGACCACGGCCAAGCAAGCAGGAGCAGTGGGTTTGGAGGTAAGCCACAGAGAGCCAGAGAGGTGGTAACAGGTATCTGGGCTCTTGTTTGGGGATCTGTTGTACCTGCATGGAGGAGAGAAAGGTTGGGGTGAAAAGATAAGCTTTGCCAGGACTTCTGTGGTGGAGGTATGGGGGTGAGCCCAGTCAGGGCTGTGACGTGAGGCTCATTAGGGTCAAGATGCGTGGCCATGCACAGCAGGCTGGCAAACAGCAGGATGAGTGCATGCATGAGTCTGCATGTATGTCCCATGTGCACAGACATAGTGCTGTTGTCACTCAGCCCACGGCATGACTAGCAGAGTCTTTAAAAAGAAACCACACACGCACAAATATTTTATGTGCATGCCTTATACATAAGGCATGGGCCAAATGACTTGCCCACACAGTTCTGCAATGTACCCTTTTAATCCCTTTGGTGCCAAGGAAATGTTATTGACTACAAATGGTGACAGGGAGAATTGCACAATCCAGTCCATACGTATAAAAACCAGCAGGCTGAGCATAAATGTCTATTTGAAGGAATACAGATGAATCAGTAATGATATTAGAGTGATTAGCCAACTGCCTTAATTGATATGTACAAAACCATATGTGCTTATAAGCTTACAAATGCTAACTCACACTTATCACCATCTGCACAGAAAAGCCACAGTAAATTTCCTTTTCCTAAATGCAGGTTTGTCATTTTAAAAGAGATAGGCTGGGGAGGGTAGTGAAAGGCTGTGCCATGAAATGTCTGTCACCACTGGCACGTGGGTCTCGCTCAGACCAGATTTGTTTAGTGACTGTAATAGTGATTGGTTGGTGTCTAGGTCAGTGCAAAGACATGAGAGAAATTAAATAACCAGCTTTTCAAGCAGAAAAATAAAAGCAAGTTTTTGTGACAAATTATGAGGAAGGCCGGTTGTACATTGGCTCCCCTTCCTCTGCAGCTTTGTCCTGGCTCTTTCCTAGAGTGGTATACGAACCCACAAGAGAAAGCTAAAGAAAAGCAATCCAGAAGTACCTAAATGACTTACAAGTCCACAGGCAGGTCACTGGTCACCAAAACTTCTGCTGGAAAAGCAATGATAGCAAGAAATGCTCAAGTGTATTTTTTTCCCAAAGTTACTGTGAGAGCTTTTGGCTGTAGGTACAAGTCCTTACCACCACAGCCAGGTGGAGTGTTGGATCCCACTGTATTGCTGCAGAACAGTTCGTGACCATGGTCCCTCATGAAATCCAGGCAAAATCATCTGGCTCTGTTAAAAAACAGGTGTGATGGTAGCTAAGTGAACTGCAAGAAGTAGCCTAGAATAACAGTCCCATTGCCAGGGCAATGATTTGGCCTGACTGGAGTGCTCTTGTGTCCGTAAGCCAGCTCTGCTGGCTCTGCTGTGGGACCAACATGCCAGGAGAAGAGCAGCAAGTTTAAGAAATGACCTCTTCAATCATCAGCAGTATTTGCTAGATGAGTCCGGGGCTAACGAGAAGCAAAGGTGCATCTCACCTAACTTCAATATCAGCAATGTAGATGTAGCCATGTGAGTTTGGTTCCATCCTAGTTGCTGGAGAGCAGCAGGTTCTTCTAAACTCTAAATCCTGTGCTCAGTTTTAGTTTTTACTTTAGGGTGAGGCAATTCACAGTGGAGACTCCATCAGCTACATCAATCAGATCTCATCTAACTACAGAGGGACCCCAAAGGGACCGGCTCTGGTGTGTTTAGTGTGTCCCATATGGGATACTTTCACTGCTAGAAGTTATGCTCTCTGACGCAGTTTAAGCGGCACTAGCAAAAGAGAATCTTTTTACTGGCTTATCTTCACTGGCCGTAGGAGAAACTTAAACCTATGTTTATGACTGTGAAGAGTTTTATGTGTTAGGAAGGTCTATGTCCCATTTAAAAAGCGGTGGGAGCTTAAAGTTGAGGTGCTATACTCATTCATGCCAAATGTGTGTGTTTCCCATCCCTTGGCAGCACAAATATGCTCCAGATCACGCACGGTCAAGGGCAATCCGTCATGTTTCTGCTAATGTAGCCAGAGCACACAGTTGCAATGTTGATGCCAGCTCCATGACTGGCCCTGGGGGGACAGCTGACATCCAACGTGGCATAAAGCTCTCAACATCATTTGGTCCCTCTGATTCAGCAGAGTGAGTTTTGCATCACATATTGGTTTTGTCAAATATCTGGTGCCCTGTAAGGTTATGGGACAAATCCATGAAGATATTTAGGAGCTTAAATTCTGCTTAAAATCAGGAGATAAAGCAGAAAAAGTGCTTATACATCCCCATGGCCTGAAGGCTAAGTCACTTGCTTAAGCAGTACAGCTGGAAGTTTTATCCTGGCTGTCTTCACAGAAAGATCCATTCCTGTGCTGGAGCCTGCCATTTTTGACTTGGGCTTCATGGTAGAAGACTATTAAGAGAGAAAAATTGATAAGGATTCTCCTGACACTTCTGAAACACAGAGGACGTGCATATATGACAGGGACAGGTGAGTTACTCTCATTTTAAAAATCCTGACAGCGCTGTGCATTAATAGTGCCATAAATATTGTATCTGTGCTGCAAAGGAAGCTGAGAAGTTGTTATAATTCAGTTGTCACCATTGTGCTGCCACTATGTTGTGTCTGGATGACCTGCAGGCTCAGAATAATAACGAGGGCAATTCATCAGACCCCACTAGTGACAAAGTGGAGAGGGAGTATATGATGGGTAAAGGCTTTCATCACATTAGACAACACCAGCTGAAGGAAGGATTGGATGGGAAGGTGCATGTGAAAAGTAAGATTTTTAGACAGGTCCCAGTAGTTCTTGAATGACAGGGAATCCCTGGGTGCCGGCAATAAGTGTCAGTCACTGCCAATTTAACAGGCACGCCTGAAACAACTCACTCCTGAGGAGCTGGAAAACATAACAGGGGAGCAAATAAGTAAGAAACTGATCCAGGGGCCCCCAAGACGCTCCCATCCCACCTGATGCTTCATGTTGTCGCACCTCAGGAACAGCAATGGCTGGTCAAGCACAGCTGGTACAGGAGCAAACTCCAGGCCATGCTCCAGCTCGGGTGTGGGCAAACTATTTCATAGGAACAGAGAGTCCAGGTCATGTTTGGTGGGCACCAGCACCTTGTGCACAGGGCCAAAGTCACACAGCTTCAATGCTTCCCAAGCCAGGCGTTTGCAGAGCAAATAAGTCCCTTGGGAACCAGCTACTCTAGAAAGCCCAAGGAGCCACCTCAGGTCTGAAACTCTCTGGATCTTTTCTTCAGCTGAGGTATCTCACTTTCCCCATGTCCCCGTGCCCGCTGCCTCCAGTTATGGGAATCTGTACTCAGGATTTCATAAGGCCCAGAATAAGGTAGCAGAAGCAAGTCAGATGCAATTGCTACTTTGAGAAAATAGCACACTCACAGGTGCCAAAGAGAAGCGAACTTGGCCTCTGTCCTGTGAGATCCACATATCAGGGAGTTTGCCCTGAAAATATACCAAATTAAGTCAAGTAAAAAAAAACCACCACCACCAACAAAAACCCTAATACAAAGTAGTTCAGGAAGTACTGGTTTTACTCACGGTGTTTAGAGGTACGGGCATACATTAGCAACTTGCTCAGTAGAAATTTAGGGTCAATGCTCCAGCAGGAGAAAAATAAAGTGCGCTGCAGTGCTCCAAGACAGCGGTATCAAAACCAAAGGAACTTACTGTATTTTCACCCAACCATGGCATTCGGTGTAGAGTCGACACATAGGTAAGTCAGTGTAGCACACATTAAGTGTACTGATGGATTTGAAAATCAAGAGTAAATATAAAGCCAGAATACAACGGCAATTTCTAAAGGCATTTAGCAAAGCTTGCCTATGATTTGGGCAACCTGGTCTAGTGGAAGGTGTCCCTGCCCATGGCAGGGGGTTTGGAACTAGGTGATCTTAAAGGTCCCTTCCAACCAAAGCCATTCTATGATATGATTCTATGATTCCAAAACTAAGTTTTATAGCAAACATAGCAAAACAGATCAACAACAGAACTGTATGTCAATAGTTGCACTATAGCAAAAGAGGAACAGAAGGAACCTGAGAGGTCATCCAAATCACCCTTGTCCCAAGGAAGAGTCAACGACACATTTACCAGCCCCACAAGTGCTTGTTTAACCTGTATTTAAAATCCTCCAGTAGCTGTAATTTAAGCGGTGTACTTCTTGTTCTACAGATATGGCAAAGAGGTTGTTCTCTTCTCTTTAGAGATCCTTTTAACAAATTTGAAGGCTGTTGTCAGTCCTTCATTCTTTACACTCTGCTGACCTAGTTAGTTTAGTCCTTCTGTGGAGCCCATGTTTTTGAGATCTGTCAGCCGTATTGTTCTCCTCTGCATTCCCTCCAGCTGATTCACATTTTCTTTGAAGTGCGGCATCCAAAACCGAGCTTAGAGCTGCAGCAGAGGCCCTTCCAGTGCTGACCAGAGGAGGAGGAATATTTCATTTATCTTGCAGGCTAAACAGCTGTCTGTGTTCCCCACTGTAACATTTACTTCTTTTTTTTTTTCATCATATAGACAGAATTGACTCATGTTGAATCTGCAGTCCATTGAAAATTCCAGTCTTTTCTGAAGATTTGCTGAAAACCAAGTATTCATCATTAGATATTCCTGTAGATTAGATATTTCTACCCAAGTGTGCTACCTTGCACTTTTCCTTCTTCAAACTGACCCTCTTTATTTTCAAACCATGCCTCTCATTTGTGAAGACTGATTTGAATTTCCAGTCCTTTCTTTCAGCATGTTAGCAGTCCCTCACAGGTTCATATCAGCTGCACAAGCATACATATTCTAGTCCATCATCCAAGTCATCGGTGGGAACACAGAACAGATTTATGGCATCATTATAGCATTTTTTAATAGCATAGAATATTAGTTAGTATTTTAATCTAGAAGAAAATCTAAAGCCATGACCAGTAATATTTACAGGTGGTACAAAGAGTAACATACTAAATAATGACAAGTCAACTATACAAAAAGATCTAGATAATTTTGTAAACTGAATTCATCTGAGAAGCATGAATATTCCAAAATGCAAATCACAAGCATCTTTGGAAATGAAGAATGCAGGTCACACCTGTGGGATGAGGAAGTGCGTTTTGGAAATTGTGACATTCAGACTTAACCCACTGAAAAGGGATCTCGAAGCAAAACAGCAGCAGGGCATAACAACAGCCCTCATATAAGTAAGCAGTGAATCATGAAGCAGAAAAAACATCCAAGAAAGGGATCTTTCAGAGTCAGAATGTCTCCTACATAAATATTTCCCAAGTTAAAATTAAATTGACAATTCATTTTTTTAAGAGGACAGCAATGCAGTTCTTTCAGACAGCTTTCCACCTGCAAGATAGCATATGATGTCACATGCATATCAGCACCTAAGACCTTCAGTGTCAGCGTGATTGCTTACGCAATGAAAGGAGTGGAGATGTTTGTGCTGCTGCCGAACACGAGGGCAGAATTCAGATTTGTGTATTCAAGGCACCAGACGGATGTGTGGGACAAGGAACAAAATACTGCAGTCCCCAGAGGAGTGTGTGATAATCCATTTTAAACTTTCAAAGTCTTAGCCTGTAGTGCAGAAACTGCACAAACCAGTGGTTTCCATTTTTGAAAGTTTTAAATGAGGAAGTCTTCTTATGTAGTCCACCTTGCCAGTATATCTGATCACAAATAACGCTTATGAATTAAGGACGAGTATGTCTTTACAGCTGCAGAGCTGAGACTGAGAACTCTTTTCTGCAATCGTTAAAATTGCACAGTTGAGTAGATACCACTGAGATGGAGTCACTTGCCCAGAGACAGGTGAAAACTGAAGAGGAACGTTCAGTGCCTGAACCAAGAAGACTCAGGGCGATCCTATTGCTGAAGCTTTAAAACAGGCTTTATTTATTCTGCTGCTGGAGCAGCAGGAAAAAAAACACCAACAAAACATATCTTCTAAGGGCTCATCAAAGAGCAGAAGTCTTTTTTTTAATTCCTTACTAACAGCTTTCCACAAACAGGAAGAAAGATTGCAGGCAAGAGGTGTGATGTCAGAACCCATATGGCAGCATTCTCAACCAAAAAATGAAAGCACAGCAAGAGTCTGGTTTCTACCATAGCCTCACAGATAGGAAACATCAGACCATCACTGGATATGAAGTGCCACTCACCTCATGCAGCCCATTAACTCCAAGGATGGCTGTCTCAGATACTTCAGAGGCTGGTGTGAGACCCTTCCTATACTGATGGCCATGATTATGCAGGGTTATGCAAGGTTGCATTTGAAAAAACTTTGTTTTGAAGACAGCATCACAGAGAAGGCCATCTATCTAAAGGCCACAAGCAGTTTCATCCAAGCAGATTGCAGGATCCAGTGCCCTGGAGCCCCTTGGAGAATTTAAAAAAGCTGGGAGAAGACTTTTTTTTTTCTCCCCAGTGATACTGAGAAAGAACTACTGAGCCAGATTTCCCTAGCTGAGGTGCAACTCTAAAGTCTTTATTTCCACATTTTGAGTGTCTAACAGTCTGGACTGGTCCCATACAGTACAGTACAGTACAGATTTAACTACTTTCTAATGTATTCAAATGTATGCAATAAAAGTGTGGCTACAGTGCAATTAAAGTGCCATTTCTGTTCATTTTAAATGTCAGTGTAATTAAAGTTCACATATAATAATATTCATAAATCTGTAGAATTTCCTATGGATTTTTTCAGGCTCCCCATTTAATATTTCTGGAGATTTCCATATGTGAAAACTTCAGCTTCTGTTACCACTAGCGCTTGGTTAGTTGCGGCGCTTCTCTACTCACTATCTTTGACCTAAGGCTTGCCTACGCTGAATATCTGTTGCAGGCTGATATGCGGTCTATCATGTTAGCCTTGTACTTGTTCATCATTTTTTATCAAAAATCACCTGCCATTTTACAGTTCTTTAATCTGCAAACAACTTTATTGAGATACAAGGATAGCGCATCCCCATACATGGTGGAAACGGATGAATATCCTTGAGAAACAGCTGCTGCACCTGCAGCAGTCTCCTTCTGCTTTCATACAGGGCTATGCCAGTGACAGGCATCACACAGCCTGATTTTCAGTGTGCCAGGCTGTTCTCGGGGGTTTTCTGGCTGCCTTGTATTCTCCCTCTGCCACGGCTAGAGTAGAGCCAGCCCCTCGCCATGGCTCCTGCCTGAGAAACTCCAGGAACTCTCGTCTTCTTGCTTGCTTCCCTGGTGAAAACCAAGAGACTCTTCCCCTCTGGAGACAGTAAAATTTTTTGCATATAGGAATTTTCAGGATTCCCCTCAATCCTAGCCAGGGTATGAGTGGGTGTCTTCGAAAGGGAAAGCCAAAGTTCATATTTGCAGGGCCAAGTCACTGAAGCGGTAAGATGTTCTGGTTGGGTTGCAAGGAGATTATCACAGCTTTCTCATGACCATCCTACGACCTAGAAGTGAACCTCCCTGCCTCCGGTACTGCTGCAGCTTTGGACATGTTCCTCATATAGAAGAACCAAAAACAAGGGTTCTTATAGACTTGCATGCCATTGGAGAATCCCCCCCCCAAAAAAAAAAAAATGGAAACCACATTAACTCAGCTAACAGCATACATCAGACAAGCGTAGAACCACTCCCGTCCCCAGCATGGAGAGAGGTCTTGAAGAAGACCAGCACAGCAGGCTTTCTGTGCAGGCATAAATATCTCTATAAGACCTTAAAGAGCTTTTTTAGTTTTGCCCATCTCTGGATTTGTACAATATTTTTACTTCCGACATATTTTAACTTTCTGTGTTTAATACTACATACCAAAAAACTAACTGACAATATCCTCATAGTTCTGCTCATCAAACTCAAGATGATTAATTAAACCTACCACAATCTCCCACAAAGTATGAAGTGAGCTTCATGCTATTGCAGTGATACACTAGTTTATGGGAAGTTGTGACGATTCATGTCTGACATAAAACCAGACAAGCACCTAGCTGACATATGGCTTCTGACAAGGGACACGGTGCTCTTAGACCTGGAGCTGTTTTCTAGAGACAATTTTCTCCACCATATGCCTTCTCCATGCTTTGGCAAAGGACCCTCACGCCTTTCTTCTAGATTGTAAAACACGCAGGAAGCTGCTGTGTTAGGCTGACAGCCCTCATCAGTCTCCATCCACCTTTCCTTATGGTCATTCTCCAGCTATACCGAGTATGGTGCAAGAGATCCCTATTTCCTCTCCAAATGGCCACTGAAAGGCTTCAGTTAACTAGAAGGGTAACTAGGTTCCTAAAAATGAACAGAGCAACGAGAAAGCACTGAAGTCTATACACGAATACAGAAGTCACATCGCCCATTTCAGAAAGTAGCTGATACCCTACTGCCTGTGATTTTTCAGTAACATTCACATTAGTTAATTCACCCCAACAATCACACAGATCACCTTGCAGCACCATTGTGAAATACCTTTTTCTTTTGAGAAAGTCCAAACCATCCCAAAGGGCACAAAGAAGGGGCACCCCCACCCCCCCACCCCCCCAAGTAAGAGAGTACAACCCAGCTGCACACACCAAAGCTTTCCACAATGGTGCCTTCTGCATATTTTTTTCTTTTTTTTAGGTTGTCCCAGCAGAGCTGGGACACTGCTGACACACATGGCATTAAAGCAACAGTATTATGTCTCACATGTCAGAACCCAAAACGGGTCCCTAGATGGGCTGCTGCAGGAACAAGTCTGGGAGAAGTGTCTGCTTGTCTCACCCCCCTCAGAAGTGTGGCTGTGAAGTCACTGCATGAATGTCAATGAGCTTGCAGCAGGCTGATGAGGTTCAACATCAGTATACTTCCTCACTGAAAGCACTTGGGAAATAGCTGTCACCGACTTGCAAAAAAAAACGAGAGGGAAATGGGATAAAACAAAGAGAACGATGCGGATTATTTAACTGGACCACAAACCCTTTAACCCTGTTGCTTCCTGGTGCATAAAAGTCCCAGGAATTGGAAGGTTTTATGCCAAAATAGCAGCGTGGTTGACGTGAAAGTACTTTCATCACCGTGGCAAGATCCATCTCCCCTAAGGCTAGCTGTCTAAAATCTGGGTGTCTCGCTGTCCCTGGCCCCTCTGCAAACAGCAGAGAACTAGGTGCTTCGACACTGTTGCGGCAGAGGTGAGGGGCTTGAGCTGGTGGTTTGGATCCTCCTCTGTAGATACCTGTCTCCCTCCACTGACCATTTTTGGGTGGCAAAAGTAAGTTATGCGGTGGTGTAAACCTCACCCGCCTTGTATGCACTGCCAGAGGTTTTCCATGTTGCCCTGCCGTCACTTCACAGGCAGGAACACACCAGAGCCAAAAACCCTTGAGCAGGACCTTTTCCTGTCCATGCACCAGCACTCCCGACACAACGCTGGTGGGTTATTGCCGGGCGAGGGTTATGCCAGGCCAGGAGGTGGCTCCGCTGCCTGCTCTGGGACGATGCCCTGCTCCATCACCTGCCATCCATCCCCCTGGGATCCTGGTACCTGCTGCAGGCTGATCACATTGCAATAGCATCTGTCTGAGCCGTGGTGTCTGGAAAACACGGCAGAGATCAGAAAACAAATTTAGGAGACTGGGCCAACACCACACAGAGGGAAACTCTAGGTATTATGTACTAAAGAGAAATCCTTCAGGGAGACAGCCCTTTGCATCATAAATAATGAATACACATCCTGCTACCAAAGCAGACACCTATGGAACAGCTTATACAGCCTTATAAAACAAAATATTTTTGTCAGCCTGCTTTGCCTTATAGTAATTCCAAAGGGAAAGGAAACTTGTAGACAGCCAAGATGACTTGAACACATTTTCCCTGAAGTCTGCTAGATCCCAAGAGAATTTTTCCTTCTAATTTAATAAAGAAGGTCTGAATTCATAAACAGCTCCTTGAACTGAAATGTCTCCTTTGCTGAACTTGCATTCAGTCTCCCTACCTATGTCTCTGATCTTGGCTTAGGATGACGGTTAATTCAGATCTGTCCAAAAAGAGAGAGCTCCATAATTGCTTATGCAAAGAAAACCTTATCTGTTTCAAGCATAAAGTCTGATGGAAGAGAAGACTTACAGTTACAGAGGGTAAAATATATTTTGTCCTTATTTGGGCTGGTTTAAGCTTTAGGGAGTGAAACACAGAGGGGCTGTTTGTTTGTTTGTTTGTTTGTTTTGCTCTGGGAATGTAGCTCTTAAAACAATTAGTCATCTCAGTGAAATTAAACAGAAGAAGCAAAAATGACTGTGAAAAAAGGTATTATTCATGCCCACATTAACGAAAACACTCTTTTTCTTCTCAAAAAAAAAAAAAAGGAGCTGTTATTTGATTTGAAAGCTTATCGGGGCTATGAAATGCAAACAACTCAGGGATTTTCAGCACTCCTGTGTCCTTCATGGACAGGGAAGGACAGTGCATGTGCCTGGTCAGGAAAGGTGCCCACTCCATGTAGAAGAGATGAGGCCAGAAAATGGAATATTTGCAGTAGAAAATGTCTGTGCCATGGCACTGAGACGGCACTGCATTTCAGTGTATTCATCACGAATTACAAGCAGCGCACTTGCACAGCTGACAATATTAATATTCTGACCTTAACGCTCACATTAATATTCTAAAGCGACCCAGCCAAAGCGAGTGTATAGCTTAGGTTAACCTTCCCTCTTAAACCCCCACCCCTCTTACAACACAAAATCACAGGGCTGCCAACACCGACCAAGGCGGGGATCCCCCAGCAACAAACAGGCGAGGCAGAAGAAGGAAAGCACGCTGCGATCTCCCCCAGGAAGGGCTGTGCCCCCTTCAGGCACACTTCTTGCTTTCTTTGGGATGGAGCCACAGGGGCACAGGCTGGCTCTGCAGCCAGACCAGGAGAAGTGCGAGCGTGCAACATGTGCAACGTGAGAGCTTCGCTGGCTCAGAGCTCCAAGTGCACCCTAAAATGTATCTGTGCCTTGCGTACAGCATTTGCTGTGGATTAGTACCAGCTTGGGCTACCAGGAGGTTGGCTGGGCTACCAGGGTCATTGAGGTTGCAAAATCCATCTCACTCATGCAAGCACAGCCTGGGGTCATCCCCTGTACATGTCGTGAATCTGTTCCTCAGAAGATGAAGGAGAAAAACATGTCTGGAGATGAGGGAGAGGGAGATGCCTTTGCTGTTTCCAACATGTCAGGAGCATGAAGAAGGCACAAGAGCTGGGGGTGGCCAAGCACCCCTGTCCCCTCCCTGTGGACATACAGAGCCAGTGGCAAAGCCAGCACCTGGTAGAGTCTGCCAGGGAGGACAGGTCCTCCTGTTCATCAAATGGGGACCCCTCAGTTCCTGTCCAGCATGGAAAGGATGGGCTTTGGGGCTGACCAAAGGGCCTCCCTTTGCCTCTTGCAAAGCCATCAGGAGAACTCCCACCAAACTCCACCCAAGGAGGACACCAGGCACTGCTGAAAGGCTCCATGCACAGATGGAGACCACAAGAAAGGTCACTTCTTCCTTATATATTTACATTTTCAGGAGTTATTTAGGGGTAATAGCACCAGTCAGGAACAAGGAAAAGTGCCACAGAGAAGAACAAGACCCCACTGTGTTAGGGGCTTTACAAATCCAAAGCAGACACAGCCACTATGCTAAGAGCAGGGATTATAAATCATTCATGGACGACTTTGGATACCTCATCAGTGATCTTTTGGTCTGTGGTGGCCCATGAATCCTCATTAAATGCTGTGTGTGTCACGCAGAGCTCGTATTCAAAAGGATGCTACTAAATCACACACAGGCACCGACCACTGCTGTGGAAAACACCCGTTCTTCCCCCACCACATCATCTGATGCTCCAGGCATGCCTGGGGAAGCCCTGGCCTGCCTGGCAGACAGCAGCTTCTCTCCTTTTAGAAGTTCTCTATTACAGAACTTTCCCCTGAAAAGAAATGCCTGGTTGAAAAGAAGAGGACCAAGAGCCCAGAAAGCACGAGGCGGCTCTGGGGTGCTGCCAGCAGCACATGGGGCCTGCAAGGGGAGCCCAGCCTGGAGCAGACCCCAGGGACAGGCTTGGGAAGCTCTGAAGATCCAGCCCTATCCTGAAAAAAAAAGCAAACCTGCCCAAAAGGCTGGAAATGCTGAATCTGCTGTGTGCGGAGCTCAGCCTAGCAATTCCCATGCATCACGTCTCCTCCTGCTAGCAGCCCACGTTTCACATACAAACACAACCATGGCTGGTCCTGAAGGGAAGTTTTCCTCACCTCCCTGTGCTGATGACTTTAGAAGGAAAAGCCCAATATTTGAATGCCTTCTTTTAGCAAGTGAGACCAGGAGTACGTGATGGCCCACTCTAGCAGCCCCTTTTCCAATCCAGCCAGATTTGGTGTCACCTCACTGGTTCAATGTCAATCTGTGCCTCCGCTGCCTTGAGGAGGGCTGTCGTTTGCATAAGCGAGAGGTTGGAGTCAGGTCTTCCATAGTCACTGGCAAATGTCGGGACTGGAGGGATAATTTTCGTCTTTAATCAAGGCTACAGAATAGCAGGCTAGCAGTTATGAGACGGTCTCGTCTGGGGTCTAAAGGCACTTGAATTGCAAATGGTGTTTGTTCTGCTCTCCTTCGGCAGCCCTTCGGTGTGCATGCACATCTGCGCCTGGGAGCAGAAGAAGGAACCACATGCTTTATCAAAGATGACTGAATTCAGTATTCATTTTAAAACATTAAAACTTCAGATGGCTTCCCAGGGGTGGTCTTTATGTGACACAATTACACTGTTGCTGAATCTTCCTTTTGTATTCTTGCATGACTTTCACTGGGGAAAATTGCGCTGAAAGCAACAGCTATTTTACAAACATTATAGTCCTGCCTCTGACTGTTTGCCAAGACTTTCCATTAAGTGCGGGCTATGCTGAGTAAAAATACCGTGTCAAGGCCAATATACACCAGGTACAGTTTCATTAAACATCCTGTCTTTTATTGCTCTGTTTGGCCAAAACCAAGTAACATTACCTCTCCTTATCAGAAGATTTAACTTGCATGCAAGCCTACTTTGATTTTTATTGCTGGTCCTTTTAGGAATCTCTGAGTAACTTTTCAAGCTATTTGCAGGTGCAAGCACCAGCAGAAGGACCAGTGAGGTGTGCGGGTTGCCTTGCACGCTGCTGGCCTGATGGGAAAAGCAGCAGAGAGAAAGCAGCTCAGCTGCGGTTGAACCCCAGACATCATCCACATGCATGGATGGAAAGGTGTTAAGGCTTTGGGAAGGTTACAGCAGTCATTTTTTTCTGCTCCCTTTCCTCCCAGTTCTCTTTGTTTTGATTCTAACCCTTGTTTTTTGGTGAAACCCTCCAATGATGATCCCCTTACCTTGTGCACATCATGTCCTAAAGGGATAGAAGCACCACCCCATATGTCTTATTGTTAACACATGGGCTCCAGATTAGACAGAAGGGAAAGGGTGTCCTGCCACAGGCTACCAGAGCTTTTTTAGTGGTCACATTTGGATGTGAGAGCTCTGGGGCATCCTGCCAAACTGTTTTTCCCATTCCCATGCAGCTGAAAAATAGGCAGGAGGCAACCATGAGGGTGAGTGAGGAGGAGGGGAGGAAGGCTTGGCTGGAGATGTCCCTGTGCCTGGTCTCCTGCTATCACAGTGATAGCAGCTCTGTGTCCCTTTCAGAAATGTCACTGTCTCCTACCTGGTGCTCCACCTTACCTTAGGCAGCTGCACTTAGGGGACCAGCACTGTGTTTTTAAGTTATAGGAAAGTTGTGTTAGCTTGAATGGTCAGGTACTGCTTCTGCAAATGTCAGCCCGTGAGCGTTGTAGCCTCTTTTGGGCAGCCACAAGAGGGCAATAGGACCAAACCTAGCTTCTCCTGGCTGAGATGTCCCATTCAGCAGAAAGTAGGTATACGCAGAGTTCATCCCTGCAAGATGCTGGGCGCTTGGTGAAGGACACGTGGGCAGAGCTGCCTGCAGTCAGGGAGATGCAGCTCTGGACCAGGACCATCAGTCTGGTCCTGCAGCCACCAGCCAGGTTGGCCTCACTCAGGAGCCATGAGCAGGTCGCAGGCAGAAAGCCCGTGCTGATCTGCTCCCCTGGCCGTGTGTGGGGCCCAGCAAGAAGGGGACACCACCAGTTCTGGCGCAGGAAGCTCGTTGGCAACTGCTCGCTCTCCTTGCTCCACGGGAAGCAATCAGACTTTCACCATGGCTTTCAGGAGACAACAACTTCCAGTTCTGCCACCTACAGCCAACAGGCGTGTGGAATGATAAATGCTGTCAACGTATCAAAATAATTGTGTCCTTTGCCCATATTAAAAGCTGAAGTGGTGTATTCTCACCATAACAAACCCCAGTGGGAACCAGATAAATGTTCCCGTTGTGAAAGTACACATTGTTGCAGGGTTCAGCAATTAGCTGCATCAGAATAATGAAGAAACCTGCTATTTGCATAGAACATCACCGTATTTTACTTCTGTGCTTTCCATTTAGCAACCTTCAAACAATTTTCAAAGAGACAAGTAGAGGCAAGGACAAGAGGGAAAGCTGTGCGTTTAAATGCTAAACATAGTGTGCCTTGAAAACAACAAAAAAAAACATTGACTGTTGAATCCAGGTCAGCTCTGTGTGAACAATCCTTCTAATAGGCCTCATTACCAAAGGGAAAATTAGTTCTTGCTGTTGGAATTGTTATAAACGAGGGTTGTTAAAAGCTGAGTTTATTACTGTGAAGCTGGACTGTATTTAAAAATGTTATTGAAGATTTTCCAGTCGCCTAATAATTTTATTAGGAACCACTTAAAAGATCAGCTGAAAACGTGGTAATTTCTCTTCAGCATGCAAAGCTACTGTGGTTTTATATTTAAGGTTTACGTAAAGAAGCCATGGAGGTTAGAGATGCTGGTGACCTCCACGTGAGAACTGACTTACTATAAGTTTTGAAAAGTACCCCCCAAAAAGCCTGTGGGGTGAATATTAACATCCAACAGGTTAAAGGGGACTACCAGACACTGGTGTCTGGCCATTCAGCTCCAGACAACTGGCTCAAATCCAGACCTAGTCACCAGTAGATGAGAGTTGTTAGCTCCAAGCGGCCTATCTGCCAGGGCGTGATGATCTGAGTTTCTCACGGACATAAGCCCTGGCTGCCAGTCTCAGCAGAAGCCAGAGGGTAAGCGTGCACCTCGGCTGACCTGGGCTGAGCTCCCTCAAGAGCAAATGCTACTGATGGTCCCAGACGTTGCGTCAGCAGAGGAGAGTGCCAGGCTTCCCAGCTCAGAAGTCAAGGCCTGCTGGGTGTATTTAATTCAGGTTTTAAAGTCAAATCGCAGGGCAAAAGGCATATCGTCACTGCAAGGTTAACTGGACTTGCCCCAGCAAGCCATTGCCCCATCTCAAAGACATATCTCTTTGCAAAACTCTTTCGTCGGTCTGTGAAGAAGCACAGACCAGAGCTCACACTAGCACAGTATTTTGGCTGTGGTGACTTGGGTGAGGGGATGGAGATGGTCATCACACCACGGCCACTGATTCCCCTGGAAAGCCCCTCTGGAGCCAGGAGGGGCACAACACAAGTTTTCCCACTCTTCGTGACATAGGAATTCAGGACAACCTTCTCATTGCAAAAACTGGGAGCTGTGGGATGTGCCTCGCACCATTGAAAGCCACGTCAGCATGGGCACAGCAGCACGGTCCCTATGTAGGGTGGATACCAGTCCCATGGACACCAAGTCCAGCAGCCTCAGAGGTGCTCATCACCGGCAGATCAGGTAACTCCGCAGCAGTGATGTACCCTGCTGTAAGGGATANCACAGCAGTGATGCACCCTGCTGTAAGGGATACAACAGGGACAGCTGAGGAGGATGTCATTCCTTCAACTGGATGAAGGGAGGTCAAGACAGGCCACTGACCTCATCAGCTGATCTCACAAGGGAGAGCCCCCGCAGCGCAGACCAGCAGACACTAAGCTCCCCCTTCCATCTGCCTCCATGGTTTCCTGGAGCCTAGAGTTATGCAAAAGGTTTTGCTCCATTTCCTTCCATAGCTATCATGTCAGCTCGTGGGTAAATTGCTGTGACAATTAGGGAGAATAATGGGAAGATGTGACATGTGTTTCTTTTACTTCAGTGCTGTCTGCTGAAAACTGGAACTAAAAGGTATCATCAGGCATCTTCTTCCTTGCCTCTGGAATTTCATAGATGGTGACTCCAAAGAATTAAACAGGCAGAAATAATTACACTTGCACAGACTAAATTAAAAACAATGAGAGAAAGTGCATGACTTTCTTTGTAGCAACCCTTGCTTGCAGCGGTTCTGTATGTTTCAGATAAATAGAGTAGATGCTGCGAAACCTTTTGGAGGCTAATCAAAACCTCTAACACAACAATAAAATCTTCTCACAGCTGGAGCCAGAGAGCAGCATTAATATTTACTAGCCAATGAGTATATTTACATGAAAGAGAGGATTCTAAGAGTATCTTCGATATGCAATTAAGGGATACACATGGGCTGGCACAAAAATAAAATAAATCTTTTATTATGTCTATGCTAACATCTCTGGTAATGGGCTAATAATTACAAATGTACATGCAAGGTTCTTGCAATAGGGAAGGTTTTGCTGCAAACTTTATTCTCGTTTAAGCACATCTCGAAGTCTATTGTGGCTTCTAAATGGTAGGACACAGAGGAACAAAAACCGAAGGTTTAATTTGGGATCAACTACTTCACCACACAGCTTGTCGACTAAGATTCAGTGTGAGAACTATGGATATATTTCACAAATGCCCGGGTAACAATAGCACTCGGTTGGTGTCCAAGGCTAGAGAAAAATGGTTTGGAGAGCAAAACACATCCCTTTTAACTAGAAAATATGAGGTTATATTCCTTTAGGTCTACCCTTGTCTTTGGTGGGGTAGCCTTCCCCGGGCTGGGGTCTGTAGTGATAATGACCAAGAGCTGTGAGCGTGTACATCTCACAGCCCATAACAACAACGGGGCTTGTGAAGTCCACCTGGGTTTGCAAGACAGGGCAAACAGGAGCACACCAGTTACATCCCTGCCCTTCACAGGTGGCTTATTTCCCCTGTACTGTCTTTTACGGGCACATAATGACAACTCTGTGTCAAGCCAGAAGAATTAAAAGTCTTTAATATGTTAACCAGGTGATTTAACAAACAGGGCACAAAAACATTTATGGAGGAGGAGGGAGGCCCTGTACATATCTCCACCATAACTCTCTCCACATTGTCTCACGCTGTTGTAAGGGTTTTCCAAAGGAGTGCTACATGTCAACACAGTTGCCTTAGGGAGCCAGTTACATTTGTATTGCATTTTTATCATCTGGTCTAACATTCATTAATGGGCTTCTTTTGTACAGAGAGATCCTACTGATTTACCTGAAGGTCCAAGGTTGCACCGAACTAGGGATATTTTGCACAAGCACACTTCTCCATAAATGTGAAAACCTAGCTCACAGATCTTCTCATTTGCCCAATCACAGATCAATATGTAAACATGTTTCCATACCAAATGGTTTAATTATAACAGTGCAGTAGTGCATGTGGCTTAGGTACAGTAGCTTACAGTGAAATGCTCTGGACATTCATTCCCATTTGTGCTAAGAAGCACCTAACGTCGTCTAGGGCTGTTCTGCTGAGAGTTGAATGCGTCTTTGCCACAATAGGACCTCAGTTTAATCCTGTCATTCTAGGCATGTTGGTTTTTTCATTATTATGTATTTGTTATTCCTTTTCATTTCTGCTACAGGAATATCAATAGAATATCCCCTATATCCCAGACCAAAAGAGCTGAAAGATGTGAAAAGGAAATATTGTCGGTGTTCGAAGAATGAATGATTGCCTACATCATCTTGCCTTGAAGTGTTTGAACTATAAAAAAATTGAGCATCAATCTTAAAAATTATTTGTATTGGGTCTATCAGTCATTAGTGGTTCCTTCTACATCTTTCAAGGTTCTGTTATCAAAATGTTAACAAAAACATTGCTAGTGAAGGTCTTGGGCTTTATGCCTCAGAAAAGGGTTATTTAAAAGGGAAAAAGCAAAGAAATGTAAACATCCAATTTATTTACCTTTTTTGATTGTTCCTCTCAGCTTGGCTAATGGAAAGTCACTAGCATCAGTTTCATGTTACTGGAATGAGTTTCACATTCAGGTTGTCAGAGCTGCCATATTACGGCTGCCAGCACTGCAGGAGGATATTTATTGCTTGAAAAGCAACGGTTCCCACTGGATTTAGAAAACAATATAATTGCAGTATTTTATAGGGCATAAGTTTCATAAATGCCGGAGGTGATTGGCCTCTCTCCCCCACCCTCAGCGTCCCTTTCCTTCTCCCCCTCCGCTCCCCCCAGGCTAGGTCTGGGACCACTCCAAGCCAGTGATGTTCTCTGCATGACAAGCATGCTGACGCACTGAAAGGAGAATGGCATTAATTGCCAGCTTAAGCCTAAAACTGCACAAGGGAATTGCTAAGCAAGGTTCCGGGTCGCATACAACCGGCCTTACCCCTCTGAAGGCAGGAATGACACCAAATGTCACCAGGCTACCCACAGGCAGTGCACGCTCCTGCAGACTCCAGGCTGAGCTGAGCACGTCAGAAGGCAGCGTCATGTTGGTTTTCGCCTTCCCCAAACCAGAGATACTAATTTTCATTCGGGGGTAAGAAACAAAGGTAAGGCCCTGGAAGAGATTCACAGGTTTGGCTGAAAGACAAATAAATAACTGAGCGTTCCTGTAACGTTCAGAGTAAAGAAAGCAAGACAGAGTCCAGGGTTTTTTTTTTGTCCTATCTTCCTTTCTAGCATTCATAAACATTCACTGCAAGCTGTTTTCCAGAAAGAACTTTCAGAGAAGAAGGAAAAAAAAAAAGATAAGAAATGGAAAAGTATACCACCACAGAGCTAGTTAGTGATAAGGAAAGCGGCTGTCTAATTTTAGGCAGAGAGACAGAGAGGAAAGTTAAGAAAATTGATACATTTCTTTGGTGAAAAGAAGGACGGTAAAAAGAGTTCTTTAGGGTGAACAGAAGCCAAGAATGAAATCCTGGTCCCTGGGCACAACCCAGCACTTGGCAGAATATTTTCCATAGTATTTAGGAAGAAATTTCCTTAATTTTTCCATATGAAATTTTCCATACAAAGAATTTCCAAGCCAAAAAAGATAAGAGAAATACAGAGAAGTGCTTTAGCTCTGGGCCTTGAATAAGGAAGGCATAGCTTAAAGTCACCCAGAGAGTCCACAGGAAGACGGACTCCCCAGCACAGCTTAGCAGAGTGGTCCTTCTCCCATGGTGCCAGCCAAACATCTCCTTCCCACCCCTGCACGCAGATTCTCACACGTAGGAGGCACAAAATACAGGTGCCAGGGTGGTTCAGCTGCACGCGCTGCAGGTGGGAACCTCAGCAACTACAGCGTGGTAACAGCAATGAAGCCTCTCCCAAAGGGGAGACAGAAAATACCAGCAGATACTCAAAAGCAGAGAGCAGTTCTGGAAACAATCACTTATGAGGTGGGTTAGAAAAGTTGTCTGGGGAAAATGTGCAAGAGGTGTCCCATTCAGAGTTCATGGGATCTGATTTCAGAGCCATGAACGTTTGCAGAAATTTTTTTTTGTTTTCAGACACAAAATAAAAACCATCAAGACTATAATTATGTTTTTAAAAAAGAGAGAGACAACAGTCCTTGGCCCTATATGGAAGCTGCACAAAGCACATTTAAATGTACCCTAATGAAGTAGGTGATGATTGCTTGAACACTGAACAGTCCCTATCCAGAAGCCTCTTCCAGAGAAAGTTCGAGGTGCTGGTTTTGCTCCTGCTTGTGGCCAGTGTTTACAGCCAAAGAGGAGAGACAGCGCTACTTAAGCTGATAATCAGCTTTTGCTTCTAGCACAGTTTTAAAAACTAGCTGGGCAGGTAAGAGTGTATGAGAGGTTTGAGCGTGCCCAGGGCTGAATTTATGCTGACACTAGACTGTGCTGTCATGCACAGAGCAAAGACATGAGCTATGCAGCTGCTGCCAACGAGCCCTGGGAGCTGTTTATTTTGTCCAGTGGCTGTTTTTTATCTAAGCATGCACCAGCTGGGAGCGTCTCTGGTGAAGCGAGCTTGCCCAAAGCCACACTTCACAAAGGGTTGTCAGTTATTTTGAGAGGAGACCAAAGCAGGCATTAGAGAAGGATCAGAGGAGATGTCACACCTGCTCTGACCACTGCTCAGCCAGGTCAATATCCAATGCTTTGTGGTGTTCTGGATGCTTGGTGGCGTGGGCCACTCCAACCCTGTTTATGTCCTTACTTCTCAGTGTTTGTGTCTCTGCGATCTGTGTGACCTGACAGTGAAGTCGTTCATATCCAAGTCCCTAAAGGCATGGCTCTTTGAGGTCACATCTGTAGCTAAGTTGCATCAAAAAGGGAGATGGTGGAACCCCATTCTCCAGACTGGCTCATCATCTCCTCAGCACCTTGATATTCCCAAGGCAGAAGAGAAAGGATTTTATTACCTGCTGCCTGCATTTGTACAGCACTTCCCAAGCCATATTTGGTCTCAAAATCAGTGGCCTCGCAGCAAAATATAAAAACTTACATTGCAACAAATTGACCTGGTGAGCTTTGCCAACCATTACTTTCATAGCTGCTCTGACTGACTCCAAAATCCTAATGTCCCTTTTTGCTGGCAAAACATCTGGCTTGCAGAGTCTGTCACAGCATGCTGTAGGGGCACAACTAATTCATTTCATAGCCACTTCATCGTGCCTAATGCAGCACAAAGATAATAAAGCTGCTTCACTCGAAAACACTAGCTCCCAGGTTGGTACAACAGATTAAACTGATTAAATCTGGGCCACATCATCCCGTGGGGCAATTCATAATGTCAATGGGACATTAAATGGTAGAACTTGTCCTTTTAGCAGTCATATCACATACCACCAAGAGCCCATTGGAGTGTCCTTCTGTAAAGGTCCATGTCAGGCCATGGGCCCTAATATCATGCTTGTGAGTCACCATAAAGGACCACCTCACAGAACATTAGGCAACACGTGTGTATCTACAGCTGGTCCCTTGGCCAGTTCACAAAGAAAGGCAGGGAGATAACTAACTGTGTACACAACGCTGACAGCACTAAGTGTTTCACAAAATCCCCTTTCATTTTCCTGGGAAGAGCTGCTTTTGATCAGGTGTTGATGGGGGTTTCCAGATCTCTACTGAACAAGCATTTGCTTCACTTGTCCTCTGGGCCATCTGGAGGTGGTTTCCAGGAAGGTTAGTTCCCTCCTGCTGCTGCTGCTACCTGGGCTGGCAAGCCTGGGACACGCAGCACAGTCCCAGCCCATACCTGGGACTTGTCTCCTGTTAAACCACAGATCTCCCAGGCTGTTCCCACCAGCTCTGAGCCGTCTCTGCCACCAATACCATGTTAGGAAACCTCTTTGTGCACCTCAGAACTTCTGCAGGGTTTATTGTTATTAAAGTAGGCTTAAAGGAAGCTTGCAGATATCCTTGACATGAGCCATTAACTTGTCAAGGACATATAGCTGTACCACAGCGACTACAGGACTCTGCAGAGCCTGGACCTTATAAGAGTCCTTATAGCCCAGAAGCAACTTGTATGGGCTTTCCTGAAGCAATGAAGTAAGTTAGTAAAATGCCATTGCTTTTAAATTCCTATCCGCACATACAACCTTTGCTTACCAAAAGAACCATCAAGAAGGGCTCTTCTTCCCAATCCCACCACATCAAAAGCTTCTCCTTCACCCCCCACCCCTGATCCCACCCCCCCAGCACAGCTGTAAGGGAACCATCAGAGCAGGCGCACCTCTGAGTTGTGACAGACCAAGGGGCAAAGGAAAGCTCATGGCTGGAGGCTCCTGTCTGGAAAGATTTGAATTCTCCAACCTGTTTGCGTTAAAATCTCAAGGGCACTTAAACCACATGGTCTAAGGAGCCCAGCTGATGCAGCACTGCTCCAGAAAGAGGCAGTCTCCAATATTAATGGATATAATCCTGCTGGTTTGCAGATCTCCTCCTCTCTAACTCTTGCTATCCCAAGGCCTCCTTTTGAGATGCTCCTCACACAGCCTGCCGAATGTCAGGATGGACAATTACCTCTGGTGATTGACACGATGGAAGAGAGCTTTGGCAGTCATTAGCAGAGGCCTTCACCACAAAAAAACACACTCATCTATTCTTCTCCCTTCCTAAAACACAGCTTGTGAAGAGAGAGAGAGAGAAAAAAAAAGAAAATAAAAGAAAGAAAAGAAAGAAAGAGAGAGAGAAAGAGAGAGAGAAAGAAAGACAAAGAGATCAACCAAGCAAGCTTATTTTCCCTTCTGTAAACTAAAAGCTCTGTTTTCAATTTTTATGGTTTTTAGCCTGAAGAACTGTACAATTCTTTTTTAAAGAAATACATAAACTGCCATTTGATAAAAGGAAGAAGTTTGCTCTCTAGTGGCTGAATTTAAATAGCTAAAAAAAACCCACAGGCTGCTGAAGAAAGGGAGAGTTTCATCCAAAACATGCTCAGTTCCTAATCTTTGTGCCACTAAATATTTGCTCTTTGCCAATATTTACTATTGAACAACTACCTATGACCGGTGTGATTGTACTAAGGAAAACCAAAGTGCATGGTATTAAGACCTAATCCCATGGATTTTCTAGTTGGAAAAGGAAATTACTTCTGTCTCTACATGCTTCCTGATGTGGGAAGGGGCTAGGATGGGGTCTGAAGTGTCAGCTGACATGGGAGAGCATGCTGCACAACACAGATGTCACTGGCCATAGAAAGCTTATGGCGAGACCGCTGTGGCAGTGGGTGACTCCTGACGGTGGCATGCGGCCTTTGACCACATCAGGCCAACCCTGCACTACAGCACTTCCATCCATCACGGTATTTTTGAGCTGGGACTGGCTTGTGCCACCAGCCAGGATGTCATGGGATAGGAGAGAGCAGGACTTGGGGGGTGGGGGGGGTGGGGGTGTGATGGTGGTGCGTAGCTGAGGTCAGGAGGGGGCAGAAGCTTTCCTCAGGCCAGGAGGAGGACCACAGGACCACAGATGGTGCCCAGGCTCCCGCACCCATCCGCGACCCCAGGACACCTTGCAAAGCGGCACAGTCTGTGTCAGCATACAGAAGAGTCTTCCCCATTTCTGCATGTTCGCATTTCTGTCCCTGGTCTTTAGCCTCAGGGGTTTCAGAGCAAGAAGATCATGTCTGCTCCCCACACTCAGTCCCCGCCCCCCTGTTTTTATTGTGGATACCCCCATTGCAACGCCTCAGACCACATATAAACCCCGGCATCTGGGATCGGGAACGTGCTTCTGAGAAGTGCTTTTCCCAGGGTAGTCCCACTGCCTTTAGAAGGTCAGCAGCAGGTTGTCTGTGTGTCACCACTATCTCATTTCCCTGCTTACGGCACATCTAGCAGGAGAAGCTGGGTGCCACAGTGTGATGGGATTAACCCAGCAATGGTAATGAATCAGACGTTCTTAGCTATTAACAGCTAAGAGGGAAAGGGACAAAACAAAGAAACAAACCGGTTACAGGCTCAGTGAAGGCCAACCCCCCCACACTTCTTAATTTTTTTAGTGCTATTATTTCATGGAAAAGCCCGCGAGACCTTATGCTTCGGCAGCCAGATGGAGAAGGGGATGAGGCAGATGAAAGCGACAGCCAGGTCTCGAAGGCCCACCCACTTGCGAGGCCCATTCCCAGGCAGAGTAATTGCCAATCAGAAGCAAACTACTTTATAATTAAAGCATTGTATGAGCAAGGGGATGTCTGGGGCTTTTGCTTAATTGCTAGACGTGGCAGGAAAGCACAGAAGCATGGAGAGAGGGGCTCAGGCAACACTTGCTGAAATCAGGGAGGGTTTTGCCACGGAGCTAATCCAGGGCAGGAACAGATCTAGGGCAGGTACGGAGGACTAGCAATCCTCCAGCCAAATCCTGCTCTGTCTTAGCGCAGGAGAACATCTACACCACCTCCTCCTTCCACACACCCTGGGACAGGCGGGGGCACAGCCAGGCCCTTAGGGATCTCATTCCCAAAAGAGGAGCACCACGTGTTTTGTCACCGTGGGTCATGCAAGTTTGGGCCATGCCCCATCGCTTCTGCTGCTCTTGCTCCTGGCCTGCTTCCCGGCTCGCATGCTGCATTGAGGAGCCCTTTGTGGAACATGGGCCCTGCAAAGTCCTCTGCTGGGGAGTCCTTCTCTTTTCTTCCCTTCGTTCCTTCCTGAAGATGGGTCTAGCTGTTTGGCCATGATGCTGGACTATGTCTCTTAGCTGCCCTGCTTCTTGTGCTCAGGAAATCCTCTTTTGCAGCTTAAAACCAGAAAGAGAGTGCTGTGCTTATCTGATCTGGTCTCCATAACCTGGTTCATTGGGCCTCCCAGGACCAAGCCCTTCTTGAACAAAGGTATATCTTTGAGAAATAGGGTTTGTGTGAGAAAAAGTGCAGGGTGATAAGGAAAACTCATCCCTGAGACCGAGCACTGTGTGTGGGAGAATCTCACCCCACAGAACAGAAATTCTACTATTGGATACGATTGTTGAATTTTGATCTTGAAACAAATAATGCATACTCACTTACAGAACAAAACCATCCACACCTCGGTCATATTTCATCATTACAGCATTGCAGCATTTTGGAATTTTTAAGTTTGAGGTTAGTAATACTGTAGATGGAAAATGCAGAACCAGCTTTAGAAACCATTTCTGGGTTTAATCAGACCCCCGGAGATGAGGAAGTGACTATGTTAGTTTCTAGGGCTGTCTTTGGCTACAGCATCATTTCCTATTATGAACTAGTCCAGAGTGGCACAACACCAGTGGGAACCAGACCCGGGTTTTGGGGCTTTTTGCAAAACCCTAACCTCCCCAGTAACCACCATTATCTTCCAAGTTCCTCCAGCACCAGCTGCCATGGTGCGCTCTCTGAGCTAATTCAGAGAAAGATGCTATTAATGCATCCCAGAAGGGACCATCAACCTGTTCCTCTGCTACAAGGCAGCAATAATATTACTGAGCATGGAGTTAGGTTGATGTCAAGACCAAACAAACCAGAGCTATGCTAGTGGGAATGACAAAACAAGACATTCTCCTTCTTGGGGGTCTTTACTTCAAACAGGCCTGAGGAAAAAGAAAATGTGTATCAGCTCTCTCCTGCAAATATCAGAGCCCTTCCAGGATGTGGAAGCACCATATATTCCACTTTCTTCCCACCAGTCCTTCCAAGAGGCTAAACCTACTAGCTTGGCCATGATACTGGACTACCTTCTTCAGCTGCTCTGCTCCTCATGTGATAGAGTCTAACAACAGAAAGGTACCACTGTGATTGTCTTTTCTGATCTCCTACATAACCTGGTTCAGTGGAACTCCTGGAAGTGATCAAAGGTCCACCTTTAAGAAAAACACTATGAATTTTGTTTCCTGTGAGAGAGAAACCACTTCAACCTTGGTTGCAGTCATTGAAGTGCAATGTCTTTTTTTTGTCTGAGTTTGCTTACTTTTAGCCTCCATCCACGGTTTCTTCTGTTCATCTGCCAGAACAAAGAGCATTCTGCCATCAAATATCTGTCCTCATCCAGGCGATGGTAAGCAGTGACCAGCCCTCTTCTCAGCCTTCTTTCAACTGAGCCATATAGAGGGAGGCCCTGAAGACTTTCTAATGTTCCCAGATCTGTGACTTCACATTAGACGCGTGTTGAAGCACATGCTGTTCGTTTGCACCCAGCTGAACAACTGATCCTCCTATGACCTGACCTTAAACATTCTCTGTTATCATCTGCAGATGCCATCAGCAATCAGTCCTCCTTCCGCAACATCAATAATGTGTTCAGTAGAAACACAGCTTTTGGATAATGATTTGTATCTGTGCTTATGGATTGATCCCCAGCAGTCATTGAAAACAAATCTAATGCTGTTTAGGCAGATCAGAACCCACAAAGTAGGTCTTACATACAGGATGGAGGATCTTGTCTGGGAAGCAGTGATCCCAGAAAGGACATAAGACAAGGAAGCAGGTTGAATACGTCCTTGGGATGCCGTGACCTTTGCTGGCCAATCTGATCTCTCTTTAATGAGGAGAAAGGGCAGATCTTTCCTGCCCTGGAGATAGAAATCTGGCAGGGCTAAGCCTGAAACCCTGCTTCCCAAATGGCTTCCCCTTCAGAACAATCCCTCCTGCCATAGATTGTAGACCAACCTGGGTGAGGAGGATGTGCCCAGTGAGGTCTTCCCTGGCTTCTGAGGCTGGATACACTGGTCCAGATGGAAGATGAAGTCATCCCAGTTGCTGAAATGTCTCTCCTGCACCTTATAGCATGTGGGGAGGCTGGTAGGAATGGCAAGCAGATCAGGAGGGAGGGGGGAATATGTTAGGGCAACATGACGGGTGTAGAAATTACATTGTACCAAGCTTTGATGTCTCCCCTAATAACCTCTCAGAAACAGTTTTTCTGATTTCCTTCCCAGCACTGTCACACAACTAGATTAGATTTTGCTTACAGAAAATCCAACCTAGGCTTCACCAAAACCGAAGGCTCTCTGAGCAGGACGCGCTGGAAGTTTGTTAGTGTAAGTTACACTTCAGCAAAGCTGAACGTTGCACAAAGCGGCTTTTTTTTGACCAGCGTTGAATCTGAATGAACTCCTCTTTTGACTCAGCTTTCATTCCCTGGAATCTAAGACCTTATGTCCCTGTTTTTTAAAGGGACTTAGTTCCCATCTCACTGAAAGTGAAATCAGGGCTGATTAATTCTGTTGACTTGGGTGCTGTGCTGTGAACAGGAGATGTCTTTTAATGTAGTTCAAACTTCTTTTAAAAGTGTATCTAAGGAATAAAAGTGAATGATGAGGTTGTTCTTATGTATTCTTAGTGTTGCCAGGGAAACCATTTCCTGCCTGTATTTATCCCAATTCATCTCTGTTTTTTCAGAGAGGGGAGGTAAACCTTCCAAAATAAACAGACAATACTCTGAAATGAAGGTACTTATTAATGAGACAGGGTATCCCCCAAGATACACAGCATGGGATCTGGTACTTTTCCAGTCGAGGTCACTAGCTGAAATACATCCCAAATTAATAGCTTCTGAAAAAAAAAATAAAATTGATATAACGAATGGACAGTCTATATTGCCGGTGGTCTGTGTCTAGTCCATCTTGGACAGGGCTGTATCTGGGAGGAAAAAAGGCATCAATCAGTATTGTTGTGTGCAGCTGGCCCTTGGACTCTTCCCACCTAGAGCTGGTTCTTCCAGACAAGACTTGACACACATCTGGAAAGCATTGCAGGGATTTGGCAGTCCTGTGAGTAAGGAAAGGCACTTGTGGTGGGCCCACAGAAGCACTTGTGGCACTGACAGAGCACCTTGCAGAGGATCTGAACCCCATACAGCACCCACAACACAACTGCCTGCCACGGACTGACATGATGTGGCCAGAATCCTTGTTCCTTGGGAGTGAGCTGAATATATCCTGGGAAAAATAACAGAGATGGAAGGAAACATGTGCAGCTGCCATTGGCTTGGTGGGATTGACTGCACCTGAGAAACGGTGCCCACCTCCTTGCCTTTTCCCAAGAAGGAGTCCAATACTGAAGAGGGATGGTTAGACCCATATTTATGCCATTAACCTAGACCTCAGTTTCTACTTTTCACGTGCTCTACGACCTCACCACATCAGAAGTGGGTAACAGCATTTCTCTATCTCACAGAGGGGTAAATACATAAAAGACTGAGACCTGGGAATATCATCTTCTTGAGGACTAAAAACATACTTTTGGTGACATACTGCCCTGTACTATCAAAAATGACAGCACTGCAATTATCCTCCTACCTTCTGTCCCCAACAGACAACACATCACTCCCCTTGCACTTCTTAAGTTCCTGGCAGCAAGCAGCATCTCCCTAACAGGATCACCCTTTCTGGAGATCTGGAGATCCACCATGTCCTGGAGAAAAAAAAATAGCCTTGGGGCCCTCAGCCAGTGACTTGCACGCAAGTTCCATGCAGACCCGATGGGCTGGTGTCCAACATGCGGCACATCATGATGTACAATGAGAAAGCACAAGCATGAGGACCAGGATGCTGCCACGCACTTGCCACAGGTGCTCCCTTTGAAGCCGACATAGACTAACTCTGGAAGCCAAAACCCATGGTGATGGGGCCAGCAGGAAGGAAAGCAGGGTGGAGAAAAAGGTAACCACACTTGCCCTCCTCGTCTCTATTCAGGTGTTCATATCTTCCTGCCGTGTTTTCCATTTTGCTGTCTTAAACATTCCTTGTCATGTCAGAGCAAGAGTTTAGTGGGAAAACCCTCATCGAGAAGATTATATGCAAATACATTAAAATTGGAGTATATTGCTGGAGACATGTGTTGTGGATCCCGTGGGTGTGTTTGCCCTGTAGCTTTTCAACTAAAGAGCGCTGGTTAGGCAGAAACCCTAACCCCGTGAAAGCAGAGGGTGTTCTTCCAGTGACTCCAGTGAGCTGGGGATGCGGTTCCTCACATTCCACACCAGAGCATTTCTGCCGACGTGTGAAGGAGGTGGCTGGCCTGGCAGGCACTGTGCTTGTCCATCAGGCTTTGCAGGACCCTGGGATGGGAAATGATGAGGGGGGGTGATGAATGTTTGGGGAGGACCCAGGCCCTCATATGAACACCCAGAGCATCCTGCCATTTCTCCTTCTTTCCTAAAAGTGTGACCCAGTGCGCAACCAGATCCCTCCTGGGAAGACAACTGAAGCGGTGTTTTGAAAGACAGGCTCTCAAAACGGTGCAAACTTCTGCAGGGGCCTTTTCTGTTTCTGAGAGGGTTTCCTTCGTTTGTCTCAATTGCCAGCAAGCGCAGACTATGTCTCATTATGCCAAAAGAAGAGTGGTGACAAAGGATTTAAATTATCAGTTTTTAAACCAACCTAAATGAAAAAGATAAAATAGCTTTACGGAGACAGGCCATCCGTCTGCAGATGTCACGGGCCGGGTTATATCAGGCAGTCTCACCACACCCCTGCATTTGAGATAGCTCTGAGAGATAGCCAAACACATATTTAAACCCAAAACAAAAGCAAACACACAAAGCTGCTCCAAATTCTGGGCAGAGAAAATGGGCTGAGGGTGGAGTTGCCTATGCATTTTCTGGGAGGGTGAGACTCCCTTCCCATGCCCTGGGCTGATGATGGTCGCCCCTGGGGCATTGGCCCAGGGCTTGGCACAGGGAATGAGCCACCAGGGGCAGGGGTGGTGGGGGAATTTCTGGTCGTGGCTCCCTATGAAAGGGAACTCGCAGGGTGCTGCACCCTGTGCATCGCCTTGAGCGCGGGGCGTGTGTAAGGGGAAGGAGCAAGGAGGCAACGCATGGAAGCAGACCTGTTGGATCCAGATCAGAAAATGTAACTGCCTGTAAAGCTGTGCTGGCTTAGATTGAGAAAAAAACATCGTGCTTCCCAGCCCACGGAGCCATCCTGGGCAAACTGGGGTGCGCACACAACAACTCCATCAGCAGAGACCTTTTGTCAGCTTATTTTCAAGATCATAGTTGATAGCTGCACCACAGACACCACTTTTGGAGCCCTCGGCTGCACTGCCACTGCACCAGCCTTGCTTAATGCCTGGTACTCGAGGGCAGACCAGGAGTACCCGGCTCCTGGGAAGTGGGTTATGTCTCGGTCTTACATCCTGAGATGTGAGGGGGGAGTGAGGCATGGAGCTCTGCCAGACCTGTGCTGCCCCTGTGCAACACCAGCCTGGGCTGCCTCAGCATTGCCTTGCTGGAGCCCAGGGGAGCATCCACATGGATGCCCAAGGGTTTAGGGACAGGCTGCGATCCTGATCCTGGCCCCAGCATCAAGCCAGCATCCAGACATACCCAGGGAGAGAGCGTCAGGGCTCCTGGGGTTGAGCAAAGGGCAGCTAAAAGGAGACAAGAGGACTGCTGGGGACAGGGCAAGAAGCTGGACCCAGGCATGTACCGAGCGCTGCCAGATGGAAAAAAATGCTGAGAATTGTCATGTGGGCAATCCCTGGAGAGGAAGCCTGACACATCCTGAACCCTCACTGTGTCTTAGGAAAAGCCCAGCATGTTCTTGTAAGTAAACACAATTGACCTAACTTTATCATACTTTGCACCTCCTACCTACAACAACCTGCACAACCGCAGTTATTTGGATCCAAAAAATTGTTTGGAAGGCTACGTTTGACCCAGCTATAGCACTGATTTGGGTCCCAACTGTTTATACTAAGGAACTCTTATGCACGCAGCACAAGTATTTTGAGTATATAATATGGAGCTATTAAAAAGGCTTTTGTTTTGTGGTATTTAGAGTAGTTCCTAAATCAAGACCTAGCCTGTCTCTTGACGGTATTATCCCTGCAACTTTCTGCTGTTCGGTCGATGAAAGGATAAAGTATCATTAGGGCTTCTTGCCAACATGCAGTATGATGCAGTTAATTAAAGAAACATAAAGTTCATGTGTGATGCTAAAGATCACCTCTGCGCCTCTGAATGCACACTGGCATTAAATCAGCCAGGTAATGATGGGATAATTTTGTTCGCCATTTTAAGCTGAGGTTTATACAGTCCATTATAGGAAGGAAATGTCATCTTATGATTTAGCAGAAGGTGATGTCAGACTGTATGGTCTATAATTTAGGCCAGATTTCCAATAATATTTTGATTTGATGACCCTGAAGTATGAACTTGAACAGTCAGACTTCTGAGCACCCTTAGGCATAGGGTGCTTAAAGAGACGGAGATGCCAGAGGAGAGGCTCACAGCCTCGCTGCCCCTCTGCTGCCCCGTGCACCTCCCCTAGATGGCAAAACAGCTCAAACAGCTCTCCGGGGTGGCGTTTGCTGTATTTGCACAGGTAACGGCTGGGTGCACACGATGGCCTCACCTGGGCAAGAACTGAGCAACAGATGATAGGAAGCCTGAGAATAGGTGTGTCCCCTGCTTGCACCCGCGTCGCTGAGGGAAAACCATCAGGAAAACTGTGGCTTTGAAATGAGCAAAGGCAGTATGGTAGAGTGTCATGGTTTTGGGCTGGGCTGGCTACTCAAACCAGGACATAGAGTTACCCCTGGTGAACACGTGTCTGCAGAGAGACAGGCGACTACCTCCAGAGCATCAGAGGTTTGATACAAAATGTAAGAAACAAAAAAATGTTTGCATTGCTTCAGCACTGCAAATTTAGAGTCCTCTTTGAATAAAAAAAGCCAACAAAATTCTTCAGATTTCACATTTCCCAGGTTGGGCATAATATTAGCACAAAGCAGAGGCAGCAATTAGTTTTTAAAGAATGAAGATACATAAACCACAACCAGCCACAAAATCTCAGGGGATGGTATGTCACTTGCCCTCGGTCTCCACGGCCTCTGCTTGGAAGCCAACGTTTTACCAGTGTCCAGAACACAACTGGCCTGGGCTGCAAATCGGGGAGAGCATTTCTAGGCCCATACTCAACCCTGTCATCCTCAGGGAAACACATGCCTTGGGACTTTGCCAGGTCAAGAGCCCAACTCTTAGCAGGGTTACCTATTTCAGGCTTCAGTTCCCCTTTACCATTCCTATTTACCTGCCCTGTCAGCCTTGTACATCCCAACTCTCCAGTCTCTCGAGCTGTGAAGCCCAAAGTGTGAGCAAAACTCTGCAGCAATGACCTGCTTGCACAAGGTTGACGGAACAGGAAAGATGAAAACCTGGCGAAGCTGGGCCATGACTGGCTGCTGGATGCTGCATCGGAGCAAAAATTACTGAAAACAGGAATGTTTCCAGAAAGGGCACTAGTCGTATCATTCACTCCCGACACAGTTATGCAGCTGTAGTTAAGCCAGTCCTTGTCATGCCACAGTTCCCCGATAGTATCAGGAACAACACAGACATTTGTCAAAACAGGATGACGTCTAAAGATAGCATTGAACCTAAGGGAAAGGAATTTAAAAGAAAACAAATCACCATGGTTACAGTGTAGGGTGAGAAAAGTGTTCCCTGTGTGTGGAAACCTGACTTGGGCAACCTTTGCTGAGAGGGACTCCTGAGACGGCACTAAGCTGCTCAGAGCCAGCGAATAGAAAACACAGGACTCTGAGCAACAAGCGAAGATATTTTAATGTTCAAGGTTGCACAGTGCAGCTGCTGCAAGTCAGACACCCCTGCGGAGCCCAAGGGCTCGGCCTGGGGGGCTCGGTGATTTGTAGCCACAGCAGCTGGAGCCCACACACTGCTGCAGCGCTGGCAGCGAAGGTGANCACACTGCTGCAGCGCTGGCAGCAAAGGTGAACATGCCGAAACCTCCACCACATGGCCAAGCACCTCTACCAACCCATCCAAACACTGCGGCCAAGCTCAAGAGTCGTGATCCAGCAGCGCGCTGAAGCCAGTGTTAGGGCNGCCCACACACTGCTGCAGCGCTGGCAGCGAAGGTGAACATGCCGAAACCTCCACCACATGGCCAAGCACCTCTACCAACTCATCCAAACACTGCGGCCAAGCTCAAGAGTTGTGATCCAGCAGCACGCTGAAGCCAGTGTTAGGGTNCTCAAGAGTCGTGATCCAGCAGCGCGCTGAAGCCAGTGTTAGGGCGCCTAGCGCCAAGCCAAATGCCACACAGTGCAAAGCTTTGAAAAAATTAGCTCTGGCTACTCACGCTTGTTTAAAATCATCAGTGGGTTAACCTTGTACAAGCATGCTGGGTGCTTGATGAGGCGCTGCTCGCCCGTGCCAATCTGCCTCTCTGCTGCATCACGTCCTCCCATGGGCAGCATAAAGGCAGCATGAAGCCAGCGGCTAATCTGATGATAGCAGCATGGTCGTGCGCCTGCTCTAGCCCAGCGCCTGCAGAATTGCAGCATGGGTTTATAAAAGCACTCAGCGCTTCCTATGGCTTGGTGTGAGAAGATGGCAAAGGCCAGAGCCTGTGAGACCTGTGCTGGTGTATGCGGAAACACTCAGGGGTAAATTGCCACCCTTCCATGCCACTTGAAGAGGCAGCTGGAGTACCATCTCAACTCTTGTCAAACCCCATGCATTGGCCGGTCTCTATGCACGAGTGCCGAGCCTTTTGCTACAGCTCCGCAGTAGTTTCTCACTCAGCCCCTGCCCCTGGCCAGGAGAGGGGGGAACAGCAGGAGCGGAGCACACCTTTCACAGTTGCTCCGCTTCCTCCTGCTGCGCCCAGCGCCGCAGCGCTGCTCTGCTTCATGGCTTCCCTGGCCTTTTGGTGATCCTAGGTCTGACCTGGAGGAGGGTTCCTACTGAATCCCTCAGCCTGAGAAGAGAAGTTGCATCTCGCTACAACCCTTTGACCATCACAGCTACCACTAGGCAAACAGCCCACATGCAAGGCTTCTGGCACAGAGGCAAGCTGGCTGTGCTATCAGAGTAGCAAAAACATAATAGAAATATTTGTCCACCCAGGCAAATCCCAAAGAAGTTCTTGGTCTTCTCTTCCCTGCCTCCTGCATGCCTCTGTTTGAAGCCTCACAGGCACTCAGGTACCTAGGTGTCCATCTTTCACCACCACGTGAAATGCTGACACCCAAACCAGAAGGACGTTGATGTGGGAACTACTGGTACTATACGTTCCCGAAACTCTTTTGAGCAACATGGCCAAGAAAGTCCTGCCTTGATGCCTTCAAAGAGGAAGTCCACACAAATACTCTAGCTCCTGAATTTTTCATTTGATAATTTTGGGTGGTGTGGCTTTCTCTCCCAAGGCACCTTGTAGCAAGCTATTGTTGGATGGAGTTTCCAACAGTGTTTGCAATACTCCGTAAGGGACAAATTTGCATAAAAGCGTCACTTCCATGCTGAGCTCAAAATAGTGCCACATAACCAAACTGTGATGAACTGATGAAAGTTTGTTCTGATGTAATCCCAACTGTGTTAGGTAACACTGAAGGGTGGCATTGCCATGGACGCACAGATGTTGCAATCCTCCCTTTTCTAGCTTACTCACGCACTTTAAGTTAAATACAGCTGAATTAGTCCTACTATTTTCAGTAAGGTGCGTCTTTGTGTTTCTGACTGGTCTCTATCCTCTTACTACTAAGCAGCAGTATATTGTTAAAGTTTTATTTCTACTGTACACAAGTAACAGACACGAGCAACAGGCTCAACATAGAGAAGCAGTGATAAAATTACACAGAATCACAAAATCTGCCAGAATAGCAAATTTACAATTGCACCTCGCACTCCAGCCAGTGGTGGGTTTCTCTGTGGTGTGGAGGAAGATGGTAAAGGTGCTTTAGACCTCTAAAAAGTACCTCTGTTAACACCAGCCAGTGCTGTCACTGCTCTGGTGTCTCCCATCCTTTCTCCCAAATGCTAAATCAGCATTTCAGCTATGTAGATATTAACCATTTTTTTAAAAATCAACAGTTCAAAGCACCTAACTAAAATTCCCTTCAGCTTTCACTTCCCACTCTTCTGACATCATTCTTTCAGTATCTCTGCAGTCATCAGAGAGTCCAGACAGAGGGGAAGACTGAACAAATGCAGAAGCAGACAATGAACTTTCCCAGAATTTCTTCATCTGTTGCAAATAAGTCAGCCTGTAAAATGCAACGGAAAAGGACAAACTCTTTGCTATGTTTTTAATTTGCTACACACCTTCAAGACTTGAGTTAAATCTACAAATGGTTATACTGTATAGCACAACCAAATGCATGACTGAGGTTACAAACAGATTTTATTGTTTACATGTGGCCACTGTGTAATATAAAGCACCCGACCATTTATTTCCCCAAACCAGTTATATCAATACATCAGAAGGCACTGGGTATTTTGCAGTTGGTTTTAATTCTTTTCTCAGAACTATGTTGCAATATAGTTTTTAGCAGGGAAATTTATCAAAAGTATTTACAGTTGGTTGAAAGTTCAAAGGGGCAAGATAGGAATTCAGATTAACTGGAAATCTAAACAAATGTAAAGGAAAACGAGGATCAGATTCCAGAAACCTTCAAGTCTACATCGCAAGCCTAACAAATGTTCTTGATTTGTGTTGGTTGTTAAAGAAGTGTAAATTCCATGATAAATTGATGTAGCTCCTGGGATGAATAAAATCAATAATGTAATAACATTGAGTTAATACCATGCTGACGTTGATTGAGAATGAGTGCATAGAATTTGAGGTCTCCTTTCACGCACAAAGAGATATTAGTAAATCAGAGCCAGATTGCCAATTAAACCTTGTTATTTCAGGGCAGATGAATAAAATAATGTGTGATGAAGAGAGTAGGCTGAGAGTAAAGCTATTCAGGTGGAAACTGAGAGTTCAGGGAGTGTATGATTCCTGAATGGGAGCATGTGAAGAAGTCAATAATGCTCTCAGAAGGCTTGCAGAACCTGATTGTTTGTGATGCCTTTTCCCATAGTTATTTCTATACAGGCAAAGCCAGTAGGGATAGTTTCAAAGCAAAAGACCTTTACTCCAAGGAATGGGGCTCCAGTTCACAAATTAGTCTTCGCGATTTGTCTCCAATTTAGACATATATTACTGCATTCCCTTAGCATATGGTGAAACTGGTTGATGAATGGGCCTGCTCCAGCTCCTAGCAGACCTGTTCCCTGGGCATGATCAGTGTCCTTGCTGCTAATATTTTACTCCTGTCAGGGGTGGAGAGTCAACGTCAAGTGAGCTCTAGTCCTCTCTGGATACCTGGCTCAGAGCAACTGGGGGCTAATGGGAGGAAATTTTGGTTGCTACTTTACTAACTTACACTTCAAATCCTGAGTAAGGTTTAGGTAACTAGGAGTTACGAGAAAATGAACAGAAAACCCAAAATAAAATGAGTGTGTGCAACAGAATGAGCCAATGAAGCCTCGTTTCTTACGTCTTTCTCTCTGCCCTTCTTTCCCCTTCCCCACTGGGATCCTCTGATATCTGGTAAGACTTTTCTCTCAGCAGAGGTGATATTTGAATTATTCGCTCTTCCAATTTTCTGGATATTTAATGTAACTTTGATATCTCTGAGGCTTCTACACTTAGCTGGAGTTGGGCATCAGGGTGGAAGTCACTGGGAGGGATGAAGAGGTAGACACACATACACAGGGCACAAACTATAAGCTAGGTTTAAAAAAATGTTCCCTTTATTATGATAAATGAAGTGGATTTGTTTTGAAGCAGGGAAGGGAGAATGACTGCGGAAGCTCAGGGTGCTGCCGGGTCTCAGCAATTACCTTTTGGAGCAGATGTGGGGAGACTGCAGGAGCAGCAAGACAATGGGAGTGACTTGCCCACAGGTATGCAGAAGGCCATGACAGAGCCAGACCTCAGATTTCTCACTTCCAGCCCTCCACCTTGAGAAAACACAAACAAAATCTCTCTTTTCCTATGGCTGTGAGACTTGCACATCAGCTGGATGACTCCTCTGATAAAATATTTAGACATCTTACCAAGTTCTTCAGACTGACTCCTATATGTGTACACCCTCCCCAGATGTATTGGACCAGAGCATTTCACAGGACAATCACCTTACCTTGCTTCCACTTGATCCCCTGCAAGTTTGGTCGCCTGCTTCAGCAAAAAGGGGAGATGAACCCTACATGCTCCCCAGGGTTTCCTGTCAGATACCAATGTCGTCTAATTGCAATTCACTGATGTGTATAACCATAGAGGCTGGTAAGTAATGAGGGAGGGAAGATGTCAGACACAAATGCCCGTAAAATAAGCTATTCTAACGATACCATGTCAGGATCAGGAGAATCACATTATCCTCAAGTTTGTGTGAATGAACTGGGGCTATTTGGCAGCTCTGTAACTCGTTCAGCTTTTTTTCCTCCGACTAAAACACCAAACTCATTCATTAAAGTTGGCTTCAGGGCTCTTGGGAGCCACCCTGAAAGCTCTCAATCTTCAGCATGGACAGCTAATCTGGACAAATAATTTCAAACAGTTTAAGAAACAGCTTGACCCCCTAGGTAAAATAACCGAAGGTTAAAGGGACATCTTGGCGTGTATCTGTAGAGAATATAAATTAGGCTGTTTATTCCTTCTCTCTGGAGCCTGTGCAAGGTTCAAATTCAGTTTATAAGCTTATCACCAAAATTCATTTTATAGAGTACCTTAAACATAAACTCCCACTCAGTCCGATCAAAGCTTTTCCAGCATGAAGCAGCTGAGCTACAATTGGTTCCCTTGTTCAGTCAGCCAAGTCAATGTTCTTAATGAGTATAAAAACATTAGAAGTCAAATGGTGTTTTTTAATAAAACGTGTTTGATCAGCTTCCAAGGAGGTGGCAGAGGTCTATGGAAAGAAACATTCCTGCCTGCTCCTAGAAAATGCATGTGAGCCCTGTAAAGTGCCAGGCTCCAAGAGGACCCTGTGGCTCACTCGATGACTAACCTCGTCATCCTGGGAGGAGGGTGCACCCTCTCACCCTTCACTGTAATCTACCTCCAGCCTGAACTCTGAGTTCCCTACTCCTGAAAACTCATTTATTGCAGCTCCTTCCACTGGATAATAATCAAACCCCTGGGTTTTGCCAGAGATCAAAGTATGATTGCTCCAGTTGTCTCAAAATGTGTTGCATCTTTAGATGCTGTTGTTGCTTATTCAGACAAAGCGACCCTTATGCTGAAAGGAAAGTTCACAGCAGCTGTGGATTAGAGACAGGGCAATGTTTAGGAAGTGATGTATGCAGCACAGTATCCGTCTGTCTTTCTGGGCGCTCGCTCAGTTGCTTAAGAGAGAGTGGACATATGCCCAAGAGCACTGCACAGACACAGCTGTCCCCAACAGCCACTTGTTGGTAGCACTCCTACAACTCTTCTCCAAGCACAGACCCACAGATGACAGCCTCTGCTCAGTGGTCAGGCCACATACACCCAGACAGGCCCCACAGATCAGTACATCTGGCTGAAAGCTAATGTCTTCTTTTGAACTTGTTGAACATACAGTCGATACTTCCAGTGGGACAGAAGGAGCTCCATGAAGCCCACACCCCAGGGAGAAGAGCCAGGTCTTGGGCTGCATGGTACAGGACATCAATCACCCTGAGCACACCAGGAAATCAGCTATATTGCCCAAGGCTTCAGTGTGATTTGGGCTTGTCACATAGCTGCATCTCTCCACATTACAAAATGGAAGAAACAGGACAACACTATCTTGTAATCAAATTACTGATGGGCTCCCAAGCTTCCTGATTTTTCTGTGCTACAAATTATCTTGCTGCAAGTCTTCAAGTAGTGGCTGCCAGAAACCATTTTACTACCCAAAGAATAGCTCAGGTATGTGCCTCTACATGGCTGAAATAGAGATGATCAAGATATGTTCATAGCACAGAGAGAAAGAACGAATGGGAAAAAAGAGGCTGTTAGGAAGTAAAATTATTCTCTGGATTAGCTCTGGACTGAAAACATTCAGGGTCAGAAAATTAATGTGAACTAAATTCTGATTCATGCAATTAAGTTACAGTAAGAAGGCAGAAGGGCCATTTTAGGTTCACGTGCTGGAAAAAAGAAAAAGTACTAATGAAGATGCACTTTTGCATTCATGACATCCCCTCCTGTCTCCACAAGGCTGTTAACAGAAGTGGGCCGTAAGACCAATGTAACTGAGATTGTCTGGGGAAGAGAGCTCACTGACAAGACATTCACGCATGCAAGTCATCAACAAACATTTCAACTAGGAAAACTAACCAAATTTGGCAGGAGGACCCTTTTTTGCCCTTGGAACTATGCTTGAAATGAAGCATCACTTGCAGTCATCAGCTTTGTTGGACACGTCATTATCCCAATGCGTTTAACCAGTGAAGCCATAATGTCTCTTTAAGATAATTTGGGCAGATTCTTCTCTCCCCAAGGAGCCATTAGGAGCCAGGAGGGATGTGTCCACACACCGGTTGGTGCAGGGAGCTGACTGATAGGAAGGAACCTCCAACCAGGAGGTTGGAGTGGGGAAGAAGGAGGCATTTAACAGGACATTTTCATTTCCATTTATTTATATTTTGATGGCTTATGCATCTGCAGAGATTTGATAATCTTAAAAAACTTCAAATAAAAGATAGGGAAAGTGCCTGACCCATCCTACCAGTTTGTTATGCATACTACCAATTCAGGCAAGTAGAACAAGTCCCACAAAGCCTGAACGACTGAGCCCTATTCCATTCACAAAATAAGAGCAGGAAGAAGAAAGCAGCTGATGTTGTCAGAGATTCCACACTTTTGAAAATAGGAGCAGTTCCTTGCGTTCCTAAAGACAGACTTGTGATGAAATTTTTACACCCACCTGTTAAAACCTTTATCTGATGCCCTAGCAATGTCCTGTGAGTAATCCCTAGCTTCAGGAACTACACGGTTCATGTATTTTCATCCTGATGTCACTATCACTTTCATAAATAGAACACAGTCCTGGGGTTTTTTTTGGTTGGGTCCCCCNCCCCCCCCCCCCCCCCAAATCTCCAGCAGGCCAGATGGAGTTGAGGACATGCACAGGGAATCACACAAGGAATCACACAAATCTCAAGAACCTCTCCCCAGGCTGCTGGCTACCTGCTGATAATCCATCCTCTCTCCAACCATGTCACACAATGTCTGTAAATCTACAGAAGTCTACACAGTATGTCTACGCGCTGCAGCCAGTGCTTTCTTATACAAAGTATTCAATCCAAAGGAAAAGGTGAGCGAATTACTAGTTAAAGAAATTGAAATGAAGCACTGTTATCTCTCATTTTTGCCTTGTTAAGTGCCCATCAAGCTTATCAGCTTTGCCTTGTTAAGTGCCATCAAGCCTATCATCCTCCTTGTGCATCCTCCTTTCTTATCACCACACAGTGACAGGCAACTCAGATTTTCCCTCTGCAAGCCTGATCACCTTACCCGTATCACTGATCTCACAGCTCTGACCAGGTGTGACCACCCACTTTGGCACCCACACAGCCCATTTCCATCATGGTGCTTCTGCCCAGCTTCTTCCTGTTTGCTAACAGAAGTATGTTTGTGCTCAATTATAACTGTCATGCTACTGAATCACTGACAGATACAGGACACGAGTTGAGTCAGGAGATTTCTAGGAATAGTACACCTTTCTTGTGCTGCTGAACTGTCTCTCTCTGAAATGCTTGTGAATTAAGGATTTGAAGAACCCATTTGTTATTGTGTTCACTGAGCAAGATGCATCCTGATTCTGGGTAATGAGATCTCCTCATTCAAATTCCTAAAAATGAAAAATAAATGCCTTGCTCTTCCAGTTCTTTGTAATGTAATCAGTTACCTATCTGTCTGTGTAAAATATTGTTCACCTGCATTTTTCACCTATAGTATAAAGAAAATTATTATACAGAGTAGTTACTGTGTTGTCATTGAAGAAGGCAGCTGACAACCTGGTTTGGTTCATGTAGAGCCAGCCAACAAGACTTACAGATGATAATTTTTGATGCACTGTTAACTCTTAGTCAAGATATTTATTGCGCTCTGTATGAGATAATGACAGGTTTGATCCTGCATCTTTGAGAACAATACAGGGTTGTCATATATTTCAGAAGAAATGGGATGGGGGGTATCATTCTTGTTTCAGCTAAGTGAGAGGAACCTTGTAGGATGTCCACTAGAATTGTTCAGGATAAAGCCTTCATCCTTCCCATCTCATGCTGGTCACTAGTTGTTGATGGTGAGAAATGTCCACGTTGAGTGATTTTATCTTTGTTTTACTACAGCATTTCTTGCATCTCCTCTAGCAGCCACTGTTCGTTGTCTGAAGCAGGATACCAGACTTAATCAGTTTGGCCTAGCATAGCAACCTCTGGCTTCCTATAAATAAGGAGGGTGCATTTCTTCTTCTGCCTGCCAGACTGGATGCAGTGTCTGTGCAAATACTCACCAGACTGCTCCCTCCTTGCTGCCTTCACAAAAGCAAGTCCACGCTTCCCATACTTGCAGTGCAGTGCCACAGTCTGTCTCATGCACCATGACCCCAGGCTTCCTGCAGAGCCGACTGGGCAGTCTTCAGTGGGTAGAGTGGATCCAGGAAGGCAGAGTGGTGGAAAGACAAAAAGGAGACAAGGAGGTGTAGGGGTTATCTCACCCACCACAGGCACAGCTGCAGGATTTTTGCTTATCCATACTCTCTCATCCACCGGGCTGAGTGTGGTGTCCCTCCCATCCTGCATGAAGAATGAGTCGCCTAATGCGTCACAGCCAAAGAAACTTTGTGTGCCTGTGTTTAAACATAAACAAAGAGCAACAGTGCCACTTCTGACTGCAGGCTGAGGAATTTGAACACAGCAGCATTCATGCAGCCCAAATAATTATGCAAGCAGTGAGGGTCAAAAGACCTCTGATGAAAAAAGGAAAAGGAAGCATAGTCTGAAAATATAAGGCTGGGATCCTAAGAAGAGGATCAGGTTGTGTTTATGTAGCTAGGTAGGTAGTGTAAAACGTGATTCAGATGTTTTTATGAGCCTTATAACTACAAACTGCATAAAGCTGCCAGATTTCTGTGCGGTTCTGTTGTGCTTTAGGGAATTGCCACACCCCTGATGCTGTGCTGGAGAGGAAGAAGGTGACTTCCCTCCCAGGGGAAGCCTAGCTTGTCATGCAACAGCACCCATATTTTCCCAACCAAAGCCTGCATCAGCCACTTTGCCAGGAATGGGAGAGCCACACCCCATCTGCAGAAAATAGAGGAGATTGCAACAAACATGCCTTAAAAAAATGTGCAGCTCATATTGGCTGCGGGCCACAGCAGGCCATTTTCTGTCCTTCAATTAGTGATCTTCCAAGTGACTCACCAGTGAGCATTGCATCAAGGGACCTGCAATCTGCAAGGGCCATATCTAAGTATTCATTGACAGGACTGGTAGCACCACTTTTTTGAAGATTACCCAACTTCTCTTTATAAGGTCCCATTTTCAGTTTGCTTACAGCTCTGCCAACACTTTGTCAGTTCCAGCTCACATGTTTCAAGCTTAGTGCCTGCCTACAGCTTACTGCCTATTTGTTGAGTTTGGGCGTTTGGTTTGGTTGAGTTTGGGGCAGATCTCTTACTTTCTGTTTAACCAGTTCAGATGTTTCCATGAGAGATTTGTCAAAAAAAAAAAGGAGAAAAAAAAAAGTGGTAGCTTTCTTCCTAAAATTGCTCTCTGTGTCAAAGAACTGAAATTTGTCAGGCTGATGGTCCTCAGGTCATGAATCTGCCATGAAAGTCCATGCCAAATGGACTCCTGATGGTAATCAGATTGCAAACGAGCAACAAGTAACGTTTTAGCCCACACAGTAGGTGAAGCTGGTCCTTCCTTACAGCAGCTACTCCCAGATATACTGACAGCATGGAAGCACTGTCATCTGCCAACAACTCAGAAAGCCCAGGAACTACGCTGGCTGAAAAGAGCCTAATGAGAAAAGGCTGAGGAATCTGAGCTGAGCACTGCAGCAGAAGAGAAGGGCTCAATCACTTGGGGTTTCATGCAGAGACAGAGCAGGTTGGGGATCAACAGGGAGTGGTCCGTTTCAGCCCCTCTAAACTGATCCCTGTTACCACATGGCACCTGCTGTGTATTTGTGCTGCGCTATGACAATATTATCATGAACAGGGTTTGACCATCTCAGGAAGGGAGCGCTAAACTGAACCAGGCATGGGCATCAGGTGTGGGGAAACAGGTTTGCAGGCAAGAACCTATGATCAGCATGCAGTTTGTGGTCACCAAGTGATCCACTCATTCCCTGTGAGGGTGAAACCTACTTGGACCAAAACCAAGAGAACAACCTGTCAGTCTCCCATTGCTAACCACCTCTGTCATCAGGGTTTTTTTTATTCCAGAGAAATAAGCCCTGCCAGTTTGTACAAATTAATTTAGAAGAGGCTCTGACTAATTTCTGATGGTTAATACGTTCCGTATGCTCCAGGTAGATATGTGAGAATGATAGGCATGTGGCTGCTTCTCGGACTTGGGAGATTGTTACACTAGAGAGGCACCATCAATCAATCAATTAGCATTGATTAATTAGAGGAGAGATGAAGGACAGTGAAGATACTGTAATCCTGTTTTCTGAACAATGAATCTGAGCATATGTAAGCTCCAAGAGTTCCTGAGCCATGGGCCCTGCAATATGAGGTGTCTGCAGCAGGGCCAGAGACTGTGTGTGGTGGGAACAGCATCCTAGGGAAAGAGGAGCCTGTATCTTGGAGGAGGAAGAAAGGCTTTCTGCAGGTAACTATGTGAAGATAACAGTAATAAAAGAGTATGGATGATAGAAGAGGTGAAAGAAGTTTAGAGGGCTAGAGCTGGAGAAAGGGAGGGAGTAAAGCAAGGGAGAGGTACTTGGAAGCAGGGAACTTCAATGTTAAGTGAAGAGAGGACAAGTGACAGCCTGTCTGCTTTCCACTCTCCCCCTTTAAGGACCGAAACAGAACTAGAGAAGCTAGGACTAGCTCTTCCTGCCTCCCAGTCCAGTCTGACCTGTGCCATGGCATACCTGAGGGCACTTGCCACAGCTAGGCTGCAACGGGGAAAAAGCAGATACCAGTTCCGTTGGGGTACAGGCTGGTTCCCACAACTGCATCAACTGGGTGCGATAGGATGTAGCCTGGACAGGTATTTGCAGCACCAGAGGGCACCAGACAGCAATGAGCAGGTGTTAACTGTGTCCTTAGGGCTACAGAGCTAAGGGGGTAGGAACAGGGGGCTGAGCTGGAAGAGCAGGCAGGAAGGGCTGTATGTCATGAGGGTCAGGATGGCAATGACAAGAAGCATACCTATTTTTTTCACTTGCTCTTTCTAACCGACTTGGAGTAAATCTCAAGATACACGGCTTCTGGGATTTTTCTCTGTGCCCTGTCAAATCAAGAAAATGAGGCTACAATGTAAATTTCACCTACCTCCTCTACTACTTCTACCTCCTCTGAACTGGGCATGCCCATACCATGCATACCCCAAATGCGGCTTTGCAGAAAGTGTAAAACATTTTGAAGAAAAGGGAACCAACCACCAGTGCTATTTCACTTTGCAAGTGGGGTGAAACTTGTGCTGTTCATCTGTATGGACAGCACTCATTTACAGTCTTAGAAGAATGAGACAGCAGATAAACCTTTTAGCCCTTGCACTGTCTCTTGCAGCTCCCTCAGCCTAATGCCAAAGATACCATCTGTACTCCCCCGGTGTCTGTCACTGAAGTTATTGGTCTCAGTTGTATTCCTGCCCTCTGTTAACAACCCCGGTGGCAAGAAGGCCCAGAGGCACTCTCCGTGACATAAATCTCTGCACTGATACGATCATTTGAACACTGGAAAAATCAGGCTTCCTTTTTTCCTCTGTGTCCTTGTGCTCTGAAATTAGATTTCCTTAGATGTAGGGTAATTAATATGAGTCCTCTCCTCAAAAAAGGCACATCAGTCAGGCTACAGACCTAACTCTTCAGCTGCATAACAGAGAGAAGTATTACATCCTTCCTACACAGTCTGCTCAAAACGCAGTCTCAGGGCTCTAATGGACTGTTGAAGAGAAGCAGCTGTGGCCAAAGCAGACTCCCAGCCTGGGAAATACTTGGAGGAAGAGAAAATACCCTACCTGGCATGATTTATGGACGTGTTCAGAGCAAGACTTTCAACTGCTCCCCAGCTACACAGCCATCTTCCTCTTTCTCCCCTACAAACTAGATCCTTTAAATCCCCTATTTAGCTTCTTTCCCACTAAACTTTTAGTCAAGTTGCTTCATTTTTAGCTTTGGGTTTTGTCACAGTAACTGCTCAGAGCAATAGAGGCTTCCTTTGCAGAGGTCATCACAGGGCCTTTCAGCTACATTAGCTGCTTTATCTCTGACAGCCCCTCATTTAAACTCTTCCTTACTGCTCTGCTTGAGTGTCACAGCAAGCTGGGCCACCAAGAGTGAAAGGATGTGGTCTACCAATCACACTGGAGATTAGAAACACCTTGTTTTGGAATGAAAACTAAGAAAAATATGAGGATGAGGCTGAATAGGAATAAGTATTCAGAAAACCTTGATGTGTCATCTTAATCATCTTCCTATTCATGAACGCACTTGAAACCTCTTACAAGGTTATGATAAGGAGTCGCTCACCAGTGTTACAAGAAGACAAAGCGTTCTGTTTTTTTCCGAGCAGCAAGTTACAACACGCAAGCGAACGCTGTGTGCAGAACACTCTTCACCTCCATGTTCCCATCCAGAACTGTATTTACCCTTGATAAATGATGAACTATGTCCTACAGCTGTGCTACATATTTCAGACTAACAAGGGCAGGAGTAAGGTCATACTGATTCTAGAGCACTGTCTGTTGAGACAAAGGCACTCATGCTGTGTCATGTGCTCTGTATTTCATGCAGGCTAGCCTTAGACTGTTTACCGAATCCCTTGTTTTCCTGGGGACATGGCAACAGTTTATATACACTGCTCTGAAGTTAAAGCCCTGGCCAGCCTATGTGTTTTTCCCTTCCCCTAGCAAACATTATCTTGTTCCTTTAAACCCTGCTTAACCTTACTTTGGTTCCTGTTTCTCTGCAGGGCCCATACACCAACAAGAGAAGTGAAAGCAGCTATTTCTGTTTCTTTCCACTGCCCTGAGCAATGCCTGAATGCCTGAAAGTGAGTAAGAGCCGGAGACCTGTCCAAGAGACTGAGTGAACTTCCAGTTGCCATTCAAAACAAAAGGCATCCTTGAACTAACCTCTGGTGCAATTTCTAGCCCTCCTCTAGAAATGGGAGTTTGCTCTGCTGCCAGCAACACATGGGCAGGCTGCACAGGAGCCAAACACTAAGGTTGAGATTCATCTCACTGAACGTTAGCTGTCTAAAAAATTCAGATGGTCATCTAGGCCTCCTCAGCACACAACACAGACAGACAGAAAAAGAAGGGTTCATCACATCCATTTGATGCCTATTTTGGGCTAGAACAAATTGTTCCTGGAAGACACCTCTTTGTCTCCACAGGGAGTAAAGACTGGTGTGGGCCAGATGCTGAGCTATCAGATGGCTGGGTATAGGTGAGAGGCACCAAAACCATCTTGAACAACTATGTTTATCTGGGCCTTTTGCCAGTCTGTGCCTTTGTATCTACGCTCTCCCAAAGGTGTTACTTCCAAGGCATCCAGAGGGCTGTTAGGTGGTGCCTCCAGTGACTCCATGTCTCTGTTGATTTCTGGCTGGTTTTGTTCTCAGGAAGTTACTTCTCTTCAACCAGGAACACAATTCTAGACATCCAAAGATGATGGGCTATAAGGAGGGAAAAAAAGGGGAGGTTACATCTCCCCCACTCTTAATGGTGTCTGAAAAATGCCCAAAAGCTGCCCTTAAATGAGTAGTTCTGTGAGCAGTGTAACTGGTGGCTCCTGATTTCCTTTGGCCTTCTGTCTCTGGTTAAATTCTCTGATGCTTAATAACATAAAAATGCCAATTACAGCTTCTCCTGCACTCGGGGAGGTCATAATGATCCCCTGCCACATAAAGTGTCTGGTGTCAACCATGAGTTCTGTCCGGTCCTTTCCTCCAGTGAAGGTCTATCTCTTCTAGAGAGCCAGCTACTTTCCTGATTGGAATTGCCCCATGAGTTCAAAGCTCTGGGTGGGATGGCAGAAATACATAGTTAGCCTTCTAGCAAATACAGCAAGCCTCTTAAAACCACAAAAATAATTTATACTGTAAAGACGTAAACTAAGAATGGAAATACTTTTTCCTCTGCACAACTTCCAAAGAAAAGTTTTCTTCACCTCTGCCTTTTTTCCCCGTTACATCACACCTTTGAAGGCACAGGCCTGGCAGATGGTAAGAGAGCAGTTGTTTTTGTTATTATTTAGATATAGAGCACCTCAAAGTATGCTAGTAACTGCTGACTCAGGTGGAGAGGGCTTGGAAAACTCTGCCTCCCTTNCCTTTCAAAAAAAAAAAAAAAAAGAGGTACTTTGAAAGATAAAGGGCAATTTACTCCTTTGAATGCTCATATCATAAGACTGAATACGAAATAATTACCATAAATGAGGCAACTAGTTCCTACACCCTCTGCAACCTGGATGACACCCTTCTGTGTCATCAAAATAAAAGTTACTTGCAGAAAACACACCACTTACTACCTTATCTCAGTCACCTGAGCTCATGCATACAAAAGGAGAAGACCAAAGTCTTCTAAATCATCTCTCTCTGCAAAGAAATGAACTACAAAGATTTTAACTCTATTTCCTTCTCCAAAATTACTGGCACTAGGACAGGCATGTGATTTTATCCCTAAACAGGGTGTTCCTTAGGCTCTTTGCCAATTTAATTGGCTTATTCATATCCTTCCCTTCCAGATTACCTCAGGGTGATTTACATGTTGGAGGCCTATAAACACTGATGATTCAGCGCATGAAAACCAAAAACATTGTTCAGCGTCTGACAGGGTCCTCACTGGTTTTTGCCCCCAAATTAATTGTTCTTATTGGAACAACCTAACCTATAATCAACCTCTGACATCATCCTAATGTTATACAGACAAAAGAGCTTCTAAAATACAATGGGACTAATGTCATTTGTTTTTTACCGGTGTTTCGAGGCACTCTGCAGGAGCAAGCAACAGGCGAGGTTTTCAAATCGGAAGATACAGATGCTCCCAGCCCAGTTTCTTCAGTTTACTGGCCATTTTGAAGACTGTCTCCTTCTGATTTTCCATCAATAAACCACTCGGACTGAGCTCTAAAGAAATGCAAATACAAAGAAAATTTAATTTCCTCTCTCCGCAAAACATAACTTTTCTTACAGCAGTTCAACAGCTACTTAATATGGTGTTATTTAGAATGAGCAGGTAGACTTGCAGTGAATTCAGAACAAATTTCCTTCATGTGTTGAACCTGAATGTCTCTATCTAGGAAATATTCTGCAGGCCAATTCAGGTCAACTGTACCTCCACCAAATACAGAAACAAGCAAAGATCTGTATTCATTAATAAAGAAAAGGGTGAAAAAGGTTCATTTTGCCTTTTTGTTGATTAAAGTCTTGGACTTGCATGTATCTCTTTCTGTTTGTAACATGAACAGTTTTGATAAAATGCACCAGAAAACTTTGCAGAACATACTTCTCTACATCTTCGGTAACAATTTAAGATATTCCTGTCTCAGTACTCTCACAAAAAGCAGTCACTTAGTCTTCCTTCAGGGGAAGATTACTACAGTCCATATTCAAACAGATTCCGTTTTCTCCTTGTGTTATATGTCCCTGCAGTGCCTTTCCTAAGCAAGCTCCCTGCTTCTACACCAAATCTGTTACTGGCTACACAGCCACTCATGCGAATCCAGCACCCTTCTGGTAAACTCCCATTTTGCTTTCCAAAAAATTTCTCCATGCTTAACACCCGTCTCCCTAAGATTATCAACCAGCACTTTTTAATCCATTTCACAGTAAAATTTCTATAATGCCTTTAAAAGCCACAGGTTGCTTTGTAAGGCAGTCCTCACCATCCTGGTACTTGTTTTCACAAGGACTTTGGCATATCAGTTGCTAATAAAGTTTGTATTCTTTAATAACAGAGTTTATGCACTTAAATACCTGCCGGAGGATGAACACATCTCCACCATTACAGCTGAAGTATTTCAAAGTCCAGCACTTTTAAATCAGCACAAATGCCTTAAAACTAGTTTCTCTGTTTGCACTGACAGTTGTGGTTACAGGTGTTAGGCACTTACAAGCTCTGCTTAGATATTAAAACTTGCACACAAATTCATTCATATTTGCATTCACTGACTGTGTTTATCTATGAAAAATCTGCAATACATTTGTCATGCCCACGTTGACTCTATATAACATGTTCATACAGAAGTTCCAAGCAACATCACAGAATTATTACAGTCCACATATGTAAATGCAAGTGAGCCACTGCATGAAGCTTTTAATATATAATACAGGAGAACAAACATGTAATGAAATGGTGGGAAGAATGAGGGGTGAACTCCCTAAATTAAAGCATATATGTACATAATTTTTATAAATGGCAAGAATGTTTCACTCCTACTGAATACTTTAAAAACATTTATACAACACACAAACCAGTAAATAAGATTCAGATCTCACAAGATGTCCATTATAGGACCTGATCATTTACAGTATGAGAGAGGCATTGCCTAACCGAGAGAAACAAACCCAGCCCGCACTCCAGACTCACTGCGGGAAAGTGGAGACCTGGCAGCCCCGAGAATTTCTCCTCTTTGATCCACAATGAAAAAGAATAATAAGGGTGTACGTACTCAACCTTGTCTAGTTTTCACTTTCTTCAAGGAAAAGAGTTATGCTGATTCAGGGCTCTGGTCGTGGCCCAGGAGAATTTTGTTCTTATACTACCCACACATCAAATCTCTACTTTTTAAAAAGTTCTCAAGATTTTCTCTCCCTTTCCTTAATTGAATCAATGCTAGTAACAGACGCTTCTTTGTTGCTTGTCACCAAAGTATTTTAAGCATTTTGAATCCTGTCTCGTTTTATACTTGTTTCTAAAGGAGTCAGTTCTGGCCTTCAGCTCTTTGTTTTCTTTCAAAACCTTATTGAACCAGTTGTGCTCCTCTGCGTTCACTTCAAGGATACCACGTTTTCTTTTGTTATGGTAACTCTCACTCTGAAATGTTTCAAACTTACAATCAAATGCAAAAATAGAACTCTCTCTTCCATTTATTCTTTTTAATAGGATCCTGATGGCTGTGCGTTTCAGATAACCAATCAAAAGGACATGCTGGGGGTAACAGTGCAGAAAATGATGCTGAATCCTTGCTTGTGTAGCTCAGGCAAGAAAAGCCATTAGTGCATTCTATTTGGGAATGTCCAGGTTATGGCTCTGTATTTAAAACTTATGTTGCAACAGGGACTGACAGCTGCAGTAGGTCTGGCCCCCTCATCTGCGCTGGGCCCACGTTAGCAGTGCCTTTCCTAAAACATTAAAGGTAAGCACGTGTGGAACGAGCGTGGGTATTGTATAGAAAACCTGCTCCTTCTTCCACCCAAGTCAACAGGAAAACAAAACAGTCTAGGAGTCAGAGCTTTCCTTTCTTTACTCTTATTTAAATGTCAACCAGTGTTTTATGTGGTTGTTTATTAAATAATAATAATACAATAATGTCCAGAGGCTCCAATTAGGACTGGGAAGTCACTGCAGAGGGATTGTGCAAAGGCGGAGGAAGGGACGGCGGGCTGGGAATTGGACGGCTCCCCAGCAGCGGGGAGTGCGGGCTGGAAGCTGGCTCCTCTCGGCAGGCGGGAAGGGCTGCTCCCAGCGCTCCCCGCCACCGGCAGCAGCTAAGCCTTTTGTTTGCGTGGGAGTTTGATGTTACTTGGGTTTTCGGGTTTTATTCGTTTTGGGTTTTTTAATGTCAAGATACAGAATAACCAGGAAGACATACAAAGAGGTTTTCTTCAAAGTAGCTGAGCCCACAAAGGGAAAAAAAGAGTGTATGTAGATGTATATGCTAATTCTTATTAATTAAAACCAGAGTGCTGTGCTGGAGCTGTGCACAGGCTTTATTAGCTAATATTAAAACAAAGGGCTGATTCGCCTTCCACAGAAATTTCACCTTGGCAAAGCTCTGTTTGCTGCAGCGGAGTTACTCCCCGCTTCACTCCAATGTGAGCACAGGATCAGGCCAGGAGCCCTCAGGAAGGATTTGCAAGCCGATAACAAAACAAAAGGACAAACAGGAGGCACATGGGGAGGACAATCCTAAGGAGCGGGATAAGAACAAGCATGTTGCTCTTGGCAGAAAGCAACTGGCAAAAATTAATTGCGTAGTCAGTCTCTCGCTCAGTTCTTTTTGTTTTGTTATGAAACAGGATTTGTTTTTATTATAGAGGAATGGGATACATTTCAGCAGAGGAATCCAAGCTGGGTAGGCTTTATGGCAGAAGTAGGTTTTATGGGGAGATCTGAATGAAGACAGAGTGGATTTGGTTCACAAGATAGGCGCAGTTGTTCCAGGCTTAAACAAAAAGAGCAGCATGAATGAAGGCCCTTGGAGGAAAGCAGGAGAAGGGAAGGAAGGAAGTGAATAGAGGAAAGCTGGGCTAGACCAGAACATGTGGGAGCAAAGACACAAATCCAAAATTAAGGCAACAGCAGAAAAATGCTGGACCCCAAAGGTGAGGCCTGAAACTGAAGGGATGAACAACCCAAGAAGGCCCAAGAAGGGGCACAATGGTGGCAAGATGCGGCTGCTCAGTGAGGAAAAAGGGGGAAAACTTTATCTGCTGAAATGGGGGACAGAGAGACCCTGAACTGAGTGGGAAGGAGAACCTAAAGATTCCCCAGGAGAAACTTCTAGAAGGCTGGTAATTTATGAGCATCTTCAGGCTAGAGGTGACCTAAGTCTGGAGAAGAATTTCAGAAACAAGGTCTGAGGTGGGGAAACAGGTTGTTGGAAATACTTCACAGAAGAACAAGCATGGCTTAAAAACAGCATTCATATGGGGGTAGAAAGGAAACAAATGAGCTTGGAGGATGACAGAATTATCTGTGGTGGTGAAGAAAGGACAAGGAAGGAATTTGCCAGAGGGACATGGTCGTCACCTCGTGTTTTATGAACAGAAAAGGTATCCCAAGTGAGAGGTACTGCACGGGATTGGCAGAGGGGGACAGATATAGGGAAGTGGAGGGGTGAATCGGTCAGAGGTGAAGAAGCAGGTTAAGCAGCAGGTGTGTATAAATGGTATAGTGAACATACATGCCACCTGTGAAACCAGGGAGCATCCCGGAGGTCAGCTGCAGAGAGAGAGAGGAGGTTTTTAAGAACAAAATGTAGCCAGATACTATCTGAAAAAAAGAGAAGGATGGAAAAGACAGGTAGGATACTGACAGAGAATTTGAATGCTTAGCTAATGATCTGGGAAAATAAGAGTTTTAATTCAAGTCCTCAGTTTTTCACTGTTCTTTGTAGAAAAGTGAGTTCAATAAAAGTGAAATTTTCAGCTGGCCTCCACTGAGTCTACATGCACAATTTCCAAAGAAGCAATAGGTCTGCAATGAAAAGAACATGCCCATTTCTTCAATGTGCACACCAAACTACAGGGCTACATGTTGCAAATGAACACAATGGAAGGTGTCTCAAACCTCCTCCTACAACTGAGGAAATCAGTAGGAAATAGTTAATATGTCTCAGTTGTCACTGTGTCCTATGCTGGTTTGTTCACTAACATGCTGGCATGGAAGAAAAGCCTGACCATCACTACATCTCAGTCCAACACAGTTGTGTAAGCTCGCAGAGGATCCAGGCTCCAGTCCACCACAGCACCTGAGCATTCAAAACTCTGTGTTTGACTTCAATGGCTCTTAATTCACACATTCAGTATTACTCACATCATTAATATTTGCCCTGTAATTTTTTTCACCATTCTAGTTCAATGAATTTTTGGTTAACTCGATTCCACTCTCCAGTTAATATGTAATACCATACTGCTCTTTTACTCTTACAATCATGTATGAAAAATTAATTGCCCCACAAAGATGTAATAGAACTTTCTAGGAAAAAAAAAAGTATAAGAAGTGTAGTTTTCCTTTCTGCTAAAGCAGTGTGGCAGTTTTTAAAGATCAAGCGCAAAGCAGAATTTAGTTTGGCGCAGTGTTTCTCCAAAAATTCAGGCAAAGAACATTATATATGAAGTTTAAAAATGAGAATTCTTTACAAGAGAAAAAGGAAGAAAGATAACAGATAGGCATAATGTAAATGGTTTTGTATTTAAATGTTTGACAGTGGAGGGTAAGGTTGTGCAGGATGTGGGGATGCGGGGATGCAAGATCTTCTTTCCTCACATTGCAATAACATTTCCAGTACCTCACGACACTGCCCTCCCTACACCCTTTTACTTTGTTCGGTGAACCTACTCAAGGTTGTGATTGACAATGGATGGAAAAGTGCACTGATCCACACTCTGCTAGTGTTGATGCTTTCCTGAAATTGTCGAGGTAATTGCAGTAGTCAGAGCTGCAAAATTTTACTCACTGCTTCCTAATTATTCTATATCCAGGTCCATTAACACAATTCATGTGTATACACCAGTGAGTTTAGTAATTTTCCTTTTATAGCCTCGATGTATTATCCTGAATATAGGTGAACTGACTCAAATGGGTTATTACTGCTTCACCTCCTTGCAAGTAAAAAAGTTTAGTTTCACTGTGAATTAATTGTTGCCACCTTGTATTACAAAACCACTCCAAGTACTTCCTGGGTCATTCACAACAGTCTCATGCCACTGAAAGCAACCATACCATACAATCCTTTTTCTTAAAATATTAGGCCTTATCTAAAGACCACCTAATCCTCATCTAAAGATTTGGGGTTGATTTTGTGTATTTTCACCCATACTACTGCTACTGGAAGAGTGCTCTGGAAACTCATTCCTCTGGCAGTTATCAATCTTCCTCTTATTTCCAGTTTGGGTGGGGTAACTGCCAGTTCCAGTGTCAACACAGTCTCCATCATTAAAACAGATCTTAAAAATCTCCTGAACTTACCTCCTTCTTGTGCTTTTAGAGAAAAATCATAGACCTCAATAGTTATTTGTTTGGGCCAATAACCTTTAACTAACAATCCTTTAACTTCTTGCAATAAGTAAATTTTCCATTTCTATTTTCCTAATCAGCCCAATTAGCTTTTTCTGGATAAGTTCTGATTTTAATTAATCTTTCCTGAATACATGAGTGGAAGTATATACAGTATTTCAGATGAAATAGGTGTTTTCAATGTCTCTTACATTGGCATATATACTTCTGCTGCAAATACCTTAGACCTAAGAAACACGTTTGTCCTATTGAAGGTCACTCCATGTTGCAGGTTCAGATCATAATTTTTGGTACAGTTTACCAGCATTAAGTCAGCACCTAAAGAAGCAGAGCTGACCTTCAGTGACCTCTGGCTTTCATTCCTGGTCCTGTGTATCCTTTCCCTTTTGCCACCACTATCTGTGCGACTGTATAGCAAAGCAGATTGAGAAATTGATTCAGTTTTTCTTTTGGCTGTTTTTCTCACCTTACAATTCCTGCACTAATCCCCATTTTTTCATCTTAACTGATCCTTTTTCACTTGGCACCACACAAACACTTCACTGAAGTCCTAACAGATAACCTCCACTGCACTTTGTCTACAAAATCTACAGCTACAGTGTGTGCCTGATAGATCAGTAAGAAGCGTTCAGTATGCGTGGCCAAATTGAAGTGGAATGACACTGCTTAAAGTGACTTTTGCTCACTTGGGGTGAAGTGGAACAAGTCCCAGAAAACAGCTCAGCTAACTGGTGGCCACTGGGTTTGCGAGCGTGACCAGTTAATGAGAAATGAGCCACCGCATGAAGTGGGAGGAATACAGTTAGATGGCATAAAAGAAAACATAAGGACTGTGAGGTGGACCATGCACCAAATGAATAGGATGTCTCAAGGAAAAGGAAAAGGAAGCAGAGTCAAGATGGTATAAAAAGAGAATGAGAGGAAGATTGAAAAAAAAAAAAAAGAAAATGAAAAACAATGGGGGAGTGAAGCAATGGCAGAGGAAGGGGAAGAAAAGAGAATGCATAAAGACTAACTTTTTGTCAACTACGACATTTCCATCACAGTCCCAGAGCAATACGCTGAAAGGGTTACTTCCCCACCCCGTTCAGAGCTGTACAAAGGTCAAAATGTTGTCCTGCATCCGGACTTGTCTTCTTAACAGGTGTCATGCTTGAAGTGCAGATCCAATAAAATCTAGCACAACACCGGTTATAAATAAGCTCCCCCATTCCAGTATTAATAAAATTTGTGGGTACTATTTATTTTTAAAATATGCTTATAATATATAATTTTAAAGGCACCCCATGTAGCACATAATGGGACACTGCAAATTGGTTATATAATAAGTAAGTAGAAGAAAGAACAATATAAACAGTGGTTTGCAGCCTTGACCCTATGGTGTTTCCTGCCACAATGAAAGTAAAAACACATGTTCCCTGACAACCATCAAGCACTTTGTCACTGCTGTTCGACATTTCGCTGCCTTAGGGCTTGTCTACATGCAAAGCTACATTGGTTTAGCTGGGTTTAATTTGCCGCAAAGGGCTGTGTGAATTTTTATTTTGACTTAAATCAGACTTATTTCAGTTTAGCTCAACAAATTAAAGGTGAGATAAAGCCTGAGTAACACTGTTGATTAGGACAATCATGGTTCTAATCAATTGCTTACAATTATAGCACTGCCTGCACTGGCAAACGCTTGCTTTCTAGTAGCTTATCTTGATGAAGTTTCCTCAGACTGTTTTAATTGACTTAAATTGTGCCTGAATGGTCCTTGGGATCTGGTGTCACATGAGTTACCAAATCTTTCCTGTTGTTGAATGCAGAATACATATATAAAATATTATTCAGTGGAAAAGCACTGGTTATTCTAAAATTTAATCTTTTTTCAACACCCAAACACTGGCACTTCTCAGCATACAGATGAAGGCACAAGTGGCTGTCTCAGTCCTGTATGGGCACAAGAGCATTCCAAACTAAACAAGTGCACCACACACATGCTGAAAAACATGCGAGATTTCCTTAGTTCAAAGCCTGCAAGAACAACTTTGCCTCAGTCTTGCTTGGTAAGAATACTTAAGATTGTTGCACTAACACAGGGAAGCTTATCTGCTTAGGGAAATGTAATGGAAATGAAGAATTAAATGAATGGAAAAGCAGCCATCATTATTCCAAAGAAGAGTATCCACAGAAGGAGTTATACGGGTATAGTAATAGTAGGACAATTATAACACTTTAATAGCATCAGTACATTTCCTGAGCCTTGTTATGGAGAACCAGAACCTGTCTTAGCTTTAGAAAGGCTTGTCAGTATCCTCTTTACCAAGGAAATAGTCCAAGTACTTCCTCTACAAAGGAAAAGGCAACAGCAGAGGAATAATTTTGCTAGTTTCTGTAATTAGTTTTAGGACAAGGCAAGTCAGGTAAACCTAAGGAGAATTTCACCTAATTGTTCCAACGTCATCATGAGCTATCTATCTGTTACAGAAAGCAAATTATTAATTACTATTTTTGTTGGGCAAAAAAGCTCTGCCAGGTCACCTCATCACTTGAAATGTCAATTACGCCAAGACTGCACAACCACATTGCCAGCACAGATATTAGATTTGTGTTTAGACTGACTGGGTGCTGTTATGACTTAATTAACAATATATGCCATACATGGAGCACATAAAGCAAAAGCTTGCTACCAAATGATAGTAAGGTTTGTTTTAGTATTTTTTTTAATGTCACTAGAGAAAGGTTAGCTTATATTTCATAAGACAATAAAAAAACACCACAGCATTAAAATTTTATGAGGACATATTCCTCATTTTATCTTCCAAAGACAACCTGCCTTTACATTCATAGTTAAATTAACAGGACTAGATACAGAAAAGCTAAAGGTTACATGCACTTTGGGTCCTACCAAGCCCTGTTAGCTTTTCCACCAGGGTGAACTGCGACACAGTTTATTTCAATCAGGAAGCTGAACAGGAAAGAGCCTTGCTCTTCCCACTAGCATCTATAGTTCTTTGAACCTCTTCCCTCACCACCCTCCTTAAGCAAGAAAGCCCTTTACGCAACTGCAAGGAAATCAGTTGGTTACACCGAGATACAACTCCCGGCATTGCCGGGCCTCTTCTGGCGTGTCCTTAGCTGTCACCTCCACCCGCTTCGTACCTCTGACTCCTGCACGCTCCCTGCTCTGCCTTCGTCACGGAGGCCACTAAACGCACTTTGCCCTCACTTCACACACAGACAAGCGCCCTGCGGGGACACAGCCGCTGGCGGAGCCGCTCAGGGCCTGCGGTACCAGGAGGCCGCCGGCCGCAGCCGAACAGGCCGCGAGGCCTAGCGCAGGCGGCAGGGCTCTCGCCCCCTTTGTGTCCCCGGGACCTGACGGGAGCCCCCTCTCCGCCCCTTCCCCAGGGCCACGCCGCTCCCTCAGGACACTGAGGGCGCCCGACAACCGCCGCCGCTCCCGAAGCCGAGCCCCGCTCCCCACGGGCGCCACCGACCCGTCCCCCCCCCCAGCCTCGTCCTTTAACCCGCACCCCACACCGCAGCCTCCGAGGGGGGATTTAAATCAGAACCCGGAAGCCGGGGCGGCTGGCGCGGGGCACGGCGGGATTTGTAGTCCCGCCGCCCCCACGGGCCCCCCGGCCGGCCAGCCTCGGGGCCGGGGCGGGGAAACCACAATTCCCCTGAGCCTCTGCGGCCGCCACCGCCCCAGGAACGCAGGCGCAGTGCGGGGGGTTGGTTTTTGAATCCGCGGCGTTGTTATTGACGCCATATTGCTGGTGTGGGAGTCACAGAAGGAAGCGCCGCCGCCGCCGCCGCCCGGGCCCCGCCGCCATCGCTCGTCATCGGCGGCCTCGGACCGGGTAGCCGGGCCCGGCCCCGCGCCCCTCGGCCCAGCTCCCGCCCCGCCACCGGCCGCGGGCGGAATTGGCCCGGCCAGGGCAGGGCGGGCGGCGAGAGCGGGGATCCAGCCGGCCGAGCCGGAGCCGCTGGGGGGGCCGGGGCCGCTCCCCAGAGAGAGGCCGACGGGGAGGCGGCGGAGGCCCTGACGCAGCTGCCCCCTCCTTTCCCTGCCGCCCTCCCTTCCCTCCCCCCCAGCCCGCCCCAGACAGCGGGGAAGGCGCCTCTGGGTAGGGCCGGCTGCTGCCACCGCCGCCGTTTCCCCTGTCCCTCGCTCCGAGCCCCTTTCCTCCGCCCCGCCGCCGCCCCGCGCCATGGCTTGCGGCGCCACTTTGAAAAGGACTCTGGATTTCGACCCGCTGCTGAGCCCGGCGTCCCCGAAGCGGAGGCGATGTGCGCCATTGTCAGCCCCGGCCTCGGCCGCCGCCTCCTCCTCCTCCTTCGCCGCCGCCTCCCCGCAGAAATACCTGCGCATGGAGCCCTCGCCCTTCGGAGAGGTGTCGTCCCGGCTCACCANGGCCCACCGGGCGAGGGGGGGGGGGAACGGGGCGGCGGTGGGGGGACCTCGTCAGGGAGGGAGGGGGGGCGGCGGCTGTGTAGGGCAGGGGGCCGGGAAGGCGACCGCGGAGGGGGGAGAAAAGGGGAGTGTTGGGTGGGTCTGGTGTCCCCCTCCAGCCATTTTCTGTCGGGCTGTGTGGCTGGCAGCGGCGGGGGCCGGGGCGATCCCTGCTCGGCTTGGCACCGCCGCGGCGGAGACACAATAGAAATGGCCGTTTGCAGCAGGAGAGGGGG
>RSEF01000003.1:85498999-85554846 GCA_003993805.1 Himantopus leucocephalus | reverse complement strand
GAAAAAATGATGTGTAGTCTCTTTGATAGGTTTCTTTTCTTCTGTGCTGCCTTGGATAGAAACTGTGACTCCTAGGTATTACTAATCAATGGAAACAGTGGTTTTATTTCAGATAGAACTTTCTCCTGCTATCGTGTTTGAATTGATCATTTCCTCCTCGTTTTTTTTGCCAGAAAGACTTTCTATTCTACTGGCTTAAGAGCTCTTTGTGAAGGACACTTCTTTTTTTTTTTCCTGCTTGGGAACTGACTTCCTTTTTCTGGAATTTGGCAAGACGACAGTACCTAAGATTTCCCTTTCTCTTCCCAGGACATTACACTGCTGCCAGTGGTGTTTGGTGTCTGCCTGAGTGTCAGTAGTTTAGCTGCATTTCTGATGCTCTGTGTTGAATTGTTGTATTTCACATCATTCAGCTGATATTTTTGGCACCTGATGCCAACTCACCTTTTCATAAGGATTATGTTAATGTCGGCATTGAAATGATGACCTTTCTTTGGTTGTTAAAGTTCTCTACTTCTAAGCATCTTGCTAGCATTTGAGCACCTAAATTCTGTTGCATTCAGAGGTAGGCGCCTTCACAGTATGATTCAGTATCTAATTTAGTATGTAGTGTGATGATAATGAACATCTGAGTGCACTCTTCGGCAGCAAACATGCTTTTGAATACCCACGTCTGTTCCGCTTCCCACCTGAAAACACATCAAAATTCAAGTTTGCAAATCTCTTCAGGTGTGGGAATAAAACCCTCTATAGGCGTGCCTATGCCGAAAGTCACCAGACTCGTGTCAGGCTTGTTGGTGGCCTGTGACAGTATTGTCTCTGCACCTGAGCCTCTGTTGGTGTTCTGTGCTTGCTGATCTGCCGTTGCTATGTAAGAAATTGCCATCGTTCTAAGTCCCTCTTAAGTCCACATCTATTTACAACTATAACTAGAACCCTAAATACTTCTGTTGCTTTGGGTCTAATGTTCCATTTCTGCATTTTTCATTTTAACCCGCTTCAGACTGATGAATTAGGACTCTGCAGAGCTTTTTTCTTCTTATTTATGTATGTTAGGAATTGGGTCATTTCTTGCATTCTCTTAAATGCATTTCAGTTAGCAGTGATCATAATAACCATTTGAAGACCAGATATATTTACATTTGTTCCAGACACTTTCTGAATACAAACTTGTAGTTCTTTACAGCAGGAACCCCTCTGGCAAGTCCCTCACATGTGTTCCATCTGTCAGTCCCAAAGGGAAAATTACTGATTTTGTTTTTGGGAAGAGAGTGGGGTGGTTTCTGCTTGGAGGGTTGTGGTTGATGGTGAGATGAGTTAGGTGTACTTGTTCTTACAACGGTGGTCACCAACAGAGCTATTAGAAAGATCATGTTTCTGCATCCCATATATCAAGCCAATAATAAATTTTCAGCATTGTATGGGAATTTAGAAAGACAGCCAGTGAAAATAATCTAGAAATTCCTTACATAGAAGGCTAGTTACATTTTTCTACTGACAGAATGATTATATCTTTTTCTAAACTATCAGTAAGGTGATACTCATTCTTACAAACTAGTGAAGTCAATGGAAATGTAACTGGAAATTCTGTAATAAATCTCAATTGAATAGCGTCTTTCAAGTGACTTAACTGAATGGTTGGATCTCAGCTATTTTCCTCATTCCTTTCTGAATCATGGTTTTCTTGTAGGTAGTTAGCCAGATACTGCCTTTTTTCCCTCCTCTCATGTTCTTTGTGAGCAGAGTTGCTTTTCATGGGGAGTGTTTGATAAATGGAAAACTCAGATCACTGTAATGCCCTGATTTTCCCTCCTGCCTCTGTTACCTGAAACCGCTGTGTTAACAGAAACTTGAGTTTGCAAGATCCTTTGCAGATTTTAAAACCAGAGGAGTGCAAGGGGCTAAGGGAAATTTTAGCTTGAAAGGTTTTCTAGAATCTGTGAAAAACAGCTTTTTATACTAAGAGTCAAGTTGTAGAGTATAGTAATCCTATTTGTGGCATTGAGTAACCTTTTGACTTAAAATAGCTACTTAGAACATATATGATATGGGATGCCAGTGGTGTAAGTATCTTTACAAGTGTTCACCTAAATTTTCAAACAGTTCACTGTAGGTTGCCCTTACCTTTGGATTGCTTAACTTTCCCAATCTGAATGCCACAGGAAAGGGGATTTTNTGTAAGTATCTTTACAAGTGTTCACCTAAATTTTCACAGTTCACTGTAGGTTGCCCTTACCTTTGGTTTGCTTAACTTTCCCAATCTGAATGCCACAGGAAAGGGGATTTTTAGTAACCGTGAATTCTTTAAATTTCCAAAGCCAAAATTTTGACAAAGATGATGCTACAAAGCAGCTGCATGTGTCGACTTCAACCTTTAAAGAAGAAAGCTTGCAAGTTGGTTTCTGGCCTTTAATGCATACTTTTAGGAAAAGTTCTAGTTGCTGTTATTTTTGGAAATGGTTTCTGGGCAACAGATCCTTCAATCTGCTCTTTGTGTTATTTTGTTGTTTGGCCAAGATCCTCACCATGGCTGATGAAAAGCCATCAGTCAGAACTGCAGTGAAACAGAGGTCCTGCTTGTGGGCAGAGGGGAACTGGCTGCTGTGACCCTGGGCACCTTCAGTCAGGGATGAAAGTCCTTAGATCATTGGGTCAGGTCCATACTTTGGGCTGCTGCTGCACTACTTGCTGATTACTGATACCCTGTTTACTTCAAAGGTGAAGCTCATCCCTGCAAGAGGATGGGGACTTTAATGGGGCAAACCTGTGGGACTAGGAACCACTACAAATCTAACTGCATTTTTGGTTGAAGATTGCCTTCTTTGACCTTGCCCTTTTCTCAGAACACCCCACATTGCTGCACATGTATTTTTCCACAAGGGAGGAAGGGGAATGGAGAGGAGCGGCATCTGGTAGATATTACTCTCCTTGTTCAATTTCCTAATTCTGAAAGGTGATATCCTGCTGATGAGTGCAATATTAAAACTGAATAAAATATTGCGAATGTACTTGTATGTATGTGTGCATAGAAAGAATAATCTTTCTGGGAAATAACAATGCTTAGTTCAAAGCCAAATTAATACGTTTGATATCTAAATTTCATTTCTGATTACACAGTAGCTGTTTTCATGAAGTCCACAGTCAACTATGTCTCCTATTGTGGCTACTTTTGTGATTGGAATTGGTCAAGTCACTTAGCATTTCATCCTTTTAGTGTGTCATTTGCTTTTGATTTTCTGATGGTCACCAAAAAGAATTTCTAACTCTGTAGTAAGTCCCTTTCCTGTGTCCCACTTTTCTGTGTTTCCATTTCATTAAATTAATTTTCTTACATCTGGTAGTGATAGGAGCAGAGGGAGGTTCTGTTTCCAACCCTAGCACTGAACTTAATGCCATGTTTGCTTAACTGCTCTGCCCCTATTATGGATCTGTGAAATGGGCACGCTTGATTACTTCAAAATTCAGTGTCTGACGCTTAACCAGGTGTTAGGTATATTGAGGTTTTTGTGTATGTGCAGCATAATTCTCTTTGAGCGTATTACTGTCTTTCCCATTACAGAAGTTCGTAAGGGAAAGTCTTTTAACGAAGGGGATGTGTGCTGCATTGTTGTTCTTGGGGATGAAAAGGAAATGGCAGCTATGAACTGTGTAAAGTCACTTAAAGCTACCGTTAGTGGATGCGTGTTCAATTTATATGATTTTTATGTATAAAAAAGTAGCCTTGAATATTTTTCAGTTTGAGTTAAACGTAGTATACTCACACTTCTGATGCTTCATGCTTGCAGAACAATACGACGCATTTGTGAAGTTCACGCATGATCAAATCATGCGACGATATGGAGAACAGCCTGCCAGTTGTGAGTATCTGTTTCTGCTGGTTCCTATAGCAGCATTAAATTACTGAACGTTCAATAATTTAAGCAGCCATTGTTTGTTGTTAAGCTTCAGCTAGGCCCCAAGTTACAATACTTTTAAATTGGTAATATGGAAGACCGAGGTTGAAAGGTTGAAGATGCGAGATAAAATGCAGCCTTTGTTTCAAACATCTAAAACTGTTTCCCGTAACATGCTGGGGTTTTATTTTTGAAGCAGGTTTCGATATTGCCATAACAGGTTTGTGATAGAGCTGGCATTTGTTAACTCCATCATTAACTCTTTTTTTCCTTTTCTTTTTCCAGACGTTTCATGAATCACACTTTCTGCATATGTGGGCTGCCCTATACACCCTGTTTTATTGTTGCAAGCTGTCCCAGTAAAGACTTGCAGCAATGCCATATTTTTCCCCCCTGTGAACACAGGTTATTTCAAGCTTTTGTCAGTGGCAACCACTCTTATGCAGCAACTGGTTTTGGAGTGCTCCCTGATGTCAGTACCACCTGGATGTGGACCTTTGCTACCTGTAATAATACCAGTGGCCTCATTTGCTGTATCATTACAATTTGGCTTCTTATGTTAATAAGTTTGAAAAAGTAAAGGATTAAAGCTGGTGTTCTAGAAGTTGCCCTTCACTGGTTGTGTAAATAAAAATGTAGAATGACACTTCTGACTGAAGTTAGTGTGGTTTTCATAACTGTGCACTACAACCAAGCTGTAATCACAGTTAAGTTAGAATGTAATCCCAGGACAATTTTAAGCAAATAGCCCACAGTACTGCCTGTGAAATAGTGAAGGAGGGCATTTCTGTATTCCATGACTTTTTTGGGGGTTAAGAATGGGTTTATATGATTTCTCATTTTTGTAGTTTTTATTTATTCTATCAGTCTTTAACAAATGTTTATTGCTGCAATTTTTCAGTGTATCATTGTTTTACTGCCCTTGTAGTACTGGAATTTAGTTGGAAGAATAAAACATTTACTTCTAATCTGTTTGTTTTTAATATGCAGGTGGAACTTTTGCTGTGTATGAATAAACTTAAATCTGAGTGTTCAAATGAAAACTTCATTTACCAGCAGTAGCGGGTGGGTCAGAATTTTAGATCAGGAGGAGGAGATGGATGAAAATCTCAGGTAATTCTTCAGAGGCGAAGAAATGTTCCTTAGATTGGCTGTATTGTTACCTGTTGTGGAAGCACACTTATTACAAAACTGACAAACTGTTGAGCTGACTCAAACAGCTGTGCTAGTGTTCCTTCAGATTTAAGTGACGCATCAAAGGAAACCTGTTCATAAGATAGAGCAGGTGCTTGCAACACAAGCTGGAACTACGTAGGTATTGGAAGAGCTAAAGGTGTGTAATCTCTGAGTTCAGGGTCAAGGAGTTTGTTGGATGCATTCAGCTGTTTCCAGACCGCTGTATCAGTGCTGGCTGCCGCTGGCTGTGCAATTCTGAGTCTTGGTGTGGATTACGGAAAAGCGACTACATGGCAAGTCCAGATCTGTGTGCTGTGGGGTAGAAGTATTTCTAAGCAAATGACTGGGGTTATTTGCTATGGGGACTGTAGAATAGTTTCAGAGTAATCCTTTGATTATAAACCGTTGTCATCTCTAACTTATTATCAGCTTCTGGTTAAGTGGAAGTCTGTTGTGTAATAGATCTTTGTCCCATTTCAAATTAATGGACGAGTTTTAGTTGAAATGTAATTGAAACTTCAGCTGGTTAATTGGCTCATGCTGATGCTTAAGATTTCAGAGAAGCCATGTGATGAGCTCTAGTTCTTAGTGAACATTTATTCACTTAGTGAGATTACAGGTTCGGAATTAGGCACATCGCCACAGTATAAGAGTATTTTCTGCTCATTTTCCTGAAGCCTATCTTACCTAAATATTTGGATTCTTTTTGCTGTATTTTCAGAATCTCAGAAATGGGAAATCTCTAGTAGACTCCCCTCTGGGGTCTTCTGTTACTGAAGATAAAACTATCAAGGGCTGTAATTTCTGTTGATTGCCTCAGGTTGATTGCCTCCCTCTCGTGCCTGCTCCTCATTTTTTGACCTCCTTTTATTGTTAATTTGCCCAGGTTAGGAAAACCACTGCTGCTAGGTGGACCACTACCCAAATTCCAGCATCCTGATACATTTCCTGTATCTCCTGTGTTCTAGAAGATCCTTGTTCTGACTTGATCAAAATGTGTGTGTGCCTAACTGATAATTTGAGATAGGAGTAGAATTAAGATACCAGCCATTGTGATCCTCTCTGCGTCTCATCTTATCTTTTCCTTTGGGATATTAAGAGTTATTATAAATAAGAAGTGATGTCATGTTAGCACCCAGCAACTCCTGTGCTGCTGCAAATTAATGCATAATAAGCAGTCTTCTGGCAGATTAAATATAATGCCACCATGAGTGCTTATGCATCACAGCTATGGTATGCTTAATTTGTGCCCGTTTTGAAAGTGAGGTTGCATTCTTTGAAATTTTTCATTTTTTAACCTGCTCGTTGTTCTGTCTTGGACTTCAAACTGGCTCCTTTTCCTAATCTCAGTGCCAATATCTGAGGTGATGAATTTCACATGAAAGGCTTGTTCTAACAGGTGACTTATTCTTTAGCAGGAAAATGGCTGGCTGCCTGAGTACTGTTGAAAAAAATGAGGAAAATTGGAGTGCTATGAGGAGCAGGCTGGTGCTTGAAAACAAACCTGCTTTGGAGAGCCTTTTCAAAGGCTTTCAAGTCAGGTAGAAGTAGGTAAGATTCAATAACTACTGAATTCTTGGCACTGCATTTTGTGGTGGCCACATTTAGAATATTTCAGCTATTTGTATGTCACTGAAGTCTATCCAAAAGTAGAGGAAGCTGAGGACAGTTAATTGCAACTCAACAGAGGGAGACCAGAGATCTTGGTTAAGCTGTTTTTAAGGTAGTTATGTGTAAATTCTTTTCAAGCAGCTCTCAGTTAGTGAAAGCAGCATGTACATCCTGACTGCATGTTGATGTTTGTGTCTAGATGTGAAAGCGTATAGCCATAAGATCATTCAGTATTTTTTAAGGTCGAAAAGGAAGGAGAGTCAAGCAGTCTTGCGTGTTGATGCTTGAGAACTGTCTGTGTACTGTTGAACAGCAAGACCATTAGCAGATTCTGGTTAGAAACTATTTTGTGAAAGCTCTCCTCATTCCAGAGTTGGGAATTGGGAAGGATTTAGCTCTACGATTCCACAGTGGTGAGGAAAAAACCAAGGCTGGTAAAGCATTAAGAGTTTATGCTCTGCTTGTGAACCAGTGCTCGTGACCTTTGTATTGGAAGCCATTCTCTTGAGATGAAAAATGTGAGGATGAATGTTTGGCTTTTACAGGCACCTGGCATATTCTTGTATTTTACTGCTGTTCTAGGCTCCAAGATAAAAGAAAAATTACCAAGTTTGTTTGAAACTGGTAGTGCAGAAGTGTAAAGAGGTATCAAAAATCAGCATCTGTAACAGTAGAGAAAAATGGTAAACTATTCAAACATGAGTTAACTTATGTTCAGGTCTGATTTTTGACAGTAGTTTCGTTGAAAGATGTGCTGTTGAAGAATGTAATACAGTTACCAGGTCAGAGGTGAGGCTTTACATTGTTACAGTTTCAGAGCTAGTACAATACAAACATTGGGGTTGGTTTGTTTGGGGTTTTTTTGTCCTATTTGTTTTTAGTGAACATGGCAGACAGGTTTCCTGGAGCACCTGCAGAACATGTTATTACTATGCAGATGGTTGTAGAAACTAACATTTAAAAATCACATATATATATATATATATGCAGTTGAAATCTCCTGTGTGCTAAGGTATGTGAGGGTGAGTTTGGAATATTTACGACAAAAAGTAGTAAAATATATGAGAGGAGCCAAATGTAAAATTCATACTATATAGCCAGATTATCTGCAAACAGAAGGCCTGGTGTTACTAGACCCCTAACACCAGAATTCCATCAAAGGAGGAAGAGCGCAAGGTGTTTTTTTCGTAGCCACAGGGTCTCTGCTGTTACTGACGTTGGTTTAGAATTCAGGGATGTTAAGCTCTTTCCAGGCAGTTAGGGCTCTGACTGCAAAGTCCAGCCTCTGAAGAAAGGCAAACCAAATGAAATATACGACAAGGTTTTTTTAGTTTGTGTTTTTAACTGTCCAACCTTTCTACCCTCCTTGCTGAAGAAAACGAAATTACACAGTACTTCCTACATAATTTTAGTCGAGTATTTCCCTTTTATACATCTTGCAGTCTGAAGTGCAAAGTACTAATTAAAGATTTGATCCTGAGAAACTGTATATAGCATACCAAATGTGACTATAAGCTTCAAAATTTATGTTATTAGTTAAAGGGAAGAAACAGCCACTAACTATTGATTTTTCTGGTTTAATGTCATGTTGCCTGCACATTTGGGGATTAAAAGCCACATACGGTTAAGGCTTGTTTCTTTGTATTTCCGAATATTTTACCCTCCAAAGGTGTGACGGTTAGATGGTGTGGGCTTATCTTGCATTGGGTGAGGTTAGGGGAGGGGAAGCTGCAGGCAGGTGGCAGAGGACAGCTGTGCGGAGCACTTGGCTCCATGTCCTCTTGCACATCAGTGAGACATTTGGCTGTTTTGCTGTTCCCTTCCATTTGTCAAGTGTAGTGGCAAGATAAATAGGTGAGGTTCAGGAGACAGGAGGGCTATTCAGCATTCCCCTCCTACTGAAACTTCTCACTTTCTTCTCTGCTATTTGAAATCCTTCTGTATAAAGACTGCTACAATATAGGTGCCCTAGCTTTGTCCCTGGAGTGAAAAACAGTTGCGTTTGTTTACCCCTGTGTCTTGATGGATGAGAGGAATTTTTGCAACTGTTCCACTGAGATGCTAAGAATTCTTGCTCTGAGTTTTCATCATTATGTTTCCCAAGTTCTATGTTTAGGCAGTATAAAGGCCAATAAACTACTCGTCCTCCTCAGCCTCTTAATTTGCCTGGCAACATACAGAACTGGGCCCTCCCTTAAGTGCAGCAGGAAGTGTTACTGTGTGTCTGCAATTACAGCAATTGGAAAATACATGACTCCTGCCCTCTCTGAGGGTATTTAAAACAAGCCTAACCTATCTTGTATACATTCCTGGGTAAACAACCTAGTAAAGTTACAGGTTCTTGTACTAGGACTTCCCCCTTCCTAGCACAGATCTGGTTTATGGGAGTGATTCGATCTTCAGAGCTGCAGGCTATCATTTTCAGTTGTTTTGAGTAGGCTGAAGGGCCAATGCAACCAAGTGGGAGCATCTGGATGCTAGTGACAGCTGAACGCATGCATGAAGAGCAGCACTTAAATGCCTCAAACAGAAGGAAAGCGAAGTCTGTAATCCTCTCAGTCAACTGAGGAAGTCTGGGAGTTTTTTGGATAAATACGGTCTTTCACAATAAACCAAGTAATCACCGTTCAACTTTTAAGTAGGCTGGGAGGGACAAAGTCTAGACACTTTAACTGCAGCCCTTTCCTAGGTGATAAGGCTGACCTGAAGTCTCCACCCATACTGTTGAAATGCACGTGTTGCAGCCCTTGGAATAGTTTATCAATGTATGGCAGACATATGTCCTGTTCTGGAGGGAAACACAGCGTTTTCCCCTTGGTTTCTAAGGCTTTTTCTGTGGTTGCAAGACACGGGACACTGACATCAGCATAAACGCGTTTGCTCCCCAAACCACGTCTCAGGGGAAGCTGAAGCTCAATGCAGTAAGATCTGCAGTGCAGCTTTTGAGTGCCAAAAAAAAGACTGGGCTGGTTAGGACATACCCATGTTACTCTGATACCTGAAATCAGGTCTAGGTTTTTCTACAACCTCAGCTTCCTTGGGAACCAGAACTCCAGCAATGGCCATGTTTTTTCCAGTTTTTTGGCCCAGTACTTTATTTGTGGCTGTTGTTACAGTATGGTACACTGATTTGTGACTGATTCTAGGCAGAGAATAGCAGCTCTTTGGTCTACCCTGACCAAATCAGAAGCAGCGGTGAGCCAGTCCAGTCCTGTTCCTACACAAGGGACAGCACTGGTAACCTGCATTTAGGTATAGGCACTGGTCCATGCTGGCAGAAGCTGGGATAGTGCGTCCCAGGCTTACTGCACAGGGCCAAGTGGCCAAGAAGGTTCTTTGAAGATCTGTCAGATAGGCAGTCCTTTAACACTCAGCCAATAGTTGTTATTTTCACACAGCTGTTTCCTTTGCTTGTGTGTACAGCAGAAATCCTCAGCAAAGAGAAAAGTTACAGTATGTGCTTTAGGTGTCGATTTTGCTACCTTCCTCGAATGTGCATGAGTGCCGTGTTCTCATTTAGTCTATGGTGACACAAGTTCCCCTGACAGCAAAAGTCAGCTAGTACTAATCAACTTCACTAGGAAAAGGGAATGATTTAAACAGTTTGCTTTTGCTCTTCTCGAAAAGCAAAAATTTGTAGCTTTGAAATGATTCTGTCCCTTACTNAACAGCAAAAGTCAGCTAGTACTAATCAACTTCACTAGAAAAAGGGAATGATTTAAACAGTTTGCTTTTGCTCTTCTTGAAAAGCAAAAATTTGTAGCTTTGAAATGATTCTGTCCCTTACTCTTCCTCCTGATGAAGAAGTTATAAGGGAGTTAAGACCAGTTTTGGTTTGAAGAACATGCAGCAGAGGCTGAACATGGAAGCCTACTGTCTTTTTTACCATACTGGTTTTATTTATTTTTAAATCTGTGGTTCAGGGATCTGGAAGGCATTTTATAACGATGACTCAAATCCTATCAGCTTATAAGCAAGTTAATAATACTGCTTCATCACTTCTGTAGCTTACACAGCCAATGTTGTCCTCTTGGCTTGCTAGCCTGAAGTGTATCAATATAGTGTTCAATACCACACATCAAAGAAGATTAAAACTGGCACAACAATACAGCGTTTGGAACGTGAGCATTAATAGAGCAGTACATTGCACAGGGAGGCTGAGTATTAAAAGACAACATTGCTATTCAAGTCTATCCAGGCACTCAGAATGTATCTCACAACATTCAGTCATCATTGACTTTGACTCAGTATGCAAAGTTAGCCAGGACTAGTTTAGTGGGAACGCAGCCATTGCACAATGTTACAAAGAACAGGTTTATTAAGATCTCAGTGGCACATTAACAGCCTCCCCATGTCAACCTTGCCACGTGGTCAGTTTTCTGCTTGCTAGGCTTTATGAAGCCTAAGAGTTCCAATTCAGAAACGGCTCGAATAAAACGAGCACTGGATGTTTCAGTGAAGGAAATTAAGTATGCTTTTTATGACACTTATTGATAGAGACACCATTTTCTCTAGGAGGGAAAGATTTCTAAGTCACAGTAAGCACAGATTACACAATATGTGTTGCACGCTAAAGTTGTTGGAAATAAGGGCGCAGAGCATGATTTGCTTACAGAAGCAGAAATCTTCAGTCTAATCAGTATTTCTTTTGCTGCATGCATACCATGTGGCAATGAAGGCAGAGTTCCTTTCCTCACTGCTAAGAGAAGCTTAAAGGCTACAAAGATACTGATTTTGTAGTCAGAAGAAGAAAGAATTTCTACTTTCATGTCCCTTGACAAAAAAATGGGAAGAGATTTTTTTTTTGCAGTTTCATAAAACAGCATCACCTGTTCTTTTCTCACTATTCCCTATTGTTTTTTGCTGCCTTCCTGGCACACAGCTGTATGTCCTTGAGTTAAACAGAGAATTTAGTTTTGTGTTAATTACCAGTGGAGCTTGTAAAAAAAGGAAAGGTCTTACACTAAAGGAAAGCTAGGTGTACTTAGTATTAGAGCATGTAAATATTCTTCTGTAGTTAAGCCTCCTTTTGTACAATTATTAATCTCTTCTCTGCGGCAGCACTACTGTTGTAGCCACAAGCTTTAGTTCTAATGCTCATCCTTTAAATATTTTGCAGACCTCACTTAAGAATCAGGACAAAGTGAGAAGCAGAATGGATGTTTTGTGGGAACTAAAATTCTCAACTCTTGAGGTACTAGAAATCACAGCTTCTACAAAGACACCACTTCTGTAAGCATTTCATTGCTCATGCTTCCATCTTCCTCATAATAAACTACTGTCTCTCTACATCTGCTCTCTAGGTCACAGCTAACCTATCATCTGTTCCCCAGTAATGCTCTCTCCCTATACAGCAGTTGTACCAACTCTCAGAAGATTTAACTGAGTAGAGTACCTTCACCTTTTTTTACAGACTGTTGGTTCTGTTTAAGACCCAAACAGCTCCTATGGACAAAAACTGCTGTCTTAGCTTGCCACCCCCAGCCCAACTATTTCAGCTGATCTATTTCTGTGACATTTTCAGTACATTAAAAGGCTGTTTAGTCTTATTTTTCTGGAATTAGTTATCAGTGCACATGAAGCTGTATTTTAAAAATCCTGTTTCATTAATGCTGTAAACAATGGAATGTCAAGTTTGAGAGAAATGAGAAAGGATACTGGATAATATCGTCCACCTGGTCTGAGGAAGCTGCATCTGCATTTGGTCCCTCAACCGCCGTCACCACAGTTGAGAAAGCCTAGAAAGAGAAAAGCAGCACAGATTTAACATGTTTCATAGACAGACAGAGCTGCATATAAGATGATGAGCTCTGAGCTGATGACTATCACTCGGGAGGAATAAGATCTTGGAATAGTAACTCCATGAGAATGTCAGTTCAGCAGCAAGCAAAAGAGCAAGCAAGGGTACATATTACCACGGCAGGAATGCATAATGGAAGACATCACTCTATGAATTCATGCGCCTGCATTTTAAATCCCAATACACTTCTGGTCCCTGACCCATTCTCAGAAAAAAAAAAACCAACCAGAAGTGAACAACATTCTCAAACCAAGACTGCTTAACCCTTCTGGAAAAACAAAAGAGAAGCTGGCTGTGAAGAAATCTGTAAAATGGAAGGACAGCAAGAGTTTGGGTAGGAATCTTCCATCCACTTTTATTTCCAATACACAAACAAGGCAGCAGCAAACAACATACTCAGAACAAGTAAAAGGACTGTGCTCTGCCCTGCATGTAGTTGAGCTACAGAATTTCTTGCCAGAGGATGTTGTCGTTGCTAAAAAGTTATATTGGTAATGTAATCCAGGGAGGTTTATGAACTACAGAGAAACCATTCCAGTTTAGGAAACTTCAGAGCTAAAACATGATTGTTAGCTAGGGAGTATTTGGAGAATGTATCATTAATGTATGTTTTCTTGTTATACTCTCTTTGCTTTTGGTCACAGTATGAGGCAGGATATTAGGCTAGAAGGACCTTTACTCTTCCCTAGGACAAGGATTCTCTCCAAGAGCCCCCACGCTTGCCAAGCAGGAGCACTTCCTTGTTTCCATAAAAGTGTCACAGAATACTTAAAAACTAAGGGGGGGAGGTAACTTTGTGAAGGATAAAATCTGATCTGTGTCAAGCATAAAATAGAAGCAGAAGCAAAAGATTTTCATCGCAGAGTAATAATGCTGGAAATAAATGATTCACAGGAGTCAGAGGAAGACTGCGGGCTGGTTGGAGTTACTGTGTGTTCTTGCACAGGAGGGACTGAGGTGTGCAATGATTTAAGCTGTCAAAAGGGGCACTAAAGAAAAGCAGACATGCAGCAAAAAGATAAATCAGAAGACTGAAAGCAGGTAAAGGCACTGTTTGCATTGTCACATACCTCTAACCAATCAACAAGATTGATTAATCTGCCACACTCCAAATGAAGCTTATACACTATGCATATGTCAGGGGCTTTATTAGAGATGCTTCCTCCATCACTTTTCAAAGCTTGATTCTGAAAAAAAAAAAAAAAAAAAAAAAGGCANTTTAGTCTTGAACAATTTTAAGGGCTAGATATAACATCATTTCAGGAAATTCATGTTAGGTATTTTAACCAAATGTTTACTGTTTGTGTGTTTAATGGCAAGTTGATGGTAGAAAGAAAAAAAAACCAACCCAAAAAACAGGAAAATAAGAAAACATACCATTAAAAAAACCCAAAGGAAACACCCAGCTACTTCACTCCTGGTCCTTCTATGCTTAGGCAGTCTCTAACGAATGATTACCTGATTAGGCTTTTCCCCAATTCTTTTGCTAGTTCTATTTATATACGAGAGAGAAATATTCTGTTCTGTGGACTAAGGAAAAGAAGCTAATCATGATTTGCCTCAGACTATACATGTAGAAAACAGAAAAGTGTCCCTTCCCCCACCCCCCCAAATGGAAAGAGGAAGTCTTAGTATAGATCTATCGGATGTACTAAGAAGCCAAATTGCGTCTCTCATCTCAGAGTTTTATCTTTGAAACGTAACAATTATTTCTTCCTGGCTTGAAACTCAGCACTTGTAAAGGCAGAAGTCTGATTTCTCACAAACTATTCTGTATGTCAGGAAATTCAGGTCATCAGCACTGAACCATTTACTCGAGAAGTAAAAAAGCCACTTGGGACAGAAGCAAAAGTCACTAGAGCTGCAAAAGTTTACAACGTTTCATATCAGTTCATGATTTTTTTTCCCTAGTTTTCAGTTTCACGCACTCTAAGAAGCAAGCTCTCCTAACATGAAACAACCACTGATCATTCCTTTCAGTTCATGGGATTTTTTGCTAAAATGCTTTTTATAGGCTAGTAAAACACGCAAGTTACTTTTGGGAAGTCTATAAAGCCCTAGCAAGGATACCTTCATAAATAAATGCTTTTCAAGATAGGAAAGAAGGTTGGACAAAGAATATAACTTTGCTGAAGAATCTCTAGCTTACCTTTCATAGATCTCAATCCCTGCAATTTGTGAGATTTGGATTCAGTTTGGACTCTAGCACTTGTTTCACAATTTCCAGAAAGCCTAACAATTTTCAAGTTTATTTATTCTGTACAACGAACACAAAATCTGCATACATTAGGTTAATGTCTGTCAGTTCAGTCCAAGTGGTCTCCAGATAAATTCAGAGTAACATGGCTAAACCTTCAAAATGTTACAATCCAGACATTAATTTAGCAGACTATAATTCAGGAGTGTACCATAATAGGTTCAAATACTACTGTGTTACTAACCGGCACAGGTGAAATTATACCTTCTGGCTGATCTAGTGGCTCATCACTGCACAGAGGGATAATCCTACACCTTTCTATTTTCCCCTCTGCTATTCCACCTAACTCCATGGCTTCCTACCGGTCACCTGTGTGCCAACTCTGGCATTGCTGGACACTTTGCATTGCTTGTCTAATCTTAAAGCCAGAACAGTTATCACAACCAAGACAGAAATTCTAGAGCAACCGCACTTTCCTGGAACAGGTTCATGTGTAGAAATTAGTATCTAGCTGGACCACAGGCAAGTGCTGAGAATGATCCAGTATTACTGATTGGCACTGCAGGGTGTCTGCCAGTGCCTGAAAGAATTCAGCCTCACTTGTGATAACTAGGCCAAGCCTTTACAGCCCAGCAGGAGGGAGCTGCAGCTGCGTGCAGGGAAACCTCAGCTTCCTGAGGCAGCAGCCCATGCATTGTCCCCGAGAGGAAATAACTCGACTGACAAGCAGGAAGGTGCCCTAGAACGAGCACCCCCTGTACAGCACAGTGGTGCTGGTTCAGAAAGAGAAGAGTATGGGAGTGGGAACAACCCAGAACACTGTTGATGAGGGGTTTCTCTTGCTTGACCCTGACCCCAGAGGCTAGACAGAGGACAGACTCATACCTTGCTCTGGAATCAACGTTACTATCTTTCCCAAGGACCAAATACTAGTATGCCCTTTCCCTGATACAGGAGTTTAATTGCAACTCGAGGATTTTTGTTTCATAGTAATCCAAGTATCTTCATGGGTAACAGGCCTCATTCCTTGAGATCAAATCACTCTTCTTACTTAAGGTCAAGAACAAAACTTGCACGACCATCTAAAACCCAGGAAGCTCCAAGATCAGATTTCCTTGTGCTGACACAATACTAAGCAGTGCCTTACTGGTATTCCAAGTTACAACTTGTTGAATTTTCAAGGGATCAGTGAAAACAGAATTACACTTTTTTGTGGGGTTTTTTTTTTGTGGTTTTTTTTTTTTTCCTTTCCAGGATAAGTATGATCCATGGTTCATGTTTTGCTCAATAAATAACTGTACTGGATTCCTGTAAGAAATGCATCATATATTAATCATTTGCTGCTACTCCATTGAAGCAGATCCTTTTCTGTCCTAGGCTTCTGGAAAGAACAGCTCTAGAGAACTTTGCTCTGGTCACGGCCCAGGAAAGTACCATGCAGAAGACGTGGATACAATTATGAAAAAATATTTCTTTGACTCACACAGATTAAAATGCTAAGCAAGGTACTCAGCCAATACTGCTGCTGTTAGAAACTATGCCAAACCTTCACAACCTACTCAGAAAACAGCACAAATACGTTAAAGTATGTCAAAGAACAAAGTGCAGGATGACAGAAGAAATCCTGTCAACTCATCAAAGAGAACACTTATTAAACACATCAGCAGCTAGATTTTGCTAACTCTCCTAAATATAAATCACTGAGGTTCATATTAGGTCTCTCTAATGGTAGCCCACTTGCTAACTACTGTTTTCACAATTAAGCTCTTTAAGTGGTTTTAGAAATAACTTCTGCACACAGCAAAACGGATAACCCTCATTCAAAGAGGCAGAAGGCCAACAAACCCAATACGAATCGGGTTGTAGATTTCAAAGACTGATCTTTATCAAGTATGATTCCTGATAAGTGTTGGCTTTGACTCAAATAACAATCACTCAGATACAGCTACAACCAATGTTTTCTTCAGAACTGTAATCACATTTTTAAGGAAAATGTTAGGGCATGAGGATCACTGCAAGTAGCATCTATAATCAAGGACAAAACAAAGAAATGTATGTTCACTCCTTTTTCAAATCCTGCTCTATTTCTTTCACGCGGTCATCCTGTGAATTTGATTTATGAAAGAAGTGGAAAAGGAGCTGCTTTTCTTCTCAAGAAAAGGGCAGGGTTAACCAATAAAATCAATGATAGTCCTTTTCTTAGACTCAGAAAAGATATGATTTCAATACACAATAGATATTAAAATAAATGTAAAAAGAAAAACAAAGGACTTCTTTAAATAGGCTGTATTTAGGCTTGGTTAATGTCATCACTCCACCTGAACGGAGCCTTCACCTTACAGCAAGTCTACACGGTGAGGACTAAGCACTAACCCTGTAAAGAAAGTCTCTGGAAAGAGCCACAGACACAGTATTTTTCCCCATGGACAATCATCTCATTTGTAATGGAGGACAAAATGACTTTTCTGCTACATCTACAGGAGAAAGAAAAGATCACGACTAGAACAGGCTCTGGAAAATGGATAATACAGAACTCTTTCCATAATTAGCTGCTTTATTTCAGCCAGCCAGATTCCCTAGCTCTTTGCAAAGTCCCCAGTTGCTTATCAACACTAACTCACTAACTTGCTGGTTCTCTGCAAAACAGCTGAACGTGTGCCAAGCTTCATGAAACAGCGAAACTAAGCCTTACACATCATCCTTATGCGTAGCCTTCAGAAACTACGGCAGCACCACAAACAACTGACTTGTTTCTTACCTTCAGGTAGCAGTATGGGTTATTTAAAGCTGTATGAAGTGCAGTCCTTGGGGCAGCATTCAAGTGCTCACGGAGAACACTGGCTGTGTTGAAATATGCTATCTCATGCAGAGTCTTGTGGTCTGCAGGAACAAGGTAATTTCTGAAAAAGCCACATGAGGTATGGGGGAGGGAGGGGAGATACAAGCTTTACCTTAAGGGAAACAACAGAAGTCTACTGCAGTCAGAGACTACAAGAATGTATGTTTCCCAACCAGTACTGACAAATCTCTGAAAAAACAAGATGAACAGCACTGAAATCAAGTTTTAAGCAGGGAAGTAAGTTGATATTATCAACTCTACATCTAATGGATTTAGTATAGAACTCTAGCTGGGCCACCAACAAATTCAAAAATAAGGGCAGCAGCTGAAATGCTAACGCCAGTCATGTACTCTACTCCACAGATCTTGCTTATCCATCTTGAGGCCTCCTGATGAGTCTCTGCTCATCTTTGCCTTCACATTTGAAGCTTTTTTCTTGGCAGTCGTACTTCTGTTAGCTTCTCTGCCTCCCCCGCCCCCCCCCCCGGCTCTATAATTAACAAGTGTCTTCATCTCTTCCCCCACCTCAAGCCTTTCACATTTTCTGCTACAGAGCTGCCTCCCAAAACCCTATCTGCTATGCCTTGCTCACCAAAACAGTTCCCAAAATGGACAGGATAATCACACTTGACATCTATACAGTTTCATAACTAGAACAGATCAGCAAAGATTAGAGTAAAAACTAGCTAAGATAAGTTGGTCAATTCATGTGCCAATTGCTTCTACTAATCTTAAAAAAACAACCCCTTAATCTCTTTTCCATCAATTATTATTAGAGCCCTCACCAAAGAAAGAATAGAAAGGTAAAAAAAAGTGTGCTTCATACTGTAGGGACCAAGACACAATTTTGATAAGATTAACATGTTAGCAAAATTTCTGGTGCAAGTTATGGTGCAAACTAATGCAGGAATATGAAACAGGAAAGCTTACCTTACAAGACTGTCTATATAGTCAACAACTTCAAAACGAAGCATTTCAAATTTTGTCAGTTTCTTAGACCGCCTTGATTCCTTCAACTCCAACAAGGTCTTTAAAAAAAAGTGGTGCATAAAACTACATGGGAGGTAGTTATTCTCTGGAGAACTTTTTTTAACATGTATAATTAATTTTTGCTGGCATGTCTTCAGTGATAATGTTTGAAAGTGTGATCATGGAGTTATTTTTATTTAGGCCAGTGTATTCAGTTCTCAAACTGGTAGGAGTTTGAGAAATTCAAAGAAATATGTGTTAAGCAGAATATGTAATTTACAAGTTAAATAAGAAGAAAACCCCTAATTTGCATTTTAAAATCCTAGTTTATGACAGATATTTTCCATAATTTTCTATGTGTCAAATGGGCCAGACATACACAGTTGATACTTATTCATTGATTTTTAAGAGTTACTCATACACAACCTTTATGCAGAGCTCCAGCAAGCTGGGAAACACTAACCATGGACAGGTGCATCTTAAAAGATTCAGTTAAGGAACTAGTCAGTAAAGCCTATGCAGGCCTAACCTTCTGAAGATGATAAAGGTCTGTCTTCTTCTGGAGCTCCTTTTGTGACGATACGGACACATCTTGTTCTTGGAAAGCTTCTGCTACTAGAACAAAACTCATGTTTGATATGTGGGGTAAACTTTTCCTGACTGCCTATATAAACCCCCTAACCCAAGCAATCTGATGCGTTCAGTTACTTTTTCACATAGAGCCAAACACGGGCAGCTTTTGAGTCTTGCACCTTGTAAAAGACAGTTAAAAAAGGAGTCTGCAGTGCAGCTTAACCAACAGCAATTAAGTAACCAAAGCCCTTATATGAATTTAACTGAAAGAGCAGGTGAAAGAACTTTATATGCATTTGGATTAAACACCATGTCATAAGCAAGTCTGCTTCTATTTATCTTTCAGTATCTGTTTTCGTTTGTTAAATGTTTTGAAATGATTGCAACATACAGTAAAATGCTCAAAATAAACGTATGACAGATTTAGTGAGTAATGTTTGCTGATCTGTCCAATTTCTTATCTTACATCACTCTTCTGTATTATAAAAAGCATGAACCACATACCAATAAAGAATATAAGCATTTCCTAAATTTTTTATATGTATTTAAAAAAACAATCCTGAAAAATCTGATGGTTTGATACAATGACAGGAATGACCAGGGAAAATGATACCCATTGGTCAGATCATAAACCAGCTTTAATATAATCTGCAGTGGAATGTATGATGGTACACACCCACCTTCTAGTTTCTGAAACTGGGTCAAGAACTCCTTCAACTTCTCTACTGTCTTATCAAACTCCTTTCCAGAAGATGACACAAAAATTTCCACACATTGTTGAAGCATGGTTACCAAATCAGACTTATTCAACATCCTAAAAGACACAATTGTTGGCTGAAGTTGAAACACAGAATGATGAAACAGCTTTCAATGTTCTTAGTTGAAAAAAATAATTTGAAAAACTCCTTTTAAAAGAGAAAATCTCCAAGATTTCAAGCATTCAGTCTTGCAGTACAGCCAATTTTTTTCCTTGCTGTCATTAACAGAAACAAATCAACTTGAATANAGATAAAAAATAATTTGAAAAACTCCTTTTAAAAGAGAAAACCTCCAAGATTTCAAGCATTTAGTCTTGCAGTACAGCCATTTTTTTTCCTTGCTGTCATTAACAGAAACAAATCAACTTGAATAGATGTCCTTAACATTTTCCTGCAGAACTGACAATAAAAGCTTTTCTGACCATCTGTGAGTCAGATTAAAAAAAGAAAGTATGGTAGGGTTCATAACTCATTCCCACGAATTGTAAATGAAATGGTAAAAACCCCCAGATTAGTATGTATTCACACATCCACAAAATCCATTTCTGTCTGTGGTTCAGAAGGATTCTGGATCAAGATCAGAATTGCTGTTTTCTGTATTTAATTGCTATAAACCTAACCACCACTAGAATCCCACAATCATTTAGGTTGGAAGGGACCTCTTGAGATCATCCTGCCAAACCTCCGGCTTTGCATTTACTTTTAATTATGTATTAGGGCATTTTATAAATGTCACCAAGCACTGCTCAGTCTCAGAATCTTAATTTAAAAGATATCAAAACAAATCCTAGCAAATATCCATAAATGAAATCCAGAATTACAGTAATTGAATCGAGCCAGTACCATTACACATGCATGTAACTTCTTTTATCCAGTGGGAGAGGTTCCCATTGCTAAACACTCTGGTTCTGAACAACCACACATTTGTAATAGCCACTGTTACTAGGAGCCCTTCCCAACCTATTCTTGTGTTTTTGCTTTGTCTTCTACAAGACAAAGATGCTAATACAAAAATACAAAACAAAGGTGTTAGTATTTTAAGGATTTTAGAAGACACAAAACCACAGCTACACAAAAAAGGGAGCATGACAAAAGAATGAAATGATGGTGATCAGTGTGTCAAGGCAGTGGGTGTCCATATCAGCTACCTAAACAATGAGTCAGAGATTTAAGGAAGAATTTAGAAGAGGCTGGGGAAGTTTTATGGATGTCTGGAGGGAGAATTGCAATTTGAGCTCTAGTTTCTAACTGGCAGTTCATGCTAAATACTTGTAAAGCCTAGAATTTGAAACTTCAGCTTATCCAATTCAGGGTTATGGATTTTTGCAAGTTAGATGTTGCCTTCAGATACACTTGTTTTGTACAGAAAAGCATCAGGAGTTAGCAACAGAAAGGGTGACCTTGACCACACAAAAGGCTAGAAAACATTTTCAAACAGCCTTATAGAATATAATGGGTAAACAAGATAGCCTTCTTCCAGGCCAGACAAAACACCGCAATAATTAAACTCCTAAGATGGAGAGAGGACAACCAGATTTGGAGATCTGTGAATCGGAAAGAACAAATTTACGTTAGTAGTATTACTCAAAAAGAAGCTGCAAGTTCTAGAAAAATTTATTTACAATAGTGGGATTACAGGGCTCAAAGAACAGGCAAGAGGATGGTTATCGCATATCAGGAAACAGTAAAGGATCTTTTTCAACATTTTGGGCTTGAGATTACTGCAAGATATGCCAGTTATCAGAAAGTGGGGTTAAGATTTTGATTGTTAGGAGACAGGCTTAAAGCAGAGATCTTAAAGATCTCAGATCATCCAAAGACAGTAAATAAATCTGTCTCTGATTATTCAGAGACAAGTTATAGAAGAGAAGAAAGGAAGCTAGGATGAAGTCCATAAAAACTCCTTCTGAATGCTGAAGTAGGGAATCATCTGAAGAAGTGATGACAGAGAGTGGTCAACAACAAAATGACTACAGTTACGAAAGGGCAGGACTGTGATAAGCAGTATGTGACAAAGGGCATCAACAATTAGCAGACAAAAACGGAGTACAGTATCTAGACAGAAGACAATAGGTCAGACAGTCCTCAAAGTTTTGCCACCTAAAAGCTTGACCAGATGTCCCAGCCAGTTAGCTCCCCATAACCAATCTAGTGAAACACTCTCTAAAAATCTCTTAATCTTATCTTTCTTCTGACTGGATTAATCCAATCTGAACTAAATCTTACACGCTCTCCCTGTCTCCCCATGACATTTTTTAGACCCTAGACAACTAGATTAAAGTAGAATAACTATTGTCTAGATTGCTAAAGTTAGATCACCTGAAACACCATCCCTGGTGAGGGAGCACTTTTAGCAGAAGGGATAGAAGCCAGTACAAGGAAAGGCTGAAGCAGAGAAACAACCAACCAACTACAAAAGGAACTCAATGCAACAACTGCAAACCCCACATTCAGACATAATTCACGAAGGGCAAAAGAGAGACTTTGTTACGAATCGAGATATCAGCTGATCAAAAGCTTCTCTATGTTTTACTTTCTAAATACAAGGAAAAAGATGGACTCCAGAAAAACACTGAAAAGAAAAGTAAAGGATGGGAAAGGGTGAACATAAGGATATCAACAGGTGATGTGGCCCCTGGGAAGACAGAGATGTTAAGGAACAGTGAATAACTTCTGTACCTGAGCAAAGGGGAAAAGAAGATTGTGAATATAAGGGGAAAGATCGCATTTTACCATTTCCCTCTAAAAGACAGCAGAAAGACTCTATGCAGAAAAAGCAGAGACAAGGGGAAGTACGTGTAAAATGGAAAAGAGAGTTAAAGAAAAATTTAAAAGCTGAAAAAATAATCATCACAGCTAGAATCCCAAGGATTGAAGGAATGGTGATGAAGGAGTTTTGTTAGAAAAATGACAGAATTTCTGGATGAAAGAGTTATCTACCGTGATTGCTGTATTTCTATCAGAAGCTCCCTCAGTGATGGTCTCCAGGACCAGAGAAAAAAAACAGGAGGGAGATGAACAGAGAAGAATAAAGGGGGAGCAAACCAGAATGTAATGGCAGCATCAACTTTGAGATAGGAGAAGAGGCAGATGAATTCGTAGTGGAAGAAAGCTAGTTAAACATCGGAGGAGAAAAAGAGGAGGAAAAATTGGCCAAGAGTTATTCAAGATTACAGAACAGACAGTACAGGAAAGCAGAATCACACATTTGTGGGCAAGGGTTGATAGGCGATTGAGTGCTGTCAAGATTCAGGAGAGTCAGAGAAGGATTAAGAAGGAAAGACTGTAGAATGACAAATCAAGTACGTAAACCTTTTAAAGGGATGAGGGTAAAGAACATAGTGCAGTGGAGATGCGTAAGAACCACTCAGTATGGCAAAGGTACAGTTTGAAGAGTATGTTTGCTTGTGTACATGAGCCCAGGAAGTTATCCTCCACCCACCACTGGCATGGTTTTTCTATGCAATTTTACTGTCAGACACATCAAACCTCACAAGCTCAGAGGCTCTTGAAGAGGCAGTTATGGTAATGGTGTTGCATCAGCTCTTTGTGTGACAGAACTGATGTATAATTTGAATGAATGCAGCTATCAGGAAACAGCCACTTGCCAGGATAAAGCACATTTAAAAGTCTGTAGCTGCAACATTGCAATTGAAGGGTTTTCTATTAAGAAAATTGGCTTAGATGACTTTTCCATTTTAAACACTGACAGACACACAACTGTAGGCTCTCCTGAAGTCCTAAGCTCACAATAACACAAAAAATTAACTCAGTCCCTGTACAAACTGTTAGACAAAGGGGGCAGGGGGAAAGCAGTAAAACAACAACAAAAAAAGGCTACTCATTTGGAACAGATTCTAATTCTCACAACAGATTAAAATTTAGGCCAACTAAAATGAATAATTTGGTTGATAATATCTAACACAATCATACTTTAAAAGACAAAACCCAACTGATGTTCTCATTCACACACAGTAATCTCAGTGGTTTCAGCATAATTACTCAGGGCATAAAAGGTATTAGAACATGGTTGAGTTTCATGGAAAATGGTAGAAAGACAAAACGAAAACAGCAGTTTATACTTGCAATTATACTTGCAAACAATCCTACAACCAGCCGCGAACAGGTAATATCCTCAGCTTTAAGTTCCAGAATAACTGATGACTGATACTCTCCATGTGTACACCGGTATTAAAACAAAATGGGGAAAAAAAATAATCACCTTGCTAGCTGAAGAGATGACTCATACTCCTCTGTCTCCCACACTTGGTTTTCCAAACATGCACAGTGCAGCTCCCTGATCTGTTATGCACAAGGTGAAGAAAGGATGAAGTGTTTTACAAAAAAAGTAATGCAGAACTCTTACAACAAGCTTTTCAAAGTAATATGTAATTCCTTTGGAGCTTGTTTTTCAGAGATGCAGAATGATTGCAAAAGAAATGAGAGCATTTAGTATGTTACAGAGCTAAGCTCATAGTGTTGCTGGAGTCCATGTGTTGCTCTCCACCAGGTTTCAAACAACTAACAGTCAGATAAAGATAACTGCAGAGAACAGAGAGGAATTCTAATCAAAAGTCCAAGCTAAAACATCTGTTTATTCGCTAATACTGGGATGGTTCATGCTGATTTTGTAGTTAGGGACAGGTTCTAATAACAGTGTGGAATACATTGAGAACCGACAGATAAGTGCACGTGCACAGAATATATTGCTCTTCTAGTGGAAGAAGAAACTGCTTAGCATGAGAAGGTGGATTTAATGACATTAGAGAAATATAGCTATTAAGAACAATCATTACTGTTCCCTTACTATCATTTTACTCTGTACAGAAGGTTGCTAAACCTCAATCTTTTCATCTGAATTTGACTAGCAAGCTAATAGGTGGTAGAAGAGTATACATTGTTTGCAATGAATATAAATAATCCCAGATGTGGGATTTCATCAACGTGTGTATTCTTTTGCTGAACTGTGCATCTGCCTTCTCCTGGAAACTCCTTCCTGTTGACTGACAAGGTATCATCCACGCCACTAAAGAAACCACATGCTGTTGCCCTCTGCCTCTAGCAAGAAAACAACATTTTAAGAAGTAGGGAGCAAAGCAGCATAATAGTAAACAAAGAGAAGGAGTAAATACTTACTCAGATGTCATACTTTGAAACAAAAAAGCCCATGTTTCACTAAAATGGAATAACAGTACGTCACCTGCTTGCCCAGAGGATACTTTGGAAGAGAAGATGTGAAAACATGAAGACATCTCAGAACTGAAACATAATTTTCATGGTAAACATGCAAGTCCTCCAGCAACTTCTGTATTACTTCCTACAGTGACAGAATAATTGTTTTATAAGTCATTCTGGCATTCATTTATTTAAAACTCCCATAAGTTTAAATTGACTCTGAAGTTTTGACGTTGTGGTGTGCTATGATTTAAATCACCAGTGTTAAATTAAGACCACTAAGCAAGAAAGCTGTATTTCAACAGTTCACTGGAATCACATTGCCTATTGTTAACTTCAATTTCTCCCTCCAGTTTACTGGGGAATTATTATTGATTAGCATTATTATTTTAGCATTTTCAACTATATTTAGCCTTTAGATTTGGTAAGTCATCTTGCAAAAATGAGTCTATACACTATACCTTTAATAGGCAAAGAGAAATTATATAGCTTCTTTTACTCAAATCCTTATTATTTGCATTTTTGTATTACACTTGCATTTTTAAATGCATTTCTTATATTGTGGGTGGCTGCTGTTTTTATTAGTTAGGTATATGTAAAAAGACCAGTTCACAGAAAATAAAGAAATATGTAGTTGCTGCTTCTGGGTGCTCTTAATTTGACTTCCATTTATTCATAGATTGCGAACTGCAGAAAAAAAATATCTTGTATTAGGAAAAAGAAATTATTAACTGCTGTTACTGAATTTACTGGACGGTATCTCATTATCACTGGCCTCCCATGGAAGCGTATGTAACACTTCTGGAAAACCACACTCAAGATTTCTGGTAGCAGTATTAAAGTACTTTGCGCTCACTACGTTTAAGTTGTGAACCAGAAGATCTTCTCTCACCTGTCTTCAGTCAAAGATAAAGACGAAAACCCCACAGGATTCTCTACATATTTTACTGCCATTTTGCTGAACTCTGAGCAAACTATTCCAAATGGAAACAGAAAAATAAAACAAGCTACTGAAGTTCTCTAAAGTTAAACTGAAACATAGGGTATCAAAGATTAAAAAAAAAAAGCAAAACCTTATCTGCAAGCAATATAAGGAAGCACTGACATGTGGCAAGATTAAGTATCATACTGCAAAGACTGAAAATAAGACATACACTTAGTGCTGCAGAGAGCTTTCTGATGTTAAAAAAGTTAAATGATGATTAAAACAGATGATTAAAAACATTAGACATTCCTCCCAGTAGTCTTTTTATCTATTAAAATTTAAGAGTAACTGACACAACAATTGTTTAAATGACTTCCAAGACCTTAGGGTAGACACTAAGGTTTGCAATTTGTATTTTAAAATTTTACACATAAGTTTGTATTTTAATTCTAAGCAGGATCATTAAAAAAAAAAAAATTATCCCCACCACAAAAAAAGCGGAGAAAAAACCCAAGTTCTCTCTAACGCTGCTACATCAATCTTACTCCCCAAACCCAGAGCATTATAGCATCTATATTTCCCTCATCTTTTTCCCAGCTCAAGACTGATGTAGTTAATATACATAAATAGCAATGCAGTAGGACTATGTATTTTGCCAAGTAACAGAGTGAAAAGGCATATTCTATTTTAGAAGAGTTTGAAAACATCATTAGAAGACTGTGCAGCGTTATTTTCATAAATATAGATCGCCACATTCACATAATTTCAAATGAAATTTGCCATGAAAACTTTCAGACAGAGTTGTAATTAGGATGTAACATTGCTTTTAAAAATGATTATTCTAAATAGGTGGAATTCTTCCCATAGTTATTAAAAAAAGTGGTAACAATATGGAATATAAATTGCAGCTGACAAAGGATATTGCAGGTTTAGGTGCTAAACTTTTAACAGCAAGTTTACCTGGTCCTGAACACGAACAGTAAATTTATATGAAGTAGTACCATAGTGACTTTGAAAGTGTTTCCAAAGTTTGGAATGATATTGTAGATTAGTACGACATACAGAATAAACAGCAGTAGGGCCTTTTCTCCCTAAGTAGGCTACACTACCAGCTTGGCAATGCAGTAATAGTCCTACCCCTACTGTAGAGATTAGAACAAGTGTCTTCAATTAAAATTTATCAGAAGCATCATATGCACATAAGCACAAGAATTCTGGCCTCTTTCCCAAACCTACAGGGTGAGGCTTGTGAAATAAGGGGTATATTATTAAACATATAAAGTTTAAAACATGTAACATTTAAGCTGATGAGTATTCATCTTTCAAAGTAGCAGCCCATTATATCATTTTTAAACTTTAAAAAAGAAGTAGAGTCTCAGCTGCTCATTCCTACTCCTTCCCTCCTCCTGTTGTTTCAACAGAAGCATTTATGCACCTGCAGAGTGAACTGCATTGGGGAAATCATTCTGCAGAAACAACCCAACAAAGCAACTCCCATGTCTTGTCTTTTTTTTTTGTCAGGTTACCTTAATTGGATTGTTTCTCTGATTACATTCATTGCACAGCCACACAAGCAGTTGTGCTGGCACATCTGCTGAGGCGTGAAAACAGCAAGGGAACAGCAGTAGGTTAAGTTATTTTTGCCACTGAAGACTATGGATCATAAAATCATGTATGAATCAAGTCTTGCCTTGACTAGTGTAATTGCACTGCACTTGCAAACGTGCCTGCTACGAGCCCCTCTTTCAGCCATTACCATTGCTCTTCACACTTGGAAAGTCCTTATAGACCAGGAAGCTCTGCTAGGACAAATTAATTGCTTTATCTCTAGCAGTACCATTTGCCTGACAGGTTAGCTATACTTGAGATGAAGAGTTAGGAGGAACCCTTTACCCTGAGCAATACTTCTACTGGGAGCGGTTCAACTGGTGAAAATAACCAACAGATCTTTGTTGGTGAATTCCTAAAGGGCTCACAATAATAGTAGCCTGACTTTAACCACTTGACGAACCTTCAGATAAACATGTAACATAAATTAAAGTTTTAATCCTGTATGACATCTAGTGTCAATGTGTGCCTCGGGACCCAGACTGCCCTACTGAGTTCGATCAGAAACTACACAGAGGGTATGGAGGATTAAGAGCTTATGAAATAACCTCCAAGATTACTTACTCATTATTCAAACACTTCACTGACTTTCCAAGAAAGTCAGTCTCAGTAAGCATTAAAAGACCAGGCCATAAATAAACCTTGTAACCTTCTACTTAAGCAGTTATATTTCTAGACATAGCTAAAAATTGATGGAAGAAAGGTTGTACAGCTTTGTATAAAGGCATACCCGGCAACCTTAGAGATTTGGAATTTTGACCTGTCGATCCTAATTCTCCATTACTGGACATGAAACACAGTACATACTGTATAAAAAATGTTATGTAGAACTATACATCTTAGTCTTGTATTTTATTATGCTCCACAAACTAATATATTGGGAAAGTTATTTTTGCTCTTCAAAGACAGTCTTAAATTTTTACCTTTAAATAGCTGTCTGTTGTCAGCAGTGCAATCTGTTTTTCTGATACTTGACTTTCCACATACCTGATAGCAAGAAAAAACAAGAACCTAAAAATTATAATGTCAAGTGTGATTGAAGATTATAGGGTTAAAAAATGAAAAAAGTTTCTGCTGCTGTAAGGACTCCTTCAGAAAGATTCAAAAAGGGACAGTCAAATCCAGCAAATTGAAAGGCTACTCGAAAACCCTAGAGATTATGCTCCAAGTAAGCTTAACAATTCAAAAATGATTTATGGTTATTTATCATAATAGCTTGTTTCTGTATTAAGAACAAGAGAAAAAAGAAGTTCAAGTGATTACACATCACAGAAGCTGTATTCTCTAGACCAGAAGATTAAGGATTCCTGAAATTTAGAACTGTCCTCTCCTTTTGATTGATTTACCTTTGCTACAGAAACAGTTTTCACAGAGCTACATTTACAGATTCCTTTTATATTTTAAAGCTAAGTACAAGATTGTCCAAAAACTTATTTCCCCTTTTACCTTCTAAAAGACGGCAGTCTCCGAATGTTTTCACACTGATTATGTGACAAAGAATTTACTCTCTTCTTAGCATCTTCCAGTTGGCAACACAGTACACTAAGAGGCTGGGAATAGAAGTGCTCCACAATGCAGAGCTGAAAAGCAAAGCAAGAACCAGTGATGTTAACAAAATTCATCCTCCCTGCTATATCTACTTTTTAATGCTTTGTTACTACTACAGGGCATACACTACAATGGAAGTAATGGTATTCCTTTAAAAAAAAAAAAAAGTTCATTACAGTTCACAAATATTCCATAAGTCAGTACAGGGCACTGATTATTCAGTTTTAAATACAGTCACATAATTATTGTTTTTGCTGTACGTGCTACTTATATTCAGTACCTCATCCTTCCCCCCTCTTATACAACGATAACTATAGCTTGTCAAATAGTTTCTATTCACTTATGTGAATTACTGCATTCTTTAGGTTACATATTCAGCTCCAATGCTCACAAATAACAGAGTATATTTGAAGATATGAAAAGCAACTACAGTACAGAAGCAAACTTATAACATGTCCTAATTTCAATTTCTGCTTCGTCTACACAAAAATACACTGCTAAGCTCTTACTATGCATACATAAAAACATGCTTTATCACTGATTTCGGCTGCACTAAGTGTTTGTAGCAGGGCCTTGCAGAATAATAGCATATACTCATCACATCTATTGTTAAAAACAAAACAAAAACCCAAACAGACTACTTCACTAAAAACTTCTAAAACATAAAAACTGTCAAAAACTGTCAGTGGAAAGACAATCCCTGTCAGAAAAGTTAACATCCCTCCAAGACATAATGAGATGATGGTGATCCCTTGTATCTATCACTTAGGAAATCTCATACAAAATTGCTTCATCCTCAAACGCTTCTAATGTACAAGGATACAGCAATACGCTGTCAGGGCCAGGACTTGTATTTTCATATCAGGGCAACAGGGAATCATTAAATCCTGGTGACTCTTTCAAATAAGAGTTGAAACCTGTGAAAGCCCATGTGGGTCTGTCTGCAGGAAGAGGTACTACAGCCAGGATATTTCTACTGGCCACGTGTAATCATTGAATCGTAGCTATCGAAGAATCTGAGACCCTCTAAAGGTATATGACACTAAAACGGCATGCTTTACTAACACATTCATTCATGGAACCAGGCAAGAAAGAAAGTTTCACAACCCTGCATTAAAACAGGTTACAGGGACTGCAAATTCTTCAGAGAACTCTTGTCCACGATCCACAAAAGCTACAAGGAGACTCAGACACAGAAATACATCTAGATATGAAGATCTGTATAAGCCAATAAAAATATAATTATCACGCTCTGTATAGGCTATTTTTGGCAACCTTTAAGCCTTCCACATTGTCTCCTGAGAGGGTAAATGTAACTCCCGCATTGCTGCACAGCTGCTTGGAGCAGAAGCACCATCTACTCTGAGGCACAAGGTAAGTGACCCTACAGCTCCTATTTCCCTGAAGAGGTAGGAAGTGTGCATCCAGAAAGTGTGCCAGAAGAGTTCAAGCAGGGAAGAGCCACTGCTGTAGCCTACTCACACCATGACAAACCAGAGTACAAGGACCTGGTACAGAGGATCAGAGCTGGAGAGTCCTGCCAAGGGAGTTCGAAGCTACAAGTTAATCTGTAGCAAAATATAGGTCTTTCTACCCACTATGGCAGGTTACCCTTTTAAATTTAACCTCTAAATACATTTTTTGTGGCAGAGTAAGCTTTTACACGCTTCTTCATACCTGCCCTACAAGTCCTCCCTTAAAACCTTAGCAGTTAAGGTTTTAACTTTAAAAAACCCACCTGTTCACAGATCCAAACTGTTTCCAAAGGACGTTTTTTCATCCCATTCTGTGATTCAGTGACAGGAAGATTAGCACCTAAGAAATCTTTCAGTGCCTAGTAATTACCCTTTGTTTTCATGACCATAATTTGAGTTCTTGTTACCATTGCCTACCTGAAATCCTTTGATAAAATTCTGGACAGAAAAATCATGGTACAAGAATATGTTGATGAGAATCTGCAGAACTTTCTCACCCAGTTTAAAGGGAAACTGGGCTGTCAGAAGCAGCTAAGGGAGACAAAAAGGAAAAGTAGCCATAGCAGAAATTCTTTCCTGAATTCAACTCAGCAAAATTTATACATGCGATTTGATACAATTTGATACAACATGTGTTAGTATTCAGCTAAATGAGATACTAAATATACTGCCAAAAATATTTTTACTAAAACATGCACGTACAGATTGATTTTCAGTTTATTATTTCACCACATTTTTGTAAGTACCTTTCAGTAATATGCAACGTTTGAAGTTAGTTTTGCTTAATGTCATTTTTTTATGTACTTTTAAAATTACAAACAATAGAACAGAGATTCCTGTAACAAGCAGGGATACCACTACTTTCAGCATTTCTGGAAGTCCTACACAAATTGGTGTACCAAGAATCACACAGGCACAGCGTCTATATGGCTCGACCATTTGGATAACTCCACTAATTTTTAAGTCAGCAAAAGTCAGGCTGAACTGAGCTTTTCTATGTTTAAAGCTATCTTTTTCTGGAACAAAGTAAAACTCAAATCAAAGCACTACTTTATTAAAGAGGTGGGAATGTCAAAGTGTAATTGCCCAAGCACGTGTGNATCAGGCTGAACTGAGCTTTTCTATGTTTAAAGCTATCTTATCTGGAACAAAGTAAAACTCAAATCAAAGCACTACTTTAATAAAGAGGTGGGAATGTCAAAGTGTAATTGCCCAAGCACGTGTGCACAGATGTCAGTGCAAATGAAAGATGAAAGCAGGTGTGTGAGTGTGTCTCAGTGTCAGAAGGAAGCTCTCAGTATTATGCTAGTCTGCAGCTATGAGTAGAAATATCCCAAATCCACAGCTCTCAGGAACAGATTCCATTTCTGAAGCTTCAGACCAACCTACTTTTAAAGGCCACACACGTACACTGTGCTTGAATACACACACACTCCTATTTAGAAAGGCAATTACCTTGTCAATTATAGTCGACAGGTGCTCCTTAGAGGAAAGGGACTGGAAAAGCTCTATGCACAGCAGAGAGGAAACAGAGTGAGGAAGTAAGCTGTGGATAATCATTGGAGATGTAGCGATTCCAAAAATGAGTACTAGAGGTAATTCATGGATATGCTGACTGGATCAGGGGGGAAAGGAGAAAAAAACATAATAGTTACATCACAGAAAATCATGAAACCAATGCGTTATGTTCCTAGTACAACACTGAGCTTAGATGCAGAAAGGGGTAAATTAAAAGATTTGTTGCCAGTAAACCAAAAGAGTTTTGATGTGGAATAGAACAAAAAAGAAAGCAAGCTATTTAAAGCCCTGAAGTAGAAAAGCGAATTAAATTATATTATATTAAATTAAATTATATTTTAGGATTAAAATTTCAGAAAGTGGCATAAAGAGCATCTTTTCAGTTAGAGTATTATACTGGTTCTGTCTTTCCAAAAAGTTATATTCAGAGAACTGAATCTTATAATAACTTTTTTTCCAAAGAAATAGAGGGGGGAAAAAAAAAAAAAGAGACATTAAACAGCTAACAGTCTCAAGAAAATTTACAAGTTTTACACCATTTAATAAATTTAAAATAAACATGAAACCCCTCTAATGTTCTATGTTCCCATTATACTTAGAAAAGAATTCCAACTTCTCCAGATTCAATCTTCCTCTTCAGATAATTTTTTAGTATACGCTTTGAGAACCGATACCTGGGACTGAATGCTGTATTCCTTGTGAGCAGCATACAAATTATAAAAAATACAGTGTTTTTAGTGTTATTTCATCATTATTTTCCTTTTTTTTATTAATTTCAGGGAGATACAAATTCTGCTGTCTTAAATATCTCTAGGTTAAAATTGACAATTTATTCCTTTCCTCCATTTTTTGTGTTTTAATTGCTATCCCACAATTCTTTCATTTCTCTAACTCCCCAAAAGTCATTGCTTGAGACTTAAACATATAAACAATAAACTTCATATATTACTGTCCACTGTTGATAACCAAAAAGAATATCGGAGAGAAAGTAAATCGTGTGACTAACAAATCAGAAGAACCTCTCACATTTACCCACTTCACCCTTATTATTAAACATGTTTAAGACGGAAATGGAGAAAATAAATCCAATCTCTACAATTATCCCAAAGATTTTTTCCAAAGTATTATGCAACCCTGCCGAGCTTCTATTTTACCTATCTTTTACTTTACTTGAATCAAGACTATCTTTAGTTGTAAGATCATTTGAATCCTCTAAAGCTTTTTTTCTGAGGAGACGCACAGTCTATGAAAAAAAGTGTGTTTGCAAATAGTAGACTGATAGACCTGAACTGCACTTTGTCTATTTTCCACATGCTCATAATTAGGTATTTACACCTGCCACAAAAAGCAAAATAAAACACAACACTTAAACAATTAAAAGCTCATCTTTCCCTGCCTTACTCCCTAATTATTTCCAGATAATAGTGCATTTCTGATTTTACTTCTTGAAATGTTGCCCAGAAAACCCATCTGCCCGATCTGAAGTAGAAAAATATTTTTATTGTGGGTCTCAGCAAGTGAAATTGCCTAGCCTTTTTTAGAGGGAATGTCAGGTATGCATGCTGCAGCTGAATTAATTGTACAACTGCAGCCCCAGTTCTGCTGCTACTGTAGTTTCAACCTGAGAACTAAGTGTAAGATGCTCTTTTTGGAGAACAGCATGGGTTCTTGATTAGAATGCATGAGATGATATCAAGAAAGACAGGTTAAGGAAAGACAGAAGCACAGGAGCACCTGAAGTAGTCAGCTACTCATTGCAGATCCTGTCCAACACAGAAATTCTCTGGGTAAGTTTTATACAGTCCTACTAGTAAGCTAGTGAGCTTTAAGCAGCATTACATCAGTTGTCATACAAAAAATATACTCTGAAAACCATTTTAAAAGAGTCTACAGAAGAAAGATCTAGGCATCTTAAAAAATTAGCTTCATAATCAAATTCTGTAACAACTAGTACCAATAAATCCTCCCATGTACAGAATTAAATCAGCCAGACAGTATCTCAACCCAGCCCTTAGGTACTCTGGCTCAGAGTCCCAAGTTAGCTTTAAGATAATTTATCCCCAAAACCTAGCAAATAGGTTTTTGCTCAATCACTCCTGCAAAGAAGCAGCATTAATATTTGATTCCAACTCTCCCTGGTCTCATTGCTACACTTCAGAACAGCTGCAAATAGAAAATGGAGTGGAAGAACTAAACTTCAGGTCACGTTACCTGCTGATGACTATGAAGTCTTGAAGTACTTTTGTGGTGAAACTTTCCATGTCTTTGAATATAACTACAACTGGAGGAGATTGCCAGTGTTTAGAAGAGGAAGTTCTTTTTTTTCTCGGAGTTTCAGAATCTGTTTTCTTTAAAGCCATTTGTTATGCATTATTAAACAAAAAACAGGAAAATAAAAAGATTGAATCACATCTACAATATTACACTGCTCCAAAGAGACATAACTGACTTCTTGCTACAGTTTTATTTATTATTAGCATCTAGAATTGGAATTTTTCTTCCTTCTGTTGGGCACAGCAGGAAGTACAAAGAATAAACAAATTTTAAAAACCCACATTCCAACAAAGACAGAAATAGCTCTGTGGGACAGAACTGCTGAAATTCTGTTGGGATTGGGGGAGAAAATTTGAGTTGTGTACATGGACGTTGCCCATTTCCTATATCTTTACCCAGTAATAAAAAAAAGCATGTACTCATTACATTTATTTAACACACTGCTCTGATGAAGTCATCATAAACTTAGTTCTTTTATTCATGACAGAAACAAAACTTAAGATTTCATTAGCTTTATTAAATACAAAGATACAAAAACATTTTGAAAGTTATTTTCTCACTGCTTCTCAATGGAGTCCGGGCTGCAGATGAAATAAAGGCACATTAGCACTAATATAGTGCCTTTCCACTGGGTGGCTGTTCTTTCTTAAAGTTTTGTTTTAATAAACAAAACATCTCAGCACTCCTGGGAGAAAAGCATCTGGCATGAAGTTGATACTGCATTTTAAGCTTCTAGTTTCCAATTAAACATATGATAAAATAGTACTTTTTGCTTGTTTTTCAGAATTCTGACATTCAAACCACATCAGAAACTAACTCCACATTTCTTATGTATGTTACAGGTTTGTATTCAAATCACCTCAATATCAGTTATTTCTTAGCATTAAATGAAAAGCTAACCTTTGGCATTTTTTCACTACAGCATAGAAATTTGAGTTATTCAATCTTTTTTTTTTTTTTAAAAGCATCTAAAGGTCAGGCATTTTTATAAGCTGATGATAGAAAAATAAATATTTATACCTTTGTTACACTCTCATACCAGTTGATAAGAGAAGTCATTGAACAACGGATTCTATTCTGGGAGACCTGTACACAGTCCTCGTCTTCCAAGGAGTCCACATCTATATAGCAGTTCATCAGCTGCCCCAACAGCTTCTGCATCAGATGTTTTACGCCTTCACAACACATTTTTAGACACATAGTAAAGACATTTTGTTATTGGGAAACACTTCTCAAACTGATACTCTCAAAAATTACCCCAAGTTATCACTCATTATTTTGCACTTTCCTAATTATTCTCCTTCTCTCTCCAGAATGCACACCTCATGCTCCAGAAAGCTTGAAAGTATTCATGATACGCATTTGTTAATGCAATAAAAATTATCCTACTAATTTGCCTAGCTAGGTTAAGATGGTTCAGGTTAAGATGTTGGCCCTGCACCTCTCCTGAACTCCAGCCACATGCTATTACCATGACCTAAAAAAAAAATAAGGCAGACAATCCATAGACGTGGGGATGCTGCCGTAAGTGATTTTAATCTTTTTACTTAAAAAATAGGAAAGGAACAAGGAGAGTGGGACAGAGTTTTATTCTACCCTTCCCTCACTGTAACATGACTGTAAGCATATAAAGAGTGGCATGCATACAAACACCGTCCAATTAAACACGAGGAATCCCAACCTACAATATCAACATGCAATACACTAAGCAGCATACTCTTGACATTTATGCTAAAACTAAGTAGTATTTAAATCTTAATTGTTTTAAACAGAATTGGATACCTCTTAAAATACAGTAGGCATTACTGCTGTGTTAACATGGGATTAAGCAAATCTTTATAAAGTCTTCAAGATCCCTCCATCCCGTCATTCTTACATTTGGGGGCAAAAGCTAGAATTTCTACTTAACTGACAGCCAATTTGGATGAGGAAGCGAAGTTATTGTAGTATTTACCTGTGCAATCTTTGGCTTCCAGCAAAGCTATATAAGGACTAATGTTATTCTGAAGGACTTCTGAGAGACTTCTAAAAGTCAAGTCATGATCTGTAACATTTACACCTAGAAGAAAGACAAATTTTTAAGGGCATTTTTTGCTGTGATTTGTGACCACAATAATTGAATAATAAACTGAACAGCAGACAAAAACCATAAGATACCTCAAATATTCAAGGAAGGAATGAATAGCGTCGCACCATCTATGAGGAAAGATGAAAAACTAGCACAAGATTAGACATACATGTTAATACTAGCTGATTAAAAGGAACAGGGAATCACTGAGAAGACCCCTCATTTAGTTTGCGTTTTTTTTTTTTTTTTTAAAGAAAGATTTATCATGGGTGCAAATCTGCAAGGAGTAGGATTGATTTTCTAACTTCCCTGCTCCTCATACTCTCAGAAGCTAGCCACAGTTATCTAAGGCCTGCAGACAAGAAGATGAAATTCATCTTCAACTATTTTCTTCACCCTCTGCTCGTTTTCCAACATAATGACACTGCTTTCCTACACATAAAGACACACTGCAAGAACATGTATCAGAAATACAGAAGCTGTGTAATTTCACAGTTAGTCATAGAAACCACCAAGCATGTTGGTGGCAGAAACAGGGACAGAATCAAAGCATCTCCAGCACTTCAAGGAAAGGAAAAAAAACCCAAAAACCCCCAAATCATTACCAGCTGCCTAAGACAGACCTTTAGGGGAGGTGTTACCTTACTGCACTATTACGCAGGGGGAAGGAGGAGAAGGCGGTCTTATCCTGCTTCCTTCTCCCAGCCCAATCTCTTCTGTTAACATTTCTGAAGCTGATATTATTGCTCACAGTAATTGCTGCAAGTCAGCAATATATTTTTCTTTGATCTCTGTCAGTTTTAAGCAGATGTACGTAACAAAATATAACTTTAAAAATTACCTAAGACAAGAGCTGCAGTCGGGATTTCTCTGGACTTCATCCGACAAGTCCATTCTGTTGTCTTCTCTTGGAACTCAGAATGAGACCGTCTCAAAAAACTTACTAGGTTATCAAATAACTGCTTATTCAAGTCTTCCTGTATTTGCTGTAAACAAACACAGAGAGATTTTATTTTTAAAAATGTGGAAACACCAGAATATCGTCCCTTTCCTGCATAATTTTTAATCCTTAAAACTCCAGGGTAAAGTTTTAAGTAACACTAAGTTTTCCTGTGAACTATAAACATGTGAGTTTACTCACCGTGTGGCGAATACAGACATTTCCCATCTTGGAACTCCTGGTCAAATGCCTCAACAATAACTTGGAAAGCAAATGAGCTTAACTGTGTTGTCACACCACAGGCTTTAAAGAAGAAGAAAAAACCCACCATACCAACAAAGCATAAGTGACATAGGAGGAATAAACAATATAATTAGTTTCTGGAAGAACGTTAATGAAAATTCCTATTATTTCCTTTTGGCTTTCAAACCACCTGTAAATATTTTTCTGAGAAATCTATATGACAGCAAACATTCAGCTCCTCCAAATCTAATTCAGGATGAAAGAAAAAAAAAAAAAAAAAGGAACGCATTAAGTATGTTTTCTAGGAAAAAATACTAAACCACGACTGCCACATTTGCTACACAGTCTTTTGCCCTTCAGGATGATTTTCATGCAAGAATATGTATATGCAGGAATATATGGAAAGGTGAAAGAAAACAGGAGAAGATAAAATTTTTCAAGGCAGATACATAGTGGCAGCATTTTGTATTTCTTTTATTATGTATGTGCCTTTGACAATCTGTCTCTAATCCAAGATATGCCTTCTGCTAGAACAGAAAAAAAAACCCTGTACTCTGAAGCTCAGGATATCAATATATACTCGACAACATAGATGTTAGAAAAAAAGATTAAACCCCTGCCCCCAATAAAATCATCATCAAAATTTATTAGCAACAAGAAGCGACACACACAGCAGTGAACTTGATTTTAAACGAAGTAGCAAAGGCTGTCTTTAGCAGCATTGATGAGGCAGCTATCAAAGGGGTTAAAGTCACATCTCCAGGAGATTGCACGTGATGCCTGCTAAAAAACCTGAGCTCCATTTACATACAGCCTCCTGGTTTAGGCCGAATCGGCTACTGGGGATGTGGGGCACCCCAGATTGGACAGCAAGAGTTCCTGTTGCTCTCCTGCAAAACTGATAAAACTGTACACAAAGTAATCTTACTGTTTTCACCCTCTACTTATTAAAAAATATTCTTCTGGCCTTTCTGATGTTGATCGTGCGCCTCTGAGCTCCCACCTGATAAATTCTATGGCAATTCAGAAGAAACTGTAACATGGCACTTTAAAAAGAAGAGTTTACACCATCAGCTTTATAACAGCATTGTAACAGCTCCTGTATTACCAGATGTTCCATAGCAATCTGCCGAGCCTCTGCTTCAGAATCCATCAGATCTTGGGCTTTTTCTGATCATTATTATACATGTTTTCACTAAGGTGTCCTAACAAGAACCCGAATCCTTACTTTGCAGTGTTACAGTATGTATTATTTCTTCCAGTGCGCACTTGTGAAGATGGAATTCAGTCTGCCATAGCACCACACATTTACTTAGCTTTCCTAAAATCCATCAGTCTTTTCTTGTCAAAACAACTTTGTTAGTGGCACTATTTTTGTAGTGTTCCAGAAAGCACACCAGGCTGCTCTGCATCTCAAGTGACCAACTCATTTACTTGCATGACACTGCTTACTGCGGAAAAGTTATATGAACTGGAAGTTCAGTCCCTGCTATGACACTAGGTTTGGTCATGATTACCTGTTGTGTGGTCTGAAAACCATTATCTGCACATTAGAGCTAAAATTACCATATTACAGCCCTGCACTTAGGCATTTTGTTTCTAACCTGGATCCTGTTAGTGCAACTGGAATTCCTCATCTGACAGAAAGGGAGCATTTCTGAAAGCCCTTGATGGGGATGTATCATAATAAGAACATTTGCAAGGCCACTGCTCACAGCAGGGGTCAAAACCGGGATACTTTGCAATACTGAAACAAAAAAGGTCCAAAATTCACCTTCCAAAAATGAAGGACAGTTCCTGCAGTACTTTTGTCAGCTTTTCATGTTGTGAGAAGCCTGAAAGGATGTCATCACCAGGCGACAGATGGTGCTGCCAAAATCGCAGCACAGTTTATGATGGACATACAAAGGCCAAAGTACTTGGAGGTCAAATCCTCTTTGTTCTTTAACACCTCAAATAAATACCAGAGAACTGCAAAAACACCAGCACAAGCACATAGCCTGCCAACAAACTGTCAGGTAGCAGTACCCTGGCAAAAACTTTGGAGAACATCCTGCTAGGCTCCCTTAGCACACTACCAGAACCACTAGAACAAAAAGTCCAAACTAGAAAGCCATGCACTTTCCAGGTATTCTGCCATGGATCAGATTTACTATAACAGGGTTTGAAAGTATATAAGAAATAAAATCCTGACTGGATAAAGCCCTCACCTACCTGGTCTGACCTCACAAATGAGGCCATTTTGAGCAGGAGTTCAGACTAGAGACTTTCTAAGATGCCTTCCAACCTGAATTACCACACCATTTTATATATAAGAACAATCATCACCTCCAAGTTTGCCAACAGTGGGATAGAAGGATGGTAATTCAAAGCTGAATCAGAGATACCCCAGAAGCTGGATGAAGAAAATTCTATGTATAGCAGGAAAAGTAACTGCAGGTAATCTGCCCTGGGGTAAATTAAACTCTAAGGTAAGGCCCATATCAATTTGTCAATGTAGGATGACCTGTCTTCCATCAGGAGGAAGAAGAACAGAAGAAAGTATTTGGCAAACTCCTAGCATGCTCAAAGAAAACAAGGGTAGGAGATTTAGAACACGCAAGAATGATGATTTTCCAGATGGCAATGACTCTGCACTTCTGACCAGTTAAAGCAGGCTTTCGCTATGATGGGCTGTGCCTGCTGCTCTGGGAGAAATCCTTACAGAGAACTAGGAAAACAAACAACAACACTTCTTTAACCTGAAAATCCTGCAGCCACTGTTGGCAATGTAGAAACATTGTCTCAAAAGCCTTGACAACACTGTGCCAAAGAAAGAAGATCCAAGAAAAGGTCTTCCAGAAGCAGCTACAGAATGCCACCTTCCCAATAGTCCACTGTGTAGCTGACAAGGCAGTTTCTGGTGCTGCTGCCAACACTACTGCCAATGCTGGTAGCTAACCCGTCAAGCTGAAGCAGCTGGCAGTAAGATACCAAATATACCTCCACAAACTTCTGTGTGTTCTCTGTAATCAACACCACTATGTAGTGCACTTCTTTGCACAGCCTGGCTAGTTACGGTTTGAAAAGGGTGCTGACCGGACAAAGCGAGCTGGATCATGGAATAGTAGGAACAGAATTAGAGGAATTTACGAGTTCAGCCCAAGAGTCCAGATTGTAAGCTACATCCAGCTGGCTTCCGCCATACATCCCAAAACAAACTTCAGAAGAAAAATTCCCATAATGTCTAGAGCTCAACAGCAGGCAAAGGAATATGGAACACTTGCCCAGAATCCTTGACACTGAATAGAGGAGGAAATCCCTGCTGTACGGAAGCAATTATTTATGCTATAATACAAGCCAGCTGGCTATAGGGACACAACAACAGCATGCCATCTAACACACAACAATTAGGAGGCCACAGTTCAGTATGAAATTAACTCTCATCCCCACCAGACAACCCCATTGACACTGTCCGTACTAATTCAATAGACTATGCTTGCAGCTGTGTCATTCAGTATTTGATATCCATGCAGTTGTATTCACGTAAGTTCACTGTGAGTCCTGGGCTGCTATGAACTCTGTAACACTGAGGTCAAGAGCAGCCTAAAATCTTCAGAGGGCTGGCAAGCACATAACTGAATTGAAGGTAGAAAATAGTAGTATGCCAGGAATTAATAAAAAGGACAATTAGTAAGAAGAGAAACTTAGAAGCAGCAGCTTGAAGCAGCAAAAGCGTGTAGTTCTGTGGTTAGAAGTAATGTGTAATTGATGGATTTATTATTGCTATTTTGTATTCTGGACAGGGATTTCAGTCTTGGTCTGTATTTCTGTCCCTTTTATTGCTTTAACTAATTGCCCTTTTAAGCCTGTAAAAAACATCACCTCCAGAAACAAAGAAGCAAGCTGTGTTGTTATAGAGGCAAAACACTGCTTTATTATTAGGTGCAAGACTCACCTCTGTTTCTGATTTGATCCTGTTCCATAAAGACTGACAAGTAACAAATCGCAACTCAGTATCCTCTGAATCATCTTTTTTTTCTCCGAAATCATTAGCTAGAAAGACAGAAAGCAAAGGCAAGCACAAATAAGATTATTAAAGCAAAACATTTTTATTGAGAAGAAAACAAAGCACACAACTGAAAAAAGAACATCTTAATATACGTATATATCTGAGGGAAATGCCTTTTCTCTTTACCAATTAATTAACTGCTGGTCTGCGGCAGAATAAGGGAGGGACCAGGCAGAATCTATTACCCGAGTATGCAGGCAAAAGGTAAAGAACTGGACTCCATCTCAATTCCCAGATAAGTTAAAGACTAAACCAGAGCAATGAGCCTTTATTATTAAAATAAAAGAAATTAAAAAAAAAAAAAAACCTTTCCCTTGCTTCAGAAAGTTTTGTGGGTCACTTTCACCTATTAAGCGTTCAATCCTCCTTCACTAATATAGTCAGATATGAACCAGAAAGAATACATACATGAAAATCCCTTCTGTTCCCCAGGGAAGATGTAGCTAAGACAAATTCCTGAAAATAATAAGGTATACTGGAAAAGGTCTGTGAGGTTACATGAAACACAGATTTATTTATTTTTTAAAAATACGTTTAACCAACAAAACTGTGCAAGCAAAACTTTAAAGCGCAAACCAGGCCTACGTTTCTGACTCACTTCTAAATTGCCTCTCACATCTATACATGCTCTTTATGAAATAGAAAAGGAGAATCAGATCCTTTTCAGTAAAACAGTGTCTTGGCACATTTTCTGAATAAATCTGGCTTCCCAGGTGCTGCTCTGCCTCACAGAAGTGAGTATAGAATCTTTCCACCAGCTTCCAACTAAGAAGGAAGGACAGCGCTGGGAGTAAAATGGGAGAGTGAACAGAAACTAGTATAACTGAGTGAGATTTTTCTTGTTGTTTTTCCTCCTGCATTCACACAGTCTACATTTCCCTTAAAAAAAAAAAAAAAAAAAAAAGCACAGGCTTGGAACCATCCTTCTACTCCCAGCGTACATTTAGGAGGCCTGGTGTAGCTTTAAGGCTTCATTAACACCACCTGGAAGAACACAAAGGCTGAAGATTATGTAAACAGCTGTGAACTGTTGCTACAAGGTGACATTAAACATAACAATTGATTTTTTCTAAACATACACATATAAAAAAATTTAATTTGCTAGCCATTAATGTCCATTTGGTCACCATTCAATGGAGCATCAGCAGTGGTTTGATCACTAAAAAAGAACCAGTTGATGAGTGCATTCAACCTCCCAAAGCATTAAAAACACCCCAAACAGCTGTCAATGAAGAACAAGAGGCACCCCTCATCCTCCCGTTTCATTGTCTCCCCTAAACTAACACCTCATTTGTATCCCTAAGAAAAATCACTTAAAATAAATAACCCACTCTGATTACACAGGTCTTAGGCTTTTAGTTAAAGAAAATGCAGCCACCACATTATTGGTAATATTATTTTTATACTACCAAAGGCATAGTATCATTTTTATACCACCAAAACTCAAACTACAGGTGCAAATGTGCATAGAAGGCCTTTTGTGGGGCGCAAGAGTATTATCAACTATCAATACTGTGAAGTGTCACAACTGAAACTTCACAATTCACAGGTTTGGAATTCCAAACTGGATAGATGCACATCAAAGTACTGTTTATTTAGAACACCATTCTAACCAACTGCTGCAAGCAGCCAAACTAGCCCACCCCTCTCTTTTAGGGGTAGCTCAGTCAAATTTATTTTTCTGTCTCAAAGCATTTGCTAACTAGAACAACATGTTTAGTAGGATTTATCCAAGCATTACTAATCTTGCATAAACTAAACCATAATAACCAGTAAGGGGTAAAATTTAGATGTGCTTTAAGTGCATAGGTCTTGGTTGTTGTTTTATTTATCTTGCAATGACTTGGAATGACAGACTGGATTCTATTTCCCTGCCTCATTCCCTGAGCTACAGATGTTCCAACTCTCACGGAAAAAATAATTTGGGATTAATTTTGAAGCAGGTGTTACAGTAAGTCCCTCTGGTAATGAATGAGCCCATGGTGACTTCCACAAAAATGCGGCCTCGATACTTTCCCCTCCAGTTTTTTTTTTTTTTAATACAAATTGTCACACCTTTTGACAGCTCTGGTGCTGCCCAAGAAAGTTTAACCTGGGAATAAGAACAGTAAGTTTCCTAACTGAGTCTCAAACAGCAACTATTTAAGCAGCATTATTTGTGGCTCCAATAAGAGTCAGTCCTGTTCATTCTTCCTCAAATGACAAGAAACCTGTATACATAGCATATAGTCTGGATAAAAGAAAATACATATAATAAACACCAGTGGACAGAAGCCATGAAATCTTCACAACTGGCTTTTCTTTCTTCTTTTCGTCAAGACAAGAATATGACGACACTTATGAATGGGAAATCATTTTTGACTCCCATAGCTTAGAAGTGGCTCACTCAGACTCTTCAGATAAACAGTTTGTCAGTCAGTAAACAATTTATGGTAGCAGGGAAAGGAGTTCTCCTATAAAAAAAATAATTGCAAAGACAAAGATAGCAATATGATCTTGACTGCTGGAGATGAAAAAAACCATTTACACTAGCCAACAATTTGCTGGGGTTCCCTGAAGAAATGAGTTTTCAGCAATATGGACATCAAGGAGCAACAGAAATCCTCACACAGCTATGACAGAATTCCGTCAGATGTGGTAAATCTTCCAGGATTAACCCAAGCATAGCAACATATATCAAAATGCACTAACCTGTTTTCTGAGACACCCTTCTCTTCTTGGGACTTGGTTTAAATACAAAGCAGCCCTAGAGAATAGCAAAAAAATACAAACTTCAACATGAGCATCAATCTGACTGGCACCTAAAGCCACTTTATTCTCCTTTAATTTCAGTGCTTCATTAAACCAACAATTTGAACTGAACTGCCAGCATCTTAAGGATATCAATTTGCGTGTTGTCCCTTTATATTCCTGTTTCAAGCTGGAAAACTAGTGGAAGCAGTATCCCAGCACATCTGGGAGGAACTTTTTCACCTTTTCATTATGTTCTTCAATTCAACCATCAACTAGAACAGCAGCAGATTCTTTAAACTTCTCATAACCTCCAGCACATTTAGAATGAAGAGAAAGTAATTCCCTGAAGACACATCAATAGAGTTTTCTCAGAACTGTTTCAGTTAAAAACAAAACAAAAGAAAAAAAAAAAAGCCAGAGGCTGGGATGCATAGAAAAGGTAAGTCACATACAAAAGACAATGACATGCCCTAGCTACAGAGGACACGTGCATCCCAACTCGAAAACATAAAGATGGTTAGAAGCATAATGACAAATGGATGGGAAAAGGTTCAGATGAATAAAAACCCTGGCTCCAAGGAAGTCATCTCCCAGTTAGATCAGTTTCATCACAAAGGAGGAGGAAGAAATAAAACACAAGTATTAAGCTTTGAATTCTGGAGAATTTTTTTCTTTTACCTCTAGAAAATCTGAAATTTCTTCCCTCATCCTCTCAAATAAAAACTCACCTCTTTTCTGTTATATAGGAAATTATTATAACTCTTCAAATCATATGCATTCCCAAACTCCCACTGGAGGTTCCTGTGCTACAGCAAGGGGGAAGGAAACACACAAGTGTTCAAGATAAATAAACTGATTCAATCCCATATTTCTCAATGGAGATGCTTATGCAAGCAAAGATCACTGAACTCAACCTAGGATAGTTCAGCCACTAGCATAAGAATGATACAGTGAAACTAGAACTCCAGAAGCATGTTCAATTTTGATCACAGGCACTAGTCTGTTGGGTGACTTTGGACAGGTTATTTCCCTTCTGATACAAATAAGAAATTGCAGTACAACACTGGTAACAGTATCGTCCTCCTCTGAAAAACAGCCTTATGAATTGGAGATGCCTTCAGATACTGTCCATTTTACCACGTATATTAGCTACCATCTAAAACTGGCTGGACAGAAGTTGTGGTTATTCTACAGATTCTAAACACTTTGGAACAATTCTGCTACAAAAAGCTATGCTACAGCCTTATTTATGCTGCAGTACACACAATGTGTCAGAACAGTAATCCACAAGAGCACAACTGGAATCAGCCAAACTAACTGTAAATCACGTCTATAAAAGAAGAAACAGTATTTTAAGTCAAATGAAACATAACTATTATTTAATGCTTTACAAGCATTGGGTTTCCCTACACCACTGAGTGTAGCAGAGACCAGAATATAAAATGGCAAAAGAGTATTACATATAAGACACTGGGGGCAAGGGAAGGATACACCTTTCACTACCTAACTACTTAACGGCAACAGTCATTTTTGAAAGGTAAATCAACTTGGTTTGGATTAAGTTTTAACTCTGTTTGGAAGTACTTCCCTTTACTACTAAAGGTAATAACCTGCACAGTGACTCCCCCACCCAAGGACCCAGCTGCACATCACAAGTCAGTGAAAAACACACAAGGGAGAGGAGCCTTCTGATGACAAAATACATCCCTTCCTGCAGTGAACCACTGCTATCGTTCACTACACGATCAAGCCAGACAGGAAGTACGTTAAACGTTCCAACACAACGTTTTAAGTCTCACCACCTATTAACACTCGGATGAACGCACTCTCCCTACCGCCAACCCTGACTACAGGCCAGATAAAAGCTTTCAGCCCAGAAACATTAAGGTGATAACAGATATTTAATATTACACGTGAGCGACAGGACTTTTATTTTTTTATTTCTCCGCTAAATTAGTTCTGGGGGAAGGCGCAACGAGCGTTTCAAAGCGGCAGCAAGCCATGCCAACAGACTTCAGCTGGAAGCGGCAATACCGACAGCCGCAACACAGCGTACTCAGCGCTCAGTTCTTGGTGAGGTTCCCTTCAAGTACAACCCCTTGCCGTGTGCGGACAGGACAGAGGGGCGAGGCGGGGAGGGCTGAGTGTTTGTGGTGAGAAGAGAAAGTGCCTTGGGTAAAGCGGGACCGAGTGGGCGCCAGGCCACGGATGAAGAAGCCACCAAGGCTTGAGACAGCAAGGGAAAGGACCAGACCGGGGGACAGGGCAGCTGGCAGCCTGGGCACAGGGCATGAGGGAAACGGCGGCGATGAAGGCAGGAGCAGCCGCAGGACGCGAGAGGCAGACAGGGCAAACCTACGGGCCAGCTCCGCCAGCACCCGCACAACCGCCCTCTTCCCCTCAGGCGGCCCCGGCAGGGACGGCCCCGAGGGGCGCCCCTCAGCTCGGACGAAGTCCCCCGTCCCGCCGAGGCGGGGGAGCAGCCAGCCCCTTGGGCACGCCGGCCCCGCTCGCCGTACGAGGCGCCCCCCCGGGCCGCCGAGGCAGGGCGGGAGCGAAACCCGGCGGCCGCGGCCCTCCGCCCCCCCGGTGCGGCGGTTGGAGAGCGGCCCTCACCCCCCACTCCCTCACCTTGGAGACGGAGCACGTGCTCATGTCGCCCCTCTGGCGCCACAGGCCCAGCGATACCGGACAGGCCGCCCCGCCGCCGCCACCGGAACCCCAGGGGGAGGGACCCTCCGGGCCGGCCGCCTGGCTCCGCTGAAACGCTCCGGCCTGAGGGGCTCACTTCGCCGCTCTCCCCCCTCCGCCTGCACGGTGGGACAACCCTCTACCTCTAGCGCACCTCCTGCGCGCAAAGGCGGGACCGATGGGCTCTTCCTTCCCCCTCCCACCCCCGTCCAGAGAATGGTGCGACCCAGCCCACCCCTGGGCGGGCGGAATGAAGGGGGGGGGGGGGGGGNGGGGGGGAAGGGGCGGCTACGACCTTCCGCCTGGCGGCGCAGCCATGGCAGCCTGTTCCTTTCGGAGAAGCATCGCTTCCCAGGTACGCCGCTCCCTCCCGCAGCTTGCTCGGGTTAGGGCCGCGCCATAACCGAGCCTTCCCCATTTGCGCCCTCATCCACACACACACCCTACGCCCCCCCCCCCCCCCNCGTCTTACAGTGGGTCCGACCCGGTGCCAGAGAGGCCCGCGCGGGCTGCCTCGCCCCGCCCCTCGCTGAGGGGAGCCCTTGGCGGGAGCTGTGACAGCACCGCCGTCCCCCCCGGTCCCCCTTAGGACCCCTGCCGCCACCTGCCATGCCGAAAGCGTTAACGCGGTTTCCCGCTCTCCGTGGGCTGTGGGCCTCTGAGCGGTTAATCGGGAGGCTCTTCCCCTTGGCAGGAATCCAGCCGCTCGTAGCTTATTAGCGAGGCCCTGGCGCGGTACGGACCTCCTCGTCCGCCGCTTGCTGGGTGGGGGATAAGCTAAGTGAGGTGTAGCGGCTGGGTAAGTCGACAAAGGCATGTGAGGGTTTGAGGGGATCCTTCGGGGGGGGGAGACAGAGGGGGGGAAGCAGCTATACATGGTGTTTTGTGTCACTTTTTCTAAGGCTCCTTTAACATTTCATGGGTTTGTATTGCATGTGTTTTGTATTGCTTATAATAGTTAATAAAAACTTGTTGGTTTTTTTTTTAACCTGGGTTGAAATTTTCTTTCGGATATAAATGATGCATGCCCCGCGAGTATTTAAACGGGGAGGAGTATTTTTCCTGGATCTTTTTTGCTTATGCCACTTTGTTCTTTATTGCAAATTTAGCTTTCAAAGGTTTTGGATCTGCCACCAGAAAATTTAATAAAGTCCATATCTGCAGTACCTGTCTCCAAAAAACGGTAGTGTTTACATTTTATCGTACAATGTTGTGTCATGTTTTGTTATTTTCTGTTGTGCTTATTATTGCAAGAGCTTAACAGGACTTTAGGGAAATAGAAATGCAGAAAAAAACAAACCTAGTCTAATACACCAATCCAATTATAAGAAGATACCTAAATCTAATTAAATTGCTGTATTTTTCAAGCAAGCTCAAAACAAATAGAATTGCTTAAAAAGCTGTACAAATTATAGGCAGTGGTTGAATGGCAAATGTTTCAGTGTTAGTGATCTGGATGTAAAACTGCTTAGAACCAATGTGAAGTTATGGATGTTTTCATTGTCCTGCTTGAGAGGTGTAATGGTGTTAGCAAGTAAATTACATTTATTCATGAGCATAATTTTTGTTCATTTTGAAATGGTGTTGTCACCATATCTACCTTCCGATTGTATTAGTTAGAGCAAAGGTAATATTTGGCCTCCTATTGCAGCTTTTTAAACATAGTGAACTTTCAGGTATCTCTGACTGGTTTATGTTTGCCAAGTAGACTTGTCATATGGAGAGTCAGGTTGGATCTGCCAAATCTCCCCATCGTTTCAACAGGGTTTTTTTCTGATTTTCATCTGTTCTTTTTTTCAGGCATGTTGCTGATTTCCAGCTTTCCATTGCTTCTGTAACAGAAGACAGTTCTAGTAATTGCTTAGCACAAGATCTTCCACTTCAAGCTCAGAAGCTAGCTGAAAGGGTATGCTAATGCATTAATCTTATATATTTGATGAAATAACAAACTTACAGACTGGAGGTGCAACAAGAAATGGTATTCTTTCTCCATACATCTGTTTGGGTCAGAGTAGTTTAGTGACTGCACCTAGTGTAATTGTATGCAGAATCTTCACAGGGAATTGGAGAAGCAGTTTTAGTTAAGGTTCTGGTGAAATTATTGTTTTCAAATAGTTTGAGAGTAAATAATAATGTGAAGTTAGGAGGGTATCTAAAGGGTATGCCATGGTCTGTACTGTTGACCAAAACTTGAGGAAAAAATTGAGTATATAGTGGCTTGAAAAATGAAAGACAGCAAAATCCAGCACCAGGATGGCAATAGAGAAATTTAGCTCGTGGGTCAGACAGGCCAGATTTTCAAATCCTTAGCGGCTTGAAATTGAGGTTTCTTAGAACAGCAATTTTTTCAGGTGTGTTAATCTGCGAAATGGTAGTTGCTGAAGTGTTAAGACTAACTACAGCATAAAAAAGAAGCAGCATGCAAAACAAGGTCTACAGAAGTGACACAAACCTTGAAGGAAGGGAAGGAAATAAAATTGAAATGCATAAAGTTGAACAAAAGTGGGATCAGAAAAGTGATGCTAAGGTTTGAGGGATTGTTTGAGCTGAAAAACATCCTTTACAGTATGAAAATGTGTTGCTGATGCCAATGAAGAAGAGTATAAACTAGGAAGTTGTCGCAAAGTTAGTTGCAAAGTGGAGCTACATCGCATAGTGGAAGTGCAAAAAAGATTCTTCATCTGCATCAGAAAGAGCAAGCTTGAGAAGGAATCAGTTGGGTTGCTATGTGATCAGGAGTTAAAAAGGAGAAATAAAAACAGTTGTACTACTGGGAAGCTAAACTATTTCTCCATTTCACCCTTCACTGCTAAGATATTGAAGAGATCTGTATCTTGGATGCATTCTTGTAACAGATGAATATTCTGACTTGGGTGAAAGAAGAACTGATGGTGCACAGATGTACAACCAAAAGTTCTGAAACAACTTAAAGATCATAGAATGGTTTGAGTTGGAAGGGACCTTCGAAGGTCATCTAGTCCAACCCTCATGCAACGAGCAGGGAGATCTTCCAGGTTGCTCAGGTTGTACGTGATCTAGAACCACAAAATAATTTGGGTTGGAAAGGATCCAGGGAAGTTCTCTGTCCCAGTCTCCTCCTCAGTGCAGGTTGTCAAGGATTTTTGGATGAGGTTACTCAGGACTTTTGAAATCATAAAGCTTCCAAGAATTTGACAGCCTCCCTGGGAAATCTGGTCCAATGGCAGTAACATCACGGTAACAATTTTTTTTTCCTTGGTCTAGTCTGTCACTTTAAAAACAGATGCTATTCCAGTGGTTAGAAAGCTAGAATTGTCTCTCTCCTTTATTCTTTGTGGCTCATTAAATAAACCTGGGACACTTAGCCCTACATCTTTACATGGAAGAACAGAAGAACAGACCATCAGTGTAAGTCCCAAAACTGAATAGACCAGTTGGATTTGAATAGACCAGTGGATTTGTTTAGACTTGTCATGTTATCCACAAAGTGGATTTGTTTAGACTGGTCATGTCATCCACAAAGAAGGTAAGCAGTGTAGAAATTAGCAAAATATGACTACATACCAAAAACTAGCAGAGAGAAAAATGTAGGCAATTACCAGTTTTTGTCATTATAAACAGTTAATGGAGTGCCTCAAGGTTCAACAGCATGATCTTAGTCACTTCCAAGGATAAAGGTTGCAGTATTTGAAAGACAGATATTTAGGTTGGGCAGGAGAGATGGAAATATTTCTTGTTGACTGAAATAGCCTAAATAATAAAGTGAAATGATACTAAATGAAACATAATGTACTCTAATGTGCTGAAAATTGCCTGTCAGAAAGGTTAGAACTGTCTTGTTTCTGTGGGCTTTTGATTTCGTCTGGCTGGCTGATTCTTGTTTCATCTTTGGACTGCTAGTTCTTTGTGGAGGGGTCATGTGTTGTGGGGTTTTTATGCACCTGTATAGGATAATGGCATTCTGGCCCAAGCCTTAGGCACAGGGAGGTCTGGTTACTAAAGAACCACAGGGCACTTGGAGGAGAGGTTGTTAAAATTACGGAGAGGCCAGATGAGCACTCATAAGAGAGATGAAAGACACTGAGATGACAAATGACAGATTATGTAGAAAAACGTTTAACAGAACAAATGGTATAGAGAAAGAAAGTCCAGTGGGAATTTCTGTCTTCTCTGTGCCCCATAACATAAGTAGAAAGGACCATTCGTAAAATGAATAGGTGGGAAATTCAGAGTCAATACAAGAAATATTTTTTCATGTAGCTTGTGAATAAACATTGGAATTTGTTGTTATCGGAGCTTGTGAAGGTTAAAGAACTTCAAGGCTAACTATGATTTAGTGTCTAAGCTGGAGACCTAGCATGGGGGTAGAATTTCTTCTACATGCTGATGAGCTTCAGTAGGAATGTATAACTTGCCTCTCTCAAAGATGTTAATCAAGTGAGTGTGTTGTCTTTTATGTGCTTTCCATCCCTCTTTCTTTTTTTCTTTTGAGACAATTTCTTGGCTATGAAAGACAGCTAGTTTAATAAGAAACTCTCAAACCTGACAGGTTGACATCCAAAACTCTCAGCCTGTGAAGAAACCAAAATCTGTGTAAAGAGGAGGTTGACATTAGGGGTTGGGTGGCCAAATATTTCATGTGGGTTCAGAATTTTCAAAACATGTGCCTTATGGAAATTGTAAATGGAATTTTTAATAAATTCGCGTTTAACATCTTTATTTTGTGTCACTGGATATTGCAGAACATTGTCATTAAAATCAGAAACTTCAAGAAACAGCGGTCTAAAACTTTGGGTACTGTGTAAGTTGCCAAATGTATCTCAGCTTTTGTGTGTACGAAGAGATCAACTACTGCTCCCAGTCAAAATAAAACACAGGCTGTACACATGCAGTGTCTGAAGTAAAACATATGTGTGACATTTCAGGCTGAGTTACATTCAGAGTTATTAAGCATGGATTTCAAGTAATAAAATAATCTGTTTTCCAACAGGATTGATTAAATGATCCATTTGTGATTGCTTCAAACCAATAAATAACATTGAACGTTTATAGTGTATTAAATTAATATTTATAATGGATTGAATTACAGTTTTCGAATTTAGCTGTTTTCACATACAGTTTCTGTTTTGTTTTGTACTTCTAGCTAAAATGTGATGCTGTAGTGAGTGAAATCAGTGCTGGTCCAGGAACAGTGAACTTTACGATAAACAGGGAATTATTAGCAAAGGTAAGTACTATATTTCAGGTGCATTAAGGTAAAAATAAATTCTTCAAGATAAAACTGTAGAGCACGTACTGTTGTCTTAGAAAGGTATTTTCTGTTTAAAACTGTCTTTTGTAAGTGCTCCTCGAGATCCCTGTTGCTGATTTATTATGTAGGCCTAGAAGTTGGAATGAAGCTCCCAAAAGTTTATCCTTATGAGGAAACGAGTATGTACCATTCACTGGTAATCATAACTCCTCTTTTTCCTTTCTCTTTCTGCTTTAAAAGGCACACTTGGCATCTGCTTTGGGTTTCTACAGTATATAACTCAAAAGTTTTGATCTTGCATGTAACAACTCTTGTTGAAAACAGCGAAGGATGATAAAAAGATACCTGAAATAAAAGTATTTGACAGCAGATTTATGATTACATACTTTGTTAAAAAAAAAAGGGGGGGGGGGGGTTGTTTNNGGGGGGGGGGGGGATGTATTGCTCAAAGTCCAGTACCTGACTGAAATTGAAAGCTTCATTTGTTAAACCAGTAACTTAATGAAAGGAAGATACCACTCAGTCTACAAGAGTAGTGTCTCAGTTGTACTCTCTCTAGATTATTTGCCAGAGCTTCATAAAGATAAGTGGATGGCTGGTACTGGTAGACTGGGGACTGAATGAAAGCTTTGCTAAGCCAGTTCAACTAACTTGTGGAGCAAGCTACGTTGTGGTGGTGTTCATGGCATTTATCTGTAGGGATAGCAACTCATGTGGAAAATGGTATTGTGGTCTTAGAAAATTAACCATATGTGAATTAGGGGCAAAAAAACAGGTCTTCCCTGATACTGGTGAAGCCCTCTTTCTATCAGGACTTCCAGTGAGTCACTTAGGCTTGTAGTCCTCTCTTCCTGAATGGTAGGACCCTTTCTTCTTGTGAGTTGCTAATGCTTAGGCATGCCTATCAATCAGTTGCTTTATTTATTGCCTAAAAAAATCCCTTTAATTTTTCATCTTATTTATAATCCATCTTGATAAGAACATAGCAGCTGACTATTCACTGAAAGAGTAATTTCAGCGGTAAATTTTATTCATGGACAGGATTTCACAAAGTGCTTTGCCTGTAGCAAATCTAGTCAGTTGAATGAGTCAAGCAAAACTATGTGTCTGGCCTAGTAGAGTTTTGCTGGAAAAAATGTGGAATTTAGGGCATGTAGGGCATTTTGCATTATGTCACTGAGGAGACAGAAGGAGATAAAACCTATCTGTGACTTTCACTGCTAAGGTGAATAGGTCTATGGGTAGATTTGACAGTCGTGTGTGTGTCTAGCTTGCCTTCTTAGGTGCCATAATAAGAACAGAATTAACATTTTTTTCTACAGGCACCACACTTTTTTTTTTTTTTTTAATTCAGTATCTGTTGCAGAAGAATTTTAAGGTGATTTTTGGAGGGGATAAAAAGAAAAGTTTCCACTGAATGGAGTGAGATTTCCACTGTAGTTCATGTTGTTAAAGGCCTCTATTATCTTTGGGAAGTTTGTCCAATACATACAGCTTCACATACAAGGTTTTGCAGTGTATTAGCATCTGTGTGACAAACTGAAGTGTGTAGGGTATGTACAGGGACTTACCTTGCTGTATGAATGCGTTACTGATAGTATAGTCAGCATAGGATTCCTCTTCCCACAAACTGTTCAAGCTGTTGAGGAGATATTTTAAGGCATTTTACACAGTCTTCATACTTTCAAAGTAGACACACTTTTGGAGGGACCATTCACAGCATCCTTACAGACTCGTGGGGGGAGAAGGGAAGAAGGGGTGTTTGGACACATGAGGATTGAATAGTTGGATTTCTTTGGCACTAAAGGAGTAGAAAGAAAGCTGGCTTTTGGTGCCTAGAAAAACCTAGCCTTTTTAGTAGAATGTGAATGTGTTACTTTTTCCTCTTCCTGTTATAGACTTAAGTGACTTAGTAGTTCTGAGGAGGCTTAAGTGCTTGCAAGTGTCCTGTTTTTCTGCTTCCCCATTGTATATACATGCTTTCTTCCAATGGGAAAGGAAAAGAATGCTAGGCAGATGCTATTCCTAAAAAGGCTGAATGAAGAAATACAGTTGACAGTGATGTAAAGTAACTGGAAAAAGGTAGAAACATTAATCTGCCTTATGTTATAGGATGAACAATGAAAGCAATTTAAATTCCTACTACTAAAATCAGAAATAGCTAAGTTCTTTTGTCTGTGCCACTTAAACCACTGGTTGATGTTTAAATATGCTGTTAGAGTTACGAATGACCAAATGTTCCATGAGCTGCAGTCTACCTGCAGTCAACTGATGGAGAGGATTCTGTAGTAGTTGTTTCGTCTCTTAAATTGGCTTTAGTGATAACCATGAAGACTAGAACTCCTATACATCTGCATGAGATTTCCTGAAGTGAAAGTGTGTTCGTGTGCTATTCAGGTGACCTGCATGTGCGTTATAGTGCTCGTGCAGTCAGAGCTCATGGGATTTCTTGTAGGCCCTCAGCCACAAGGAGTGTGTGGGAGGTCTGATGTGTCCCAAAGGGTTGGACCCATGTGATCTAGCTGTGCCGTGCACAGCAGGCGTCCCCTGTATTCATACCGTGTCAAAACCCTTGGATATAGGACAGGACTCTTAGGAATTTCAGAGAAATGGCCAAAAGTGTGCGTAGATAAGATGTATTTGTGGGAAGAGGACGCTTTTGAGGAAGCCCAGAGGTATGGTATGTAGCTTTTTTTTATTCATTAAAAAAGAAAAATAAAGCGCCTGTTGAGAACATTTGGCTGCATAGTGAGGTAAATTCTGTAGTCAAGTTTACTGCTCATAAGCTGTTTTACTTTTTCATCCAAATCTATGGTCCATATCTACAAGGTACTCTTCTCATTCTAAGATGTGTTACCTGAATTAGGAGAGGTGAGAGTCCTGGTTAGAACCCCATTTACAGGAGAACTCTCTCACTTTACGTGAGGTCACTGTTCTACCCACATTCTTGGACTTAGTTTCGTTTCCTGACTACCAGTTATCCCCAGGTTACTCTCTTGCCCTTTCATGTTATGGACCTAAAGAATGATAAAACCTAGCTTTTCCGCTTCCTTTTAAGGCCTATAGTTTCTTTAACTTTTTCATTGATCAGATGCAGCTTTCAAAAGTTTTGATGGCATTTTCATCTGCATATAAGATCTTGTTTGCTTAGCAGACCAGCTGCCTAATTGCTAATGTGAATAAAAGCTGTTGGATCAGACTCTTGTGTGATTGTTAAACAGTTTTCCTGATCACACTTTCTGTTGTTGAAACATATTTTCCTGTCTTTTTTTTTTTTCTTTTTTTCGCCCCTTCCTTGTGGTTTAGACAGTGTTGCAGCAGGTGTTGAAAGATGGCTCAGAGTATGGAGTAAAAAGTGAACTTTTCTCTACAGTGCCTAGACAAAAGGCAGTGATTGAGTTCAGGTAAGAATGTGTGTTGAGTCCTTTGAGAAAATTGCCTTGTCTGCTGATTGATATTTTGCTGATTGATATTCATTGCTGTAATGCATGATGCCTGTGAAGTTAAACCATATTTCACGGAATCACGGAATTTTCAGAGTTGGAAGGGACC
>RSEF01000003.1:85453283-85498899 GCA_003993805.1 Himantopus leucocephalus | reverse complement strand
TTACGATCTACCAGGACCCCCAGATCCTTCTCCTCAGAACTACAATACATATTTACGGTATTATATTCAGCTGTATTTGATACTCTGATATATTTGTCAAGTAGAATATAAGTGATGTTTAGGGAATTGAAGCTTTTTCCCAGAATATATTTTTGGTATTTAAAGGGTTCATGCCTCACATTGCCCTGCACTAAGAATGTTCTCATTTAGTGCATAATAGCTTTCAGTTTTTAAGTAGGTTTCTTTTATTTTGTTCTGAAGAAGCATCATTTGAATTTTCAGCCACTAACTCACTTGTTTTTTCACCTTAATACCTTCCTCCTTAACTTGCTAAAGCAGCCAGGCATTTGTCTTGCTAAATCTTCTCAATTGCTGGCCCCAAAATTTCTGTCCAGTGGAATTTTGTTTACAGTCACCTGCTCATGGAATGAAAAGTGGCAGACTCAGATCTCTTTATGTCTAAATATTTTTGTTCACTTATACTCCCTCTGCAGGCTTCCATAGTGACGGAAAGTAAGCCCTTGGCTTTAATTTGGAGAGTAAATTTTCATAGCTGAACTTCCATTTTATTATCGGGGTGAACTGTTGTGGGTACAGGGTTTTTGTGGAGGCCACTGTTGGTAGAAGAAGATGTGATTTTAGTTACTGATTCTTGTACACAAGGTCCTCTGTTCTGGTATGAGATTTATCTCTAATAAAGGTATGAGGAGAATGATCCGTATGTCCAAAACATGTAAAAAGTGAGAAGGTAGTGTAAGTCCTTTGTCACTAGTATACTTGGGTTTTGGGAGGTTCTTAGATGTGGGGTTGGTTTTTTTTCCCCTCTAACGCTGGCTCTTAACTGATATTGGAGGAAAAGCTGGCTGGATAGGAAAATTTGCTGTCTAGAGCAGAAGCTAATCAGGGAATTTTAAAGGGAAAATTGAAAATTGTGGTTTTATTTCAATTTTTCTGCTATGTACATGAATTGAATTCTTTTGACTTGGTGATCTTATACTCTTGTACATTGAACAAACATTATTTGTGAAAATTTGTTACAGCTCCCCTAATATTGCCAAAAAGTTTCACATAGGACACTTGCGTTCCACAATAGTAGGTAAGTATGCATTTAACTGCCTCCTAAAAAGGCTTCTTTGTCTTCCTGTTTCACTTGACAGGGGAACACTCCTAACTTTTTTCTCCAGTGGAGTGGCTGTCAGGCTCGACTTGCTAATTAAAAACCTTTTGCTCATTATGCAGTGAAAAAAAGTGTGATGTGTTGCTGACAGATTTATTAAGTCACACGTAATATAGTTTTATGACTGTGAACATTAAATAAAGTAGCTCAAAATTGTTTGACAAAGACACCCAGGGCAGTTTTCATTGAGGTGCTATGAGAGTCCTTTGGATTTTAGATTTCCAATTTGCACCGGCCTGCAGAGCAGTCAGATAGTTATGTTTTGGTGGCTGTCTTGTAAAAAGCTTTCTTTTATATGTTAATTACTTTATGCCAGTATTACTTATGCAGTAGTTGTCATTTGTAATGGAGTAATTACTAAGTTTATTGTGCAGTACTCTAATGGAAAACATTGTTTCTCCTTCCTTTCCCTCTCTCACAGTAAAAACTAGTAGGTTATTAGCAGAAGATCCTACAGCATCTGTGCAGCTAATAATGTATTAGTTATCAATTATATTTAATGTACCGGGTATAACTATTAATTACATAAATTTAATAATTCTTCCTCTTCATGGACTGATAGTTGTGTGAAATTACATATTTTCGGCTCTTTTTGTTCCATTTCTGGAGCCTTTGCTATAGAAAAAAAACAATTTCAAAAATAGTTCTGTAGATCAATGTTTGTCCAATAGTAAGATAATGAATTGACTACAGAGAATGGAATTGAAAGTAATTGCAAGCTATAATATGGTGTTATAATAACAGAAGAAAAGAAATCTTTCTGCATCCTTTTACATCAGTAATTAAAAGGTACACTTGAAGCACGGAAAAATAGAGGAAGGGATGCAGATATTTCATCTTTGTAATTCTATGGTTGTAGCTAAGCTCAGGAGAAAGATGAAGGGTTTGTGTTGTAATAACAGTTAGAACCGAGATGTGCTTATGTGATGTGGTTAGTTTGGAGTGTATCAGACACATAGTGTGTTAAGTGCAGAGCTCAGTACTGCTCCGGCAATATATAGAGATTCAGGACTTGATGTTCTCTAAAGACACAGCGGTTTGTGAATTTGAGTACTTGCTTAACCTCCTAGTATGAGGTTGCCTGACTGTAATGGGAATTATGTATACTGCCACATATTTGTGAGAATACAAGAAGACTTCAAAAAGTGGTTTCCATGTTCATATACTTTGCAGTATGTGCATGCACATACACGTGTATGTTTTTATCACTTACCCTTTTTTCAGCACCTTGCAAATGCCCAACCTTTCTTTTCCTGCTCAGAATACTATTGCTTTTAGTTGGGAACTATTTTAGTAAATTCTGTGGAGTAGTTCATCTGATTGATTTTCCTCTTCATTTTGAATACAGATCATAGACAAACTGAAAACTGTTCTGTTGGGATGAGAGACTACCTGCAACTGAATAATAATACCTTTTTTCTTCCTTACCAGGGAATTTTATAGCAAACCTCAAAGTTGCACTGGGACACGAAGTAACAAGAATAAATTACCTCGGTGACTGGGGCATGCAGTTTGGTATGTTTTGATATTTCTTTTTCCTGTTCCCTTTTCTACTGTATAATATGGTCCAGGTTTCCAGCTTCAGTTTTTGCAGGCCCATTGGATTCACTGTGGGCTCATACATAGTAATATTTTGTTTCCATGCATGTAATGTGTAGTTAATCTCCTTTAAAATACGAACAAACCAATCCAGACTGATTCATCGGCAGTATGACCTATACTACTGTACAAGAAATAACAGGAGAAAATTTACCCAACAGTGCCTCTGTCCCTTAGTAACTCCTCTCACAGATTATGTATGTGTAATTTTTAAAGGACAGTATAAATATTTTCTGAGTGTGCTGGTTACACCTGTGGAGCTCTCATAGCTGAACAGACTTCTGTTGCTGCCTCCAGAAAAAATGCATACGTATTACCACAGCTGTTGCATGGCTGCTGTGGTACTCTCTTCCTTATTCAGGTTTTGCACGTGTAACAGTTGTGGAAGTTAAGTTTGCTAACACCTATGCCACACCTGTACATAACAATACAATAATTGTACCAAAATGTATATTTTGCAGTTGGTTGTCTTTGTGTGTGTTGTGGCACTTTCTATATCTTTTTTTTTTTGTTCCCTCTGGAAAGTAATTAATTATTAATAGAGCATAATTAACTTGCACAGCAACTGCATTTTGGCAGGTTGAGGCCTGAAGAGTTTGTATCTCTAAAGATATCCCAACGCTTCCCCCAAAATATTGTTTCCCTTTAAAATGTAGTAAAAGAGAGGTGTGTAGGTGGAGAATGTGCACGTGAATAAGCCCTAGAAGACTATCAGTCTTGCATGCATGTGCATTTGCATGTGATCACATGCACACTCCTATCTCTTCTGAAATGTCCTTCAGATAAGTGAGGACTGAAAAATCCTCTCACGTGCAGCCCAGCATGGGTTGATATTTATTCCCTGACCAGAGATCATTTATGTCCGGTTGCTGGATCTGTGAATATCCCTTTTATATGGCAGTTGACCTGTCCATAGGATTCACAACTTCGTTGATTTCTGTTGTTAATCTTGCATTTTAAATTGATTCATATTCTCCTCTCCTTTTCTAATATCCCCCCAAAGCTGATTTTGACATTTTTTCAGGCATTTAAAAAATACAGTCATGCTTGCTGCTTCGTCTTTGAAAGCTGGTACACATGTGAAAACTATAAAACTCCCCCATATCTTTTGCAGTAGGTTCTGAAAACAGTGTCCATATATTTATTTTTAAATGGAAAACACAAAGTGCAATGTCCCTTAAGCAGTCACTTTTGCTCATTCCAGCCCTTATGCTGCCCCCTTCAGTTTTGCTCGTACCACTCTTTATGGGGACATTAATGAATCAACTTTACGAACAGAGCTGTACTAAAACCTTAGTGTAAATGCCCTACTTCTACTCCATTTATGTATTCAGATTCAGCAGTGTAGGTAACTAAAATGTATTCAGTTCTACCCATTCTCCTTCTAGAGTAAATTCCTGGGTTTTAGTTGAGTAAAACATTCTTGTGAGTGTAAGAGCAGTAATAGAATATTTTTTCCTTTGTTAAATTATTTCCTCCGCAGCTCATCTTTCCTAATCCCGTTTCTGATCAAGCAGTAGTTTATAGCAGAGCTTTGCTTCGCTTAGGATTTGTTTCATAGGAGTTGAATACAGAATGAATTCACCTAAAATTCAATAAATTTCATCATTGCATATTTCATTAATTTTTGCCCCTTAGACATGATTTTATCACTATGTTATTGTATAATGAATGTGGCAATGACAATTAAGCAATGAAATGCAATGTGGTTAAAGGGCTTCTCAACTGACCTTATTCCCTCTATATTTGAAGATACTAAATTGTACTCCTAAGTCTGAATATCAGGAATTTTATGTATTTTAATACAAAGTTTCCAGAAGGAATAAAGATCACATTGCCTGTTAGTTACACATGTACCTGTTATCCAGCCCACAACTGTTAGAATCATGCTTTTGACCTAGTAGTTCCAACTGTTTCTTTCAAAATGGGTGCTCCCCTCTTTATTTGGACTGGCTCAGCTCAAATATATGACAGGTTTTATAACAAATAATATAGTCATGCTTCACAAAATTATAGCATAGGAATATTATTATAATGGTCCTTTCTCAGAAGCAGTACTATAATTAATGATCTGTCAGTATTTCTATTACGACTGCTATTGTCAGAGGCTTTAAAACAGAATAATTGAAAACATATTTTGCTGAAACATGGCAGAGAAGTCCTAACCTTTAGGCAGTTTTGGGGCAGGTTTCTTAAGGTAACAAAGCTTATGCAGTCACACTGTTTGTCCATCTGTCTTCCTGTCACTCTGCTCTTAATAAATTTTGAACCCATTGGCCAACTTCAGCCAGATCTGACAAAGAAAAATGTCTCCAAGAGAACAAATGTCTTTTGATATTGTGACAGTTGGCAGCCAAGTAGGGATGGAAATACAATGTAATGCCCTCTGGGAGAGAAAGTTAACTTCTGTGTTTAGCCTTCTGGCTAACCATTCAGCACATCTAAGTCAGAATCAGTCCCAACACATGCTGCATCTTGCCAATAGTTGGTGAGTGTAACAAGAGCTGGGGATAGTTTGGGGAAGACAGAAATGTGTGGAAGGATGTGTTTGGGTTGAATAAAAACTGGCAGTCTTGCTGGAGGTTGGAGTGTGAAGCCAGCATTGAAAAGTGGAATGTGTAGGTACACTGATATCTAAGAGAGATTACTAGGAAATCAAGCCCTGATTGCTCATAGAACAAGCTGTCCTTAAAGAGACTCCCTTTCAATAGGATTAGACTCTCTTTAGAATTTCCTAAACCTTAACTTCTTTTTCTTACCTGTCTGCCATGTCTCCTATCGCACTGTTTCCAAGAGGGAAGGTCTTGAGACAGTGCTATTTGTTTAGTTGCAGAGGGCTTTTCAAAGGGATACCTGCATAGCTATTCCTCAGATGCTGTCTCACATCAGACCTGGTCTTTGTCAGCTCAGAGGAATGAGATGGGCTTAAAAGGAGCCTCAGAAAATCTAAGAAGCTGCAGGGTTAATATTACTAGATTACTGAAGGAGTTAAAGGGGTCTTCTGATTTAAACAAAAAGATTAGGATTTGGATTACTTGCCCTTTCAGATGACTTTCGGAAAGTGCCGTACCCAAATTGGATACATGAAAAAAAGCTGCATATACTCAGCATGCAGCAAAAAATTCCCTTGAAAATATTGCATAAGTGGTATGTGGAATACCATATTGTGTCCCAGTTTCTGTTGTCCTTGAAATGATAATACCATTAAGGGAGGAAGCAAAGCTAGGGGTTTTTGAGCATATTCTGTTGCTGAACAGTTTCCACTGTGTGGCTTCTCATTTACAGCTGGTTCCTGTGTAAAAGATAATTTTCTGTATGAGTCCAGAAACACAAATTCCATTTATGAGGAACTGAAAAATCAACATAGTATTTCTTATTAGTTTCTAGCTATTTTGGTTTTGTGGGGGTTTTTTGTATGTGCAGTGGAATAATAGGCTATGCTTTTGATTTGTTTTTGTAGCATGCACCATTATATTGCTTAAAAATGTAAGGTATTTGTTTTATTACATACAGTATTAAGACTAGACTTGCTTATGAAAATAACTAAACAAAACAATATACTCTGGGCTATTGTCTAACTCTGTATTTAATTGTTATTCAAGGCTTATTGGGTGTTGGTTTCCAACGCTTTGGCAACAAAGAAAAGCTAAAATCCAGTCCTTTACAACACCTTTTTGAGGTAAGTTCAGAGAAGGCCACCCTAGGGACTTCAGAGGACAGTTCATTACTCAGCTGTAAATTTTGTATGAAGAATGCTATGTCTGCAGGATCATGATGAGACTTATGTTGGATTTAAATGACCTTGCTTGAAGAAACAGTGCTAGCCTGGGCCATAGCAGCAGAGACACTTTTCACTAGGCCATGGCAGCAGAGACAGGTTTTGTTAGGGTGAAAAATATGCCCCGTAAGGGAGGTAATCATATGCATACTTAGGTTGCATTGATTGCTGCTAACACCACAGCCAGCTTGACTGATATCAGCTGTCTTAACTGGGCATAGGTGACCACTGACCTCACTGTGTTAACTGCAGTGGAAATGGAGTCTCGCATCTGATGCTGTAGTATGTTGGTTAACAAAGCTGTGAAAAGAAGTGGCATGTATGGTGTAAAAATCCTCTTGTTGCTAGTATTTTTAAAATAAGTAATATTAATTTCCATTGCTCAATACACAATTCACAGTGGTTGGGGAAAAGGATCTTTAAAGTGTTTCTTAGCTAATATGGAGCCTTAGCATACATAGGTAAGGAAGAGCGACCGTCACTTTCCGAAATACTGTTCTGGCTCTGCAGAATGCTCTCCTTTCTTGCATGAGTATGAAAGAGCCAGGAGCATTTGAAGGCGCAGTTTCTGCTGACAGGCATTCAAGAAATGCCTTTCAGCAGTAGGGAAGGCTGTTTTGTTGCGGGAGGTTGCCCTCTCGGTTGGCCACTATGCCCATCAGCATGATGCAAGTGCTATAGATGCATTTCTGTGTGTCAGGGACAAAACTGACTCGGTTGGCTGTCCAGGCTAACAATAAAGATTGAGGTAGTTTAACAAGCCTTGTTTTTCCAGGACTAATATGGTTTTGGTTGTTGGTTTGCTCCATTCAAGTATGCCTAATCTGAACTAGTATTCATTTCTTCCTCTTTGCCAGTTCCTATGTCACTTCTTGTTTCATACAGTGCAATGACCAAAAAAGGTTTTCGTCAATGTTTTGATACTTGTAAGTGATCTTTGGTTGACAACCGTGCTGGGTGTAACACATAACAATACGTGAGAGACCGTGACTTATGTACTTACCTGCACTAATCCAACAACCATAAGGATAGGTGGACAAAATTTTCTGAATGGCTAATGTTCAAGCCCTCATCCTTTAAAAGAAAGATCTCATGTTAATGGGGCTTTGTCAGGGTTCTTGTGTGGCACTGTCAAGTGTTCTCTTACTTCAAAGCTGAGCTGTGCTTCATCCTCTGAGCTGGATATGGGAACTATTGCTAATGCTGGTGTTCAGACAGTATGTCACAGGATAACTGTTCACATAAATCTGTTTGCTGGCAAAGGAACAAACTGTGTTTGAATACTTGGATACTCTACAGCTGCGTGCATATTAGGCAGATTGTTTATGTGGCAGAGTTGCTCCATCTGAGTTTGCCAGTTTGACAGGTAAATTTTGTTCGCTTATTCCCTCATCCCTGGGGCTTGCTCAATAAAATTGATAGATTCTCAACATGGGTGTGTTTTAGAGCTGTAGGACTGATTTAAAAAGACAACAAGAAGTAGTCATATTCTCGTGGTTGTGCATTGCTGCACATTATTTAAATTTATTTATAATTTCAGTACGTTCTTAGGATTTAAATTTCAAATACTTGAATTTTGCTCTGAAGTTTTAAAATACCATCCATTGCAGTAGCATGTAGGCTTTATGACCTTAAAAAAATGACCTTCAAGCATAGAGAACAGTATTCAGTCGAGCTGCAAAAGGTTCTAAAACAGTGGTTGTTTGAAAACAAATTAGTTTCTCAAATATTTCCATTTTTAAATTGTTTGTTCAGCTGTATTCCTAGTTTATATCAAAAACTGAGACGTGTTTCAAACTGGTGTTTTTTCCACTTTTGCGTGAAACTAATCTTTCAGGTATTTCATTTAAAAATAAAATTTCCACAGCACAGTTTCTTCATAAATAAATGTATAGACAAATGTGCCTTTCCAAACATCTTTGCACCTTCCATTCTGGTCAAGAGTCAGATGCAAATATGCCTTTTGCATTATTTTTGCTTTATAACATCAAAGATTGGGGGGCAGAGGAGTGTTACAATGTCTGAAGCTACTGATGGGAGAGCAGGAACATTGTTGGAAAGGGTTGAATTTTTCCTCTACTTTAAACTGCTTTTTTGTGGCAGAACTAAGCAAATATTAATCTTTGAGGCTTGTCAGCAGTACTGCTTGTTAAAATCTCTAAAAATCTTGGGACATAAAAGGAAGGGGAAAAGTTCAAGAGTTTTGCTGTGGAAGCTTTTTTTTTTTAAATAGGCAGAACCCATTTGAGCAAGGTATTGTTGGCAAACTCATTGTCTGAACATTGCAGGAGTGACATTTTTATAATTACTTATTTTTTATCAAGATTGCAGTGATTTGGGGATCAAAACTCCTACAAAGATTTACACAGTGTTGAACTATTTGGGTCTAAATACATAGCGCAACCACTAGTTAATTTAATAATTTTTATATAGTGCTTTAACTTTTTAAAAATTCTTCCATGGACTTTCAAGATGCTACATGTGGAAAGCAAGGAATCATTGTCTGGGTGAATATTTGGTCTTTAGATATAAAGGAATATGTTAATGAACAGGAGAGCCAAGTTTGTTGCATATGGGTAAAGTTGGCTAATACAAGAGTTTGTACTACTTTTAGCAAACTGACAGTGCACATGTATGCGTCTAGTCAGATGCTGACATTCATATGCTTGACTTCAGCCACAGAGAGACAGCATGTATTAGTATGGGTGCAGAGTACTATAAGTAAGTGGCTTTTGGATCAGAACTGGAAGGGGGGTGGGTCAAGCTTGTAAAACATTGAGTCTATCTTGGATTTTGCTGCTTCAGCTGTCACCTCGTTTTTTAGGAAGTGCAATTGTTGTAAGTATCTACTTTGTAGTCCTCTGAAGAAAAGTCTCTGGTTTAAAAGTCTGTGATAGTTTCCTTTTCATGCATAAATTAGTTCTTCCATATTCTGCTGCTGCAGTTGTTTCAAGGTTATGAAGAGGACGATAGCCAGGTGAGGTTTAGGTTGGATATTAGGAAAAATTTTTTCACTGAAAGGGTTATTCAACATTGGAATAGGCTGCCCAGGGAGGTGGTGGATTCGCCATCCCTGGAGGTGTTTAAAAAAAGGGTAGACATGGTACTTGGGGATATGGTTTAGAAGTGGTTTTGTCAGGTTAGGTTAATGGTTAGACTAGCTGATCTGAAAGGTCCCTTCCAACCTTAACAATTCTATGATTCTATGAACAGCAGTAAGGAGTTATGGCATTAGTCTTGTTTCAAGATAAGCTGCACGTTTTCCTATTGGAGTTTGGACTACTCATTCATCCTTTAAATGGGAAATGTGTTCCTTTAACACATCTTTAAAATTTTGACGTTACAGATGTCATCTTTAAATGTATTTTAGTGTTCTTGTAGAACTTTGCTTATTTTTATTGGAGAGGATTATACTTCTTCAACATTTTCAATATCATATTTTAGGTGTATGTGCAGATTAACAAAGCAGCAGAAGATGAAAACACGAAAGAGCTGGCTAAGAATTTCTTTAGAAAACTGGAGGAACATGATGAGCAGACATTGTCACTTTGGAAACAATTTAGAGACTTGAGTATTGAGGAATACATCCGAATTTATAAGGTATAAATCATCCACTGCTTTTTCTGTGTTGTTGGTAAAATGGTCTCTTTTTATCTATTGTTCCATCAATCTAATTGACAGTGCACAGCATCTTTTCATCTCAGAGACTGCCAAACTGACTGAGGAACAGAGGTTGCTGTAAAGTTGTCAATTCGTTGCCTTTCCAGTAAACTTTGCAGTGTTGTGGGGAACATGTTTCTCAACATGCCAGGTTATGCCCCATTCTATTTGGAAAAAGTATGGTAGTTGATTTAACATCCAAGTAGACCGTCACTTTAGTTGCTGACACCCTAGATAACATCTTATTTAATGAAGTCCATATAATTGGCCCCTAGACTAACTCTCCCTTCTCAGAAGCCCTAAAGCTAGGAGTATGGAGCTAAGCAACAAAGCAAATCAGTTAGATAAGTATTGTTTGGTTTTGCTTTATCTTTGAAGTCAGCAACAGCCCACTAAATTTAACAGTTTCCATGTAATAAATTTTATTAGGAGATAACTCTGTTTTCACATTTCTGATCTGATGTTATAATGTGGAGCTGTGTATGTTGCATGTTAAATTGAATGTAAGAAATTATAGCAGCAGGAGTTTACAATAGTAATCAGTGCATAAGTTACTTGCAGGTTGAGTTGACCTAATATGCAGCCATCTGTTGCATACTGTAATCTCAAGAATGGAGTCAGTGTCCACTGTTTCATGGGAGATGTTTGTGCCACTGACCACAAAATGAATCTTAGGAATTTGGGAAACAGGAGTGAGATACACCTGTCACTGAATCCAGTCTCCTGGTATTAATACTATGTAATATTACTCAAGAACCAACTGAGTGTTTTTCTTTCCCACATTCTAGCGATGAAATCCTGTAATGGGTATCCAGTTTTGATGGGCTTAGACTTCTTTTTCTAACTTGTAGCATCAAAGAATTTGTGACTTGTTTTAATACCATTTCCTTCTTTTTCTGATATTATTCTTTACTTAAAATTGCACTTTTCCATCTCCTTCTTCTTGATGTATTTGTAGAAATTGGTCATGTCTTCTTTCACCTTTGATTGCAAAGTTAAAAGAGAAGTGGTCTGCCCCTTCCTCAATAATCCAGATAACCTGGCTGTGCTTTGATTTCTTCCCTGAAATGTATCACTGGATTCATGCCGAGTACGCTAAGTTAAGATCTCCTAAGTGAGACACAGCCTTGATAATTCTAATGCAAAGCTGCGCTGTTAGGGTAAGTGGGTATTGGTCTGTGTATGCAGCTGCATCATGATGGTCATTCATCATTGATTACATGATGACTGGTACAGATAGTTCTTTATCTCCCAGTTCCTTTTCAAACCAATAAGTATCGAGCTGATGGGCTGACAGCTTTGTTGCCCTCAGTTAAAAACCTTGTCTTTTGTACTATTACATTTCACCCAGTTTTGACAGTTAAGGTCATCCTATCTCTCCTAGGTGTACCCTCAGCCTTCCTAGTAATGGTGATTTCTGTACGCTCAGCAATGTTTGTGAGCGGCTCCTGCTTTCTTTTAGCATCCTTTTAAATTAGGATTGGTTTCATGTCCAAGTAACTTCTCTGGTGTCGCCTCCAGCACAGCAAGTTAGCGACTTGCCTCAGAATTTTTGTACTAATTGCTCTATCCAGTTTACGCTTAATTTCTCATGAATATTATATCCAACACTGTATTCAACTCGGGGAGATTAATTCTAATGCAGAAATCGATTAAATCAAAATCCAAACATCTTTTCTTTTTAACAATGAATTGACATTTCTTGGAATAGAACTAATCTTTGCATTCTGTCTGACCTGTGACACAGACATCCGACTTAATTTGAAGAAATGATTAGCCTCAGTCTTAACAATGTTAACCACCTTCAATATTCTTGGAACTTTTCAGCGCCTAGGAGTGCACTTTGATGAATATTCTGGAGAATCATTTTACCAAGAGAAGTCCCAGGAAGTTCTAAAGATGTTGGAGGATAAAGGACTCCTTCAGAAAACAACGTATGAACTCATTATTCAATCTATTGGTTTAGTTTACTTAACATCTCAGTTGCACTGCAAATGAGATGAGTGAGGTTTGTACGTACTCTAAGGGGAAGAGTTTCCTTTAGAAGGTTTTGGTAGCTGTTCTAGTAGAAGACCAACAGGATTTGTGCAGTCACAGCTGAAAATTGTTTGCTTTTTCTGTGGCTAGCACAGAAGCCTAACCATGACAAATTAGGTACAATGACAGTGTTCAACTCCTAATGACCTTTTAGGCTGTTAATTAGTTTGGTAGCTGCCTGTGCCATTTAATGAGCAGAGTTAGATGAGATCCTTGCCTTGATGAAAGAGCTGCCTGCCTGAACTGGGACAGAAGCTGTAGTTATGGAATGCACCAGAATGTGGGCAGGTGGCTCCCTGGTGTCAGCAGTGGTGACAACAAGCTTAGAGGAACAGTCTTCAAAAAGACTTAAAGGAGACAGTCATTCAAAAAAAGAATGAGATTGTTTAGAGTGAGGGGGGTTCCATGGCAAGAGACCTTTTGTTTTGGTTCTGAGCTATGTTTTATCTGAACATACCTGTATATTGGATCTGGCTTGCAGTTACTTCAGTGTTTTCTCTCAACTTATAGAAAAGGGACAGGAATTGTGGATCTTTCGGAAAAGAAAGACCTCTCATCATTTTCCACTGTCATGCGTAGTGACGGGACATCTCTTTATATAACAAGGCAAGTAAGCCCATCTGTGTTTATTGCCATTTATTTTGCCACTAAACTTTTGTGCATGAGTACATTTGTAACTGATAGTACAGATATTGATGCTTTTTATTTCTGGGATGGAACACCTTGCTGAATGAGTAATTGTAACTGGAACTAGCAGTGTAGCTATGATTGGATAAAAATGGCTTAGGAAAAACAACTGCTTTTGAATACTTTTCCTCCCCTTAAGAAGTCTGTTAGTAAATCTCTTTCCGTAAATCATAATACTTTCTCCAGCTGCTGACTTTGCAAACAAAGCTAGGATCTCTTCATCTAATAAACACTTGCCAAATAATGAAGGTTTTAGAAAGACCTTTTCTTAAAATGTTTATTGACAGTGTGATGCAGAAAAAAATGGCTTGTTCAGCTGTGTCTTCATTGACTCAGTGGACCACCAGCACTGTAACATCAATTTTATCACTGTTTTCCTGCCTTCTCATCAGTATCCTAAAATTCCTCTTGAGTATTTTAATATGGAAGCTTTAACAGTTTCTTTGTGCCGGCAATGTAAATAAATTGGATGTCTAGCCCTCAGGGTAAATTGTGTACAGCCTTTCAGGACAAGAGTATTACAGAGATGCTGCAGTCAATCTTGCATATGAGGGAGCTGCTGAGTCCTGTAGCCAGATCGAGGCAAGGCTGCCACAGCTCTATGCCCACAGGTCTAACCAGTGGTAAGGCTGAGCAGCTGTTACCAGTGGACACACAAACACACATGTATATACACACAGCCAACCAAACAGGGCAACACAGACAAAACCATTCAGCACTTAGCACAAATGGCCTCATTTTCTTCCCCTCTGGCTGATTAGGATGAAGATCTATTAGTGTGAAGAAATCTACACATGTGTATGTGTGTATATATACACACGTATGTATGTGATATATATAATCTACATAAGTAATATACACATGTATTTTATGTACAGAGTATATATGCACAATGTGTATCCCTCCAGTAGCTGAGCCTCAACACTGGTTCTGCCCATTAGCTGCCCCCTGAATCCCCATGTCTCCCCAGTTGCTGGCATGTGGGCATGTGAGTCCCCAAGGCCCATAGTCCCACTCCCATTTCTGGTACAGACACAGTGGATCCCTCTGGTAACTGAGTTTAGACATGTGGTCCATCCAGCAGCTGGCACTGGATCCTCACTCTCCCTGTTGCCTGTGTACAGGCAACACAGTACACAGGTAGGTCTCTCAGTCAACCCCCAGGCCCCATGATCTCTCTGGCAGTTGGTCTGGAGCCCCTGATGCCAACAGTACAGACTCCTCTGAGTGCCTCGTCTTTGAAGGCACACACTTACCCGGCTTCCAGGGCATTTCACCTACTTGTTGGCTAGTTCAGCTTGATATTTGCTGTCAATCACATGTGGATGTGTGTGCCCTCACTCCAGTTGTTGGCAGCAGAGACACCTCGGCATCTGTGACCCATGGTCACACTCCAGTTGCTATCACTTAATTTCACTTACCACCAGTCCCTTCACTTGGCACCAGAGATGCATGGCCTATATGAGCTGTAGTCCCCAACTGCAGTTACTGATCCTTAGACCTCCAAACACACGTGCACACAGAAGAGAGACGCCCTCACCCAGGAAAAGTTTGAAATGGAATTTAATGGGAAGACAGGACAGACTGTGTTGATCAGGTGCAGGGCACAACCGGACAAGCATACTAACCAGCAATCGGTTTACAAGCCACCTGTCCCTTTTAGCATCTTCTCCCTCTCTTTTCCCATCTTTGGTTCCTCCCCTAAGCATCCCATAAGAAGTCTTGTGCAATTGCAAAATGCTTTTGCCTTGCATCCCATGTGTCCCATGTCCTTTAGGCAGTAACCTCCCTCAGTGAGAAGGTGGCTTGGAGAGCTGCTCCTGGTGACTCCTGAGGTGGGTTTCAGACTGGGACATGGGGCTGACGGCTTTCCTGTGACAGCCCTGGGAGGGGGTCGAGCGAGTTGTTTCTCTGTACTACTTTGTGTGTGTGAAGATGAGCTTTTGATCATATAACCTAACGCTGAGCACTGGGTTAGTTTTCCAGGAGAGGGTTGTTACTCTCAGGTCTCCCATTGATTGATTGATTGTCCCAGTAGGCTGACAGAGACCAGACTTACTCAGTGCATGAGAACTGTTTCCTCAGTAATTTTCATAGCTGGTGGTTTAAAAAAACATTTCAAACACATCATGAACAAAGTATACATGTCCTTTTTTGTGTAAGGCATACATAGATCCCTCTAATCTGGCAGTCCTCTTCCCTCCACAAGAGTCAATTATTTTCCCGAGAGGCAAATAATGAGGTATGTTTGAGTGAAAGTGCAAATAGTTTCTCGTAATCTTTTTCAGAGATCTTGCTGCTGCTATAGACCGAATGAATAAGCATAGCTGGGATACTATGATTTATGTGGTAAGTAATTTGAGATTCACCGAATGCTTTTCAGCCTGACTCTCACCAATAATCCAGGGGGCCTCTTGCTCCCAATATGATTTTGGCACGTGGTATTTTTGGCAGATGCCCTTACTGCCCAGCAACTGTGTCTCAATGTGGCAGTGTTTCTTCGTTTTATTTCAGTTCATGACCCGCAGAACAGTTGAAAAATCAGCTCTGGAGTTATTCTCTGTTTTAAAAATTCATTACAATTAATTTTAAATGAACTTTTACTCAATTGACATTGTCTTTTCTGTATAAATGTTGTAATTAATATTTAAACAAATCAGAAAAAGCTGTTAGTGTTATAAGGGGTTGTGAAATGTTAATTTAGAAATTCAGAAATTCATGTTCTAAAATGAATCTAAGTCTACTCTAAAGTTCTGATATCTTATCTGAAATGTAAATTTTATGGCTTTGAACAGTGCCTCAGTTTCATTATGTAGAAATCACACATAAAGTACTGCTTAATCAATCTGGAGCAGTTGTAGACAGGGAATTTTTTTATTGTTTCTTGGTTTGATTATTTTGCTCTTTAACAATTACAGCAGTATCAGTAATAAATAGCAGGATTATCTCCTCACCTATGTGAAACTTTTTTTTGCTTTTGTATTACCAAGTAGATATCACATGATGCTTTTAAATTTTCTTTCTCCCAGATTTAGAAAAAAACATTTTTAAAACCATGTTCTATCGTGTGAAGTCAATTAATGACCCGTGGAAAAAATCTGCAGGTGTCTGGCATGTTCTTTGTGATGTGTTTGGTAATGCCCATAAATCTTCTCTGGCGCAACTCTTTCAAAAGCCAATATAATGTTACAAATACCATGATTCAGGGGAGGGATCAGTAAGCATAAAATTAAATACCCAGATAATTTATAGTGCAACTTTTAGTTAAGTCACATTCCTCTTTTTATTTTCAGCCTTCAGGAAGTTTCCACTAACTTGTCATTCCCACAGGTAGTCATAGAGCAGGGGTTTTTTTGTTGTATTTTTGGGGGGAAGGTTACCTCTACTGACTGGAATATAGTAGATGCACTGGCATCGAAGAGCAGTGTGGTTGTGAAAGTGCAATGCATTGGGAGTTAAGGAAGCTTCCTGCCTAGTTCATGTAGGTAGGTAATTATTTGTATTTTTGTACCATGAGGTGGTAGGGACCAAGGCAGAAGGAACAATTAGAAGGAAAAAAAATAAGTGGGTGGGTATTTTGCACAAATGAGGATGGGGGCTGAATGTTAAGCTAATGAAGCGAGCAAGTACAGAAGCAGTAGTAGCTGACTGGCTGCTCATAGCTGAACTCCAGTAACTGCTCATTTCCTTGCCTGGGCCTCTTTGATCTACTCAAACAGATAGGCAGCAAAACCAGACTGTGGTGCGATCGATGTGACCATTATAATTAATGTCTCATTCAAATTGGAAATGACAGATTAGCCTGTCTAGTCCTGTTCTCTCAACCTTGCTAAGGTCGCATAGGTTTTGGATAACATGGTTAGTATTTCTACCATTTCTGACTTTCTGAGGGCTGAGAGAGTGGGTCATAAAACGAGAGGGCGATAACATGAACTGTTAAGAGAGTTTGTGGGACAGCTAGCCTGATGAGGGAACTGCCAGCCCTGCTGAGTTTTGCTGCTGTTTTGTGGCAGTGTTTTGTAGTGGGTTTAGGACTTCATTCAGTGTTACAAGAAGTGGGATGACTTCATGGGTTTAAGTGAGAACACCAATGATTTTAGTCGTTAATTATTAAATGTAAATGTATTTCAGAATCCTGACCTTGTTGCAAGAAAATTATATAGATGCTCTTGAGTCTTATTCCGTAAGATCATCTCATTTTCATCGGATCAACTTGTTTAAAAGAACATTAAATTGGTATATTACTTGTAATGCTGTAAATCAGTGCATTGACCAATTTATATTTTTAAAAATCCTGCTTATTTCATAAAAATGCAGTGATATAAGCAAAATATTGAAAACATTTTAAAATGTATGACATGTATTATTAAAGAGATGCTAAGATTCTGTTGAATGTTGCATTCAAAACAGGAGATGAAAACACTTTTAAATATGAAGAATTAAATATAATCCACAGTCAGACAAAAAACATCTCCCTTAAAGCTAGCCACTTAGACTACATTTGGACATAAACAATTTTGGGGATTTTAAGAAAAAAAACCCTGCCATTCATAATACGAATCTTCTTTTTGAGCATTTATGTTATTTTTGCCATGCTATGAAAAAAAAAGTAGTTTTACGAAATGGTAGTGTCTGCAGTTTCATCTTTTTTAATCTACTTGCACATCCATGTTTTGAGTATTTCTCTTGGGCAGAGATGAAGTTGTGTGGTACTCCTAGTATTTATTTTGATCTTTCTTAACAAATTTGGGTTTCATGCAATTTTAATTATCTGTATTGTTCAGGCATAATAAACACTCATTGTTATGCTGCTTGCAGTATCACACAGCATCCCAAAAATACAGGAGTTGATGCTTAGTTTTCAGGTGGCCAGCTGAAGCCTGGAATTCAGCTTGTGCTGCTTGATAGGTATTCTTATCTTGGCCTCTCTTCTCATGTTCTTATTTCCATGGGAGTTTAAAGAATTATTAAAAAAAGTTTATTAGATTATTATTAGATTATTTTCTGTTAATGAGTCTAAATGTTCTTCTCTGTGCTATTTCTATATACGTTCGTAAAGACAAATAACTACAAATTTCAGCTGGCTTTTAGTTTAGTTTTAGCTGAAAATCCTGCTCGATGAACAGTCACGAAGAAGCAATTAAGTTCAGAAGGATTGGAGTCTTTTGTCAGTGAGTATTGTCATGATTTGTCACAATATCTACTCGCAAAAGACTGCAGTCCTTCAAAGAGGCTTTTAAATGCTGTGATTGTGGTCCAGGTGGTAAGGGATGTGCTGTTGTGCCGACAAAACAAAACCAGTTTCTGTCATAGAATGTATAATCTCTTGTAAAACAGGAGAACAGAGATGAATTCAGACCTAGAGGGAAGCAGAAGAAACAGCGAGGCAGCATTGGCCAGTACAGTGAGCTGGCCTTAATCTACACTTTATAAAGTTTATTGTGAGATCTTTTAGTGAGAGAGATTTGGCTTTGTTTTTATGGTACAGAGAGCTTCTCTCATATGTAAGGTGTGTGGAAAAGAGTTTGGAAGGCCTTGTTTGAAATGATGACCACCGCTGTCCGTTTATCAGCCTTGCCTGTGAATCAGCACAGAGAGAGGTGATGCATAGGAGTGGGGCAGGTTATGAGGAACTGTGAAAGAGGAAGCAGGTGCTTGATGCTTGATACAGTGGTAGAGTTGAGAAAAAAACACAGATAAGCACTTCACTCACTGCTAACTCCCTGTCTTGGAACACCAAATAAATAAGGAAATAGTGGTTATTTGGTTATCACTGCAGTGTTTTTTAAGGAGGGGTAAAGGAGTCTTTGAGTGATGTAGTCAAAGCAGCTAGGTGGGAAAGTGAACTTTGTAGCAACAGCTGTAGCTAGAAAAACAAAGAAAGATCATTGTTAGACATAAAGAAACTTCCATCAGAAACTGTCTTAATTCATAGGAGAGAGTAATTGGGAGCGAAGAGAGCACAAGATGCATTATTAATACGAAAATGTGATCATGTATACTTACTTTTCTTTTTTTTCAAATTATGCATCTGACTTATGATGTAAAGCACTGGAGACAGAACTTTAAGAGGTGTTCTGTTTCTAAGCCAAAGGAACCTTGAAGTTTNTTAATACGAAAATGTGATCATGTATACTTACTTTTCTTTTTTTTTCAAATTATGCATCTGACTTATGATGTAAAGCGCTGGAGACAGAGCTTTAAGAGGTGTTCTGTTTCTAAGCCAAAGGAACCTTAAAGTTCGGTGATGTAAAACATAGGAATATAACAAGAGCAGCAAGGTTCTGAAGTGAAAATGGAAGCATTTTGGTTGATGGGCAGCTCACAGATTATGTGAAGCTAAAGAGCATCAAGGTTTCATTTCAGTTCATGGCTTTGCCTTCATTACCTAGGAATAATAATGTTTGAAAAGACAGATTACTTTTTCTGACAAGATGCAAAATCCCATTGCCATAGATTCCAGCTGTTACATTTTTCAAGTCTTGCTGTCTTCATAGATCTTAATTCTGCTTGCAGTGACTTACAGGCACAGTATCTGTGGTGGTGTGTGTTTGTGTGTTAAAAGCTAATCCTTATCAAACTAGGAGTGTTCTCTAACATGCACCAATTCTATTCCTTAGACAGATAAAAGTCAAAGTAATCACTTTCAACATCTGTTCCAAATACTGAAGCTCATGGGTTATGACTGGGCAGAAAGGTATGTATTTATGAATCTTAATTCTATACCTTTTTTTCTTTTATTTTTTATGGAATGGGTAATATGTACACTGGAAACTCAGTGGAGTGTTCTTTTGAAGAGAATCTCCTGAATGTGTCCAGCTGCCACATTGTAGCACATATCGTGTAGGCATTTTGGATGAAACTAAGCTACAAGATGTGCTGCTGGTGTGCAACTAATGAACTCCAGAGTGCAAGTAGACATTTGGCCTGTAGGACCCAACTAATGCTAGTCCAATAAGGAGGAAAAACTAAGAAAACAAAACCCTCAGAACTATGTGCAACGTGGGCCTCGGGTCCTCGGCACCAGCCTTTTCACTCTATACATCCGCTCCTGTTGGCCTGCTTTATTTGTGAAGGGAGACATGGCTGTGTGCTCAGCACGTGAAAAACAGCCCTGTCTCTCATTTAACAGGTCTTTCATAATTGTTTGATGTAAAAATGGGAGAAACAATATTTCAGAAACTTTATGGCATAGCTTCTGGGATATTGTGTGGTCACATATGAAATGATTACTTCTTGAAGTATGATATTTTAGCAGAGATCTGAATTTAAGTTTGAATTGTGCTTCAGGCTTGAAATAGCTATTGCAGGGAAATGTATCCCCGCTGTTACTCATTGTCATTACCAATCTTGTTAGCAATCTGAGCAAAGGTTAATAATGGATCTGCAGACTAAATCATATTGCTCTCTGACAGACTGCATGTATTTTGTGGTTAAATATAGGATTTTAGCCTTCAGGAATATTAGTCTGCCTCCTTTCACAGTGCTTAAAGTTGCACTAAAATTACCTTAGGTTATGGATCCAGAATAATGCTTGGGATTATTGTGAGCAGAAGCAATGAATGTTTTATTATTAGCAATGATTAATTACACTTTTAGTTTAATGTGGCCACAATAGAATTATTATGAGTACTTTTCTAATGTTATTAACAAATCTGTGTTGCCACAGTAATTTGATCTGTCTACATCCTGCCTCTCCTCAATTTATTGCAATTTATTGCACTGAGTCCTCTGTACTAAAGCTAGTAGCAAGAGAGGTTCCCAAGAGCACGCAAATGACCAGGTTATCATAATTCTGATCATAATTTTCCCATTGTATAATAAGTGTGGAGCTTTGGTTGCTGAAATGAGAGTTACTGATTATATCACCAAGCTTCCCACATTGGAGCACTATTTATTCAGCTGTTAATGCTGTTTCCTGGTAAGAATCCAGCTCTGAACAAACACTGCAAACATTTCTCTTGATTAAAATGTGATTTTAGGTCCTGCTGCTTTTCAACACAGGTGCCAGCATGTGTCTTTTGGTCTAGTTCAAGGGATGAAGACTCGGAGAGGAGAAGTAATTTTCCTGGAAGATGTTTTAAATGAAGTTCGCTCAAGGATGTTACAAAACATGGCTTCTGCAAAAAGTTAGCTATTTCAGGTTTTATTAATTTTTTTTGATGTTCGGTGTTGATCAAAAATGTGTAGTCTTTTCTACCCTTCACTTTTCCCTGCATCATACTAATTGCAGTGATATGCCCTGATCTGTGCACTTTTTCCATCTCCCATAACATAAACAATGTTAAAATAATCCTTTGCAGTCTGTGAACTTCCCTAAATTACAGATTTGCAAATTTTAACATTCAGTGAGATTATTTTATCATGTTTTTGCACTGGGAAGGAAGTACCTGCCTTTAGGGGACAACAGTTGCTTTTTTCTGGAGGGACAAACTAGTCAATAGTGGGGTTAAGGCTGGAGTTCAGGGAACAGTCAGTTTTCTTCCAAACGATTTGTACCTCTGACAGTTTTCTCTGGCAAGATTGACTGTAGCTTGTCTGCAACTGCTGCCTTGTCATCCTCCCAGCCTCATGACTTTCCGGAGTCCTCAGGAGGTCACTGCTCTGCAACAGAATCTGCTGAAGGGGTTGTTTACCTGCACCTCAGGCTGTGGCTCTAGAGCTGTTTCCTCTTGATGCGGTAAAGATTCAAGCAGTTCCCAGTGAAATGCTGCCCCCTCTTGTGCTTTCTGGAGTTAAGGTGCTGCATTGAATCAATGAACTGATCAAGTTAAGTAGTGTGCATTTTCTTTGCTCTGCCTCCTCAGCTTTTTTGATCCAGATAATTTTGCTTGTAGAGTGGACAAGGAGAAGGGAGGGCAGGCAGAATGATAGAAGGGTGACCCTTGATGCAAACCAGTTCTACTGTAGAGAGGAATGGTGCTTAGAGCTTCAGTTTAAAGGTTGGTATCATAGCTGAGTGCAAAGCAAACTTATTTGTATGCTGGACTGAACTGACACGGCAGAGGTACAGACCCATATTCCATTGCACAAGCAGTAGGCAGAACAGCTAAAAGAAGTAATGTGTTCAGATGGCACTGCAGCATTCCCCAGAGCTTATCCATTAGATCCTAAATCCTACCTGTGCTTGTAGAAATTTTCCTCCTTGTGTTTGAATTCCTGCCTTGCTTCCGCTTTCTTAAATTAGAAATCTGATTCATAGCAATGTCTTCAGTGTTTGAAAAGAGTTTGGATACACAGTGGAAGATACTACAAACTTGCATGTGGCATCAAAGTGCCTCACTGTCATTGAAAAGATTTTGGGAGCTGGGCAACTAACAGCCAATGCTAGCTTTAAAAATCATGCCTGTGTGGAGCTGGAGCTAGTTAGTTAAATACCCTTGTATAAACTTTCTTTGCTACTAACTGTACGCAGTTCTTCTGCTATTTAAGTTTCCATTATTGGCATCCTTTTTCTTTCTACTCATCTCAATGAATCCTGCAGTCCACATAAATCCTCTGTATAATGCCTATTATTTCCTTTGCTGCTTTACTTTCTCTTAGCTTTGTCTGTGTCTCATCAAACATCTAAACAAAAGCCTGAATTCTGAGACAGTTGTTCTGTTTTGAAACAAATCTCAGTTATGAAATGTAATCATGCAATCTAAACATATTTGTCTTTGTGAATGAATAGCTAGTCTGAGACTGGCTACTGTGAACTATGTCCATGCTTTTCAAGCTTAATCCTTTCTGAATTTTGTAAATAGCAAAGGTACGAGTAGTGTGAACTACTCAAAGTTGTCCCAGTTCACTTTGCTGACCTGGCACACAGAAACAGCAAAGCGAAAGACAGAAATCCAAGTGTACTCAAACTGTTCTGCAAAACTGTTTGAGCTTAAGTGGTGCCTTAAGAGAACAACTGAATTCTCTATATTCTGCTGCTAGTGAGAAATCAGGTAGGACAGCAAATCATAAGCTGAACTCTGCAGGTTGAATAGATTACATATACATAACATAAAACAACATAAGAACATGCAGTTGGCCCTTGCTAAAGTGGAACAGATTTGACTTGTGAAAGACTATGATAAGAATCCTCCTTTCTTTCCAGTAGAGACAAACAGGAAGAGGAGACCCTGGTAGAGCACACTGTGATCTGACTTTAAAAATAGAAAGTGTTAGTCTTTCAAAAGCATCACCTTTTTACTAGGCAAGGTTGTGGGTTCAAACACAAAAAATTGATTTCCCAGAAGATCCAGCATCTGACGTGCTGTTATGTAGGCCAGTTTACTGTACTTGTGATGAACTGAAGCACCAGCTTGGTCCCATGAACTTCCCTGTGAGACAGGGAATGAAACAGGCCCTTTGGTGAACTTCTGTACACAGCAGTATGCTGCTTAACTGCTGAAGAATATCATTTGAGTTGTGAAAAAGCTGGGAATAACTTTGTGGATGTGTCTCTGCAGCTGTTGTGAGGACATTCTCTCTTAGACTCTTCCAGACTAATTAGGTTTTGTAATGATAGGCTTAAGTTCAGTCTATTTAGTTAGAGGAACTTTGGAGAGGTTCTTGTTATTTCTACCCAGCGAGAAGGGCAAATCGTGCCTGACTAATCTAGTGGCCTTCTATGATGGAGTAACTGCATCAGTGGACAATGTAAGAGCTATGGATATTATCTACCTGGACTTCTGTAAGGCCTTTGATATGGTCCCCTTCAACATTCTTACCTCTAAATGGAGGGACTGTTAGATGGATAAGGAATTGGCTGGTTGACCGCATCCAAAGTGTTGTATGTCAGTGGCTCAATGTCCTAGGGGGAAACCAGTAACAAGTGGTGTCCCTCAAGGGTCCATAACTGGGACCAATAGTACTTAATATCTTAATCAATGACATAGACAGTGGGATTGAGTGCACGCTCAGCAAGGTTGCAGATGACACCAAACTGAGTGGTGCAGTTGATTTGTTTGAGGGACAGCGTGCCATCCAGAGGGACCTGGACAGGCTTGAGGAGTGGGCCTGTGCGAACAGGCCAAGTGCAGGGTCCTACACCTGGGTCAGGGCAACTCCTGCTATCAGTACCGGCTGGGGGATGAAGGGATTCAGAGCAGCCCTGCTGAGAAGGACTTGGGGGTGTTGGCGGATGAAAAATTGGACATGAGCTGGCAATGTGCACTTGCAACCCTGAAAGCCAATTGTATCCTGGGCTGCATAAAAAGCAGCCTGGCCAGCAGGTCAAGGGAGGTGATTCTGCCCCTCTACTCTGCTCCTGTGAGACCTTACCTGGAGTTCTGCCTCCATCTCTGGAGCCCTCAGCACAGGAAAGATATGGACCTGTTGGACCTTTATTGGCATCTCCAAGTCTGAGAAAGGGAGTCGTTATGCTATTACAGACTTACGATTTCTTTTTCTCTGTTTCTCCTCAGCAACCAAAGAGATAGAAGACCCTATGGAGACAGCAGAGAAAGTTGGTCTTGCGGCGCTAATAATTCAGGTTAGTCTGAGCTGCGCCCCGAAGTGTTAGCATCTTCCGTGAAAAATTAAAAATTGAGATGGGGAGCCATATCTAGGTGACGTTAATTTATTGTTCCAGGACTTCCGGGGCCTTCTGTCGTCCGATTATCAGTTTAGCTGGGATCGAGCTCTTCAAAGTCGTGGAGATACAGGTGTGTTCTTGCAATACACCCATGCCAGACTTCATAGGTAAGAGGAGTGTTTGTATGCAGAAGTACAGTTTGAAATGTATTTTAAACTTATTAACTTACTGCTTTGTTACGTAGTAGTGTTTACTCCTTCCCTAAATATGACACGTTCACTTTTTCACAGAGGTGTGAGTTTATGATAGGAAGCACTGAGAATTCCCAGAAGAGCAAGCCAATTAAAATGCAATTTCCACCTCATTTCCACAGGACTAAGCTAACTGTCCATGTACTTTCCCATTTCTAGGAACAGCCTCTCTGTGTGGTTGGTGTCAGTGATGAAGAACGGTGGCCCTAGGATTAAGAAAACTGATGTAAAACCCAAAATGTCCGCACTTGTAAAATGTACCAAATCACAAACTTAGATGGTGTTGGCTACCATTGTGGCTAGTGTTTTTTTTAACATTCTATTATTTCCTACTGTTGGTAACCAAGGTTAAAAGCAGACCCCTTCCTGTTGACTCAGGTCGAACACCTGACATGCTTAATTATTTTTTAAAAAAGAATTTTAGAAGAGTCCAGTTTGAACAGTTTTAGCAATTAGAGTGATCTTTCAGAGCATTTTTAATGCCGACATGGATATGTATTTTCATAAAAGCATGGAAGATCCTTCCTGGATCAGGCCAAATGTCCCTACAGCCTGGTATTCTCTGTGAGGCAATGGTGATAGGAGATGGTACTCAGGGAGAGCATGCAAGGCTGATCCCTTTCTGTAGTCTGTTCCTCTTGTACACCCTTATCATCCAGGTTTTGATGGTACTAGGGTACCATTACTAGGGTATTGACTAGTCCTTTTAGCATCAGCTTCTGGACCTGTTGTCTATGCATATCTGTAATCCTGTTGATACTGAACTGCTATGACAAATTTTAACTTTTTACCTTGGGTTGAAGTCAGCTAGTCTGTCTCAGTGTTCCATTCAGCTTGAGCAGAAGATACCTACCCTTTTTTCTTAAAAACACAAATGTCTGTTTTTCTTGTTCACCTTTGGTTTTCATGCTTACATTTTAGTTTAGAACAGATGCATGGGAATGAGCAGCTAACTGACGTTAATGTGGCGTGCTTGCAAGAGCCAGATGCCATCTCTGTTCTCCAGCATCTTCTCAGGTTTGTCTAGTTTTCTTTCCAAATACCAGTTGCCTTAAAATAAACTTCTGGATTTGCTGCCAGCCTGTTGAGCAGGCACAGACTGCACAATTGTAAGAGGAAAAATGGCTATTTCAGGCTTGTCTGCTGAGTCATATTGATTGCAACAGTAGCCCTCCCTTGAAATCTTCATGGACTTCAGAAGCCATTTGAGGGAAAAAGCAATATTTGGAACGTACTCTGTGTACATAAGCCTCTTAATTATTTCTTGTCTTCACAAAAATATGCTAAGCTTTATATAAATACTAGCTGCAGATTTGCTTGGTCCCCTGATGCAGCCATCAGGACTAGATGCACCCATTATGACCACCACGGGTGGTTATTGCTTGGGCAGGGTTACGCGAGATAAAGGTCAGGTTGGGGGGGGTGAGGAGTACACCATCACAGTCCCTCTTGTTCTGTTTTTGTCATGTGGGAAAGGGGAGAGGAGGTGCTCCTGGGAGAGGTGAAATGGAGTATGTGCATGCACATTCAGTAGCTCAACATCCTTCAGAGCTACTGAACGTGCACAACTAATACCTGTTAATAGCAGTAATGTTACTCATTAATTCAGTCTTAAAGTTGGGCAGTTTCTGTTTTCATTATTTCATAGATGTGTAATTAAAATATGGAGGCAGGGGAGTTGTCCATGTTGCGCAGCCTGTGATGGAGTTGGAGGTAACTGAGGCTTTCAGAATTCCTAGTGAGAGGTCCTATATACCGCATTGCACAGTGCCAAAGAATTAACTCCTTTGGCAACACTAAGGCCTTCTTGAGGTCATCTGCTTAAAAATTCCGACTTCAAAAAGTCCTGTCAGTCCCAGCTGGCTCCTTCCAACCTGCAACTATAGGTTGGAGAGTCCTACCGTTAACTGTAATTGCCTCAAGAGGTCTGCCTGTACTTTATCATATGCTGCTTGCTCCCTTGAGGAATAGCAAGACCAGCCAGCACTCTAAATAAGACCAGTAGTGTCTTGTTTATCCAGTGCAATTGTATTTCACAGAAACCTTGTGGGTTGTTTCTTGGTTTTTATCAGATTAGTGTATAGCTGCCTGTCTTATGTGTGAAAACTGACAGGGTTAATGTATTTCGTGCTGATTCACAGGGATCACTGCATCCCAGACGTGTCCACTCTCAAACAGAGGTTGTTGCTGCGCTGCCGGGCTCTTATTTTTATAGAGCTTTAGGTCTGCTTATTGCAAAGGCCTTTTGAGTCTGACCAAGCACTGTATGGAATTTGTATGAAACATCTCCTGGGGCCTTTACTTAGAGCAGAAAGCAGTATTTAGGTTATCCATTAGACCAGGCACTGAGTGGCTAACAAACTCACGTTTAAATATACCATGATTTCAGGAGTAACAATTAGCAGTCAGTCCTTCTTGCGAGTTGCCATGAGTAGATGCTTCTGGAAAAGTTTCCATGAGTTGCCAGAAGCCCACTTCCGGTGGCTCTGCTTCTGCTGTTTGAAAAGCTACCAAACATTTGCCCTTAAAATTAGCTGACCAGTTCTGAATACTATTAACTTTTCAGACTAATGAGTAGTAGATTGAAGGTAGCATGTATATCCCTGCAAAAGTGGACTTACTTAACTGATAAAATAATCTAACAAGTTGTCATAGGCCAACCCTCAAATTGCAGCTTCATGAAGCAACAACGTTGGTATCAAAAGAGGGCCCCTTCATTTGATACCAACTTTGTTGCTTTATTAATGGCTGTTTGATGGTGCCTGTTAAGTTAATAGTAATTTTTCTATACCTACATCACTGTTTCTGAGGGGCCAGCAGCCGCTGGTATCTAAGCTGTCCCTGAGACAGTGCAGAGGTTCCCCTGATTTTTGCCTCTCTCACATCTGTTGCAGAGTGGTATAAAGGCAGCGACCTTCCCTGTTTGGACAGTGGCCGCCTGGGGCGTGCTGGCTGAGATGGGCTGCTGAATGCGCATCTAAGAGATGTTTTTGTAGCTTACCTGCCGAGGGAATGGGGAGCACTCCCTCCCTGGTGCTGTAGCTCCTACGTGACCACTGAGCCCTCATTGTCGGAGCTCACTCCCCAGTTCTCCTGCGGCTTGCCTTTAAAGGAGGAAGATGCCAGGGAAGCTCAGCTTGGGTGTGCTGGCGGGGATTGGTCTGGGAACTGAGCAAAGACCAGGAAGTCCACTCCCCACTTTGAATTTGAAATCTATTCAGCTCCAGAGGTGTTGGTAACTTCTTGCAGGCTGTGAAAAAGAGGATGTGCACAAGTGGACAGCAGAACACATGAGGAAAAAACATGGATCTCCATGGCTCTGCCTATATTATCCAGTTTAATACTGTCTTACATAAGTTGATTTTATTCCAGGATTATGTAAACCCACTTTGTTTTTGTCTTTTCTAATATTACAAGATTCCCTTTAGCTACTTAAAATTCTAAGCTGCATTTACTAAAGGCAACATCCTCTAAGGGACTATTTTGACTGCCTTGGTTATTTAATACGTGTTTTTTGCTCCTAGGAACTTACAATTAATGTTGAAATGTAAAACCAGACATAATGTTCCAGGAGCAAATATAGCTCTTGTGTTCTCTTTGCTGTAGCCTGCCTTGCTGAGCTCTGCCATCCACAGTATTAGCATGATGAGGAGCAGAAGCAATCGTCTCCTTCAATAATAAGTGAACAAGGAAGAAATAATCAATTGTGTGCTAATTACATGGCTTAGGACTGGCTCAGAAGATTAGATTTGTCAATTCTGCAGTTGTGGTTATGTGTTTGTTCTGACTTAAGCAAGTCTGATGAGCCTTACATCTGAGCACACCTTGCTACCACTTTAACACCAAACAATCCTTTTCTTTCTTCACAGGTATGATGAGGTCCTATATAGATCTTCTCAGGATCTGCAACCCAAGCACATTGTTAGCTACCTCCTCACACTTAGGTAAGGTGATTGCTGACACTGGCGTCCGTCTCGGGTAAGGACAGGTCTTCCTGAGCTGGCTCTGCAGCCCTCACATCTGCTCTGCTTTGAAGAGTAAAAATAGTGGGAAGATGTAAATTTGTGGGATGTTTTCTGTGGAACAGGAAAGGTATAAAGTAGGATGGTAAATAATATAATAAATAGTAGAGATCAAGGTTGGAACGAGGAACAAAGGAGCCAGGAGCCTCCTCAGAAACGAAGTGTTTTCAGGAAAAAAGAATCACTTGGCTGTAACCCAGTGTCTGAACCCAAAATGATGCTGGACTAATCATATTTTAAAGAGCAGATTTGAGCTGATAATATGCTCTCCAATCTCAAAATTTCAGCTAAGAAACTTTCTCCAAACCCCTTTTAACCACTGATCTCAGCCTGAGTGTTGAGATGGACACAGCATATTATTACTGTAAGTCATACTACGTGTGTGACCTCCATAGGGAGGGTCCCCGCAGAGACCTGTCTGATTTAACAGCACAGTGAAACACTGGAGTAGACTTGCTGGAGTAAGCTGTAGAGCCTGTGTGGGGAGGGCTTTAACAAGTTAAGGAAAATTGTATAAGGAGCCATGCACCTTGGGAATGACAGTGCAGGCTCTCATGGATCTTTCCAGACCAGTTTGGGGTTTTTTTTCTGGGGGGTAGGGGAGTGGAGAGATTGTTTTGGGCTGGNGTTTTGGGCTGTTTGTTTTTTTTTTTTAAGAGCATTAAGTTGTTGATGGCATGCCCTGACAACATGGAGGCTACAGAAAACCATGCCATCCCTCAGCCAGGTGAAAGAGGCTGTTGGAAATAAGGCTCTGGTGTGCTGCAGTTGTGGCTCTTCCAGTTCTGCTGCTTTCCGTAGCCTGTAGCGCTGCTCTTGTCAGGAAACTTGCTCGTTGTCACCAGTCTCACCCTATTTTCCATTTCAGCCATCTCGCAGCCGTGGCACATAAAACTCTTCCTGTGAAAGGCAGCGCCCCTGAACTAGCCCAGGTATGGCACAGCGTGGTTACGTGGCTGGATTCTGCGTAGGGTGTCCCAGAGGAGTGATCCATGAGGCCTTTGCCAACCCAGCTGTGTAACCACTGGGTGAATATGCCCCTGCAGGCTAATGAGCCAACAGACAGGCTCTCCCATGGGTGGCACCACTCCAGGATGGCAGGCGTTGCTGTTCATGGCTGTGCCTTCAGGAAAGGGCTGCTCTGCCTAATCTTGTGGAGCACAAAATGCTCCATCAGGACAACTGCTCCAAACCCAGTCAAACCTCTTTCCTTCTTACCACCTTTCCTTCTCAACTTTTTAAAAGTAAACATTTGAGCATTTAACGTGCTGGTTAATTTCTGATGGTTTCCTTTAGTGGTTATGTGGGAAGACAGAGAATTAGGAGCTAACTGAATGCCTCTCCTCCCTCTTGCCACCTACATATCCCAAGTTGGCTGTACTGCCTTTCTAGCTAAAGCACTCAGGCTGGCAACTGTTAATGTGCAGTTCCAAATAGATGCAAATTATTTTCTACTGATTTCCTAGGCAATGTTTGACCCCCTCAGTAAATGATACACTAATTACACTGCCTTCCTTATTTTCTCTTTCATCTATCTCAAAAGCAGTTACTTATCTGATTTTGGTAGGAAATCACATTTAAGTGTTGAGCTGTGTTGCAGAGGAAAAAATTTCAGTGGAGTTGATGGATCTGCACTCTGTAGTTGAGCTTAGATGCTATAGGTATTCCTGCCTTTGAAGATGGTTCCATCCATTCTTGGGAAGAACAACTAAGACAGCCCAAGCTACAAGGAAAATTTCAGTTCCTTATCCTTTAAAAAAAAATATTTCTAACTATCTTACACTGTGATAGCTCTCAGGAACTATTTTTTTGGAGCAAGGTTGATAGAGCCCTTCCCAAACAGCCAGATGTGTAATTGCTAAGACATTGACAAGGAAGAGTGAACTTTTCAAAGCAGCCCATAGTTGCTCTACACCCTCTAAACCAGGCACAGTGAGAGGAGGGATTCCAGCAGTATCCTCAGGCTGTAGCAGCCTCTGGTGCATGAAAGATTTTCACTTTGAGTCATTGCTAGCTCTTTTGCAGGCATCTCCTCTGGTTACTGTGCCCTGAGGGTACTAGACTGGGCTTTCCAGCTGCCCTTTGTTGACAAAACTGGCCCTCTGTTGACACTGCAGTGGGCTGTCAACAGCTGCTGTGAATTCTGCCAGCATTGGTGTGTTAGCGCTCAGATTGTGTCCGAAGCCCAGCGCCCTGTATGGGGACAGAGGATGTGCACAGTATTCTCACCCCTGACAGGCTGCTCCTAACTGCTGTCCTGAGAACTAGTAGCAATACTGTAAACTGACAGTTCTTCTTGTTTTCCAGGCAAGGCTCTGTCTCTTTCAAGCTGCACGCTCGGTTCTAGCCAACGGGATGAAACTTCTTGGCATTACACCTGTAACTCAAATGTAATGAGACTGTATGCAATGTAAAGCCACATCTCTTAGTAAAAGGATTTTTTTTAAGAGAACATAAATACTGTCTTGTATGTCTTCGCTAATGCAGTCTGGAAACTCGCTGTCTGCTCTTGCAGGTTTGTATGCTCCATCTTACTGACCACAGAAGGGCATGCATGGCACAGCCCTTTGGGAGAGGCCGGGGTTGTTGCAACCACTTTCTCCCAGGCACTCGGTAGGAGCAGTGTACTTAAGACACTAGTCTACCAGGTATTTCCCAAAAAAGAGAACTGCTCTGTATTTACCTTTGTAAATATAACATCCTTTTGCTAGAGGAAGCGGTGTTACCTGTGCCACCCTAAGCAATCAAATTTCTCCCCTTCCGCAGCTGCCATTGTGTACTTAGGCCTAATGGTAAAACAGCTACAGGTACGCTGTATGCTGTGACAAACAGAGTTAGACCATGCCAGGGAATTTTTCCCTGTGTGTCATGCTGCACTCCCCCTTCAGTAACATTAGCCAAGACCAACTGCCAACTCTGTCACATCCTGTTCCTCACCCATTCCTCTGTCACGCCGGTGTGATGACAGGGGAGAAGAGGGTTTGTTGCCCAGCTGGTGGAACAGGAACCACGGTGCTCCCTCAGCACCGTACACAGGGTCAGACGTGGCAGGTGCTGCGTGGCACCCCCGAGCCATCCCACTGCTGAAGAGAGGTGGAGTGACGTGAGTGAGGTGGTGCAGGTGGCTGCTCCAGCCTCTGAAATGCCTGACACTACCTGCCACCAGCACAGCCTCGACCCACCAGAGCAGCACTGTGGTGACACACTGTTTAAATGCACAGAACAGTTGGCAAAAGGCAGAGCAGAGCATCCTCTCCCACTGGAACAGAATTTACATGTTTGTTACCACTGTGTTTAACATGCCACACTTTCAAGTAAAACCCAGCTGGTTAACTCATGTCTGAAGGAAGCTAACCAGGTCATAAAATTAGTCACATTTTTGACTCTGCTTTGAATGTAAATGAGTTGCCCAAAGCACCAAAGTCAGTTTTCCCTCAATGCAGAACTGCAGTTTCTGGAAGGGTTGAATTGAGTGAGGCCTTAGAAAATGAGGGAGGAGGCTGAAATTACACAGTTAGCACCCAAATTAAATCAAAGCCTAACATGAATTATGGGAACTCTTTTCAAGCATCACTCTGTTAGGCACAAAAAGTTTTAAAGTTTTATCTTTAAAAGATAAAGATCTTCTAGTTCAACGCTTTGAGTTGACTCATTCATACTTAAGCCAGTGATACAAGAAGACATATAAACCTTCCCCTGTACAACTGGCGTTTGACAAAACATATAGAAGATCCCTCTACCAACTACAGCAGGTATAAAAAACATTTGAAAAGTGAAAGAAAATCTGCAGNCCAGTGATACAAGAAGACATATAAACCTTCCCCTGTACAACTGGGGTTTGACAAAACATATAGAGGATCCCTCTACCAACTACAGCAGGTATAAAAAACATTCGAAAAGTGAAAGAAAATCTGCAACTTAGAGAAACACCAGTCTTTCATTCCAACTTTTTAAACCAAAGAGCGAGTGCTGCTTCTTACCACTTCTAGGTAACTAAGCGATGCCTGAAGCACCGTTACTTCTGGTGGAGCTGTGTCAGGACACGCACAACTTGATTGCGTGGAGGGAAAAAAAATACTATTAAGTCATCATAAAATCACTGGAGAAGTACTCTGTTCATCTCATATGTACCACCTAGAAGAGAAACTTTTCCTGTCGTTGATCAAACTGCAATTGCTAACTAGTTTAAGAGAAAATGTGGCAGTAATTGCTCTTTTTAATATCTTTTTATGAAGCATTTGGGCATTTCTGCCCTCAAAGGGCAAGACAGTTTATCAAATACACAAAGAACCGATTTCCCCTCCATTATGTACATTATATACAATTGAGAATTCAGTTCCTTCATTCTGCTTTCCTTGTAAATGGGACTCTTCAGTGTCCGATGTGAATGAAGAACACTTTCAATAAAATGCTCGTCCAGCTCCTCGGCTGTAATGTAGCCTCAGCATCAGCCACTGGAAACTTCACCTGTAAAACAGAACTAACTTCTGCTTTTAGTCTATCCCACTTAAACCGTTTCATCACTAGCTTAAGGCCAATTTAAAAAAAATGCCTTTTTTTTTTTTTTTAAGTCCATTTTTTGTCTTGTCTGTCCATTTGTATGGACAACATCACACGGTAGCAAGTCTCTCTTTTGAGGTCTTAGTCTCTGCTGGCTGGATTTTTGTGGTGTCTTGTCGAGGTAATCCATAGAGGTAAATAGAAATACACACCAGGAGAGCACCCAGGGAGAAGGTAACAGCTGAAAGGAGACAAAATAGTTTAAATAAACACCTGCGTATAAGAAGAAACCTCCATAAGACAAAGCTATATAAGTTGTGATATCTGAATGACAGTATTTAAGTTACTCAAAACTAAACAGGACAACAAGCTGTTAATAATTCACAGAATCTAGACATCGTCACTGAGAGCTCTTGAGTGTTTACAATCCCCACACCATTTCAAGTAGTCCAATATTGGAAAGAACATGGTGATGGTCAGAAAAGTGAGCGTGAAACATCTGCTGTAGTTGCAGATGCCATGTGACAGGCTTCTGTTACAATAAACTTAACGATAAAGACACAGTGGAAGGGGTAAAGTAGCCTGTGATAACACACTTTGTTTGCCTTTCCACTTCTTGACAAGGTTAAGAAATACCATTAATGAGGCTTTCACAGAAAGATCACCAGTCCAGGTTTGATTTGTGTCACGCATCAAGAAAATGTTCTGCCCAAGTGAGTTTTTAAACTAGCTGTGTTTTTCATCGCTTACTTTAAGGTGCTCTTTTTTCAGCCAAACACTGATGATTTTCTCCTTAAGTTTCTCCTTTCCTTACGTTTCATCTCACTAATGCCACCTCAGAAAGTTAGTTTTTCCACCATCACACCACACCATCTTTGGATGGTAGGAAAGTAAAAAATACCCCAAACGAAACAGCGAAGGACAGAGCAGGACCTACCGGCTACAGTATCAGACACAGAATTGAATCCTTCATAGTTGCAGAACAGCCCAAAGCAATCTGCTGTTTCCTCTCAAAAATATTCACCGCATCAGTCATGACCCCAGCTGCTGTTTGACTCACTCTCATGTGGTGTTGGCCACAGGAAATAGTGAAGGTAAAAGTTAATGCAGCAGCGGGTATAACTTAACAGGGATGTGTAAAGCCCTTGCAGAAACAGCTGAGGAATTAATTTGGCACTGGCTGTACTAAAACCAACAAGAACTGATAACTTATCAACAGCAGTCTCAGGCAAACAGCTATATCCACACCAAACTGCATCAGAAAGCGATTCACAAATAAAGCTGTACAAACTTGTAAGCTGTTTAAATGGGAAAGAACCTTTCCGTTTGAGGTTGCAGGACGCCTCTGAAAGAACAAACCGTGAATGCCTTTGAAAGCAGAGAGTCATTGGGCTCCTTATGTACCACAACAGGGATGATACATAAGTGCACAGGAGTCCTGGAGTTAAAACCAGAAAAATTCAAAGGAGACATAAACCATCGCTTTGGTATGAACTGCGTGCAGCCTGCGAGCCTGGAGGGAAACACGCGTGTACGGCCAAATCAAAGGCAAAAAGGCACTTACTTATCTGGAGGCCAAAGAGGATGACTGATGCCACAGTCGAAAGAACAATGGCTGCTGCTGCAGAAAAGCCTTTCATAATGTTATCCGTGTACTTAACAACGACCGAAGTGTAGAGGCCACCTACGCTGGCAAGAACTGGAAAGCAGGTAACATGTTTCTATTAGTAAAGGTGCAGTAGGTTACTCCCGAAATGATGCATTTTACTCCACTGGTGTACTCCTTGTTTGGGCTACATCATCCCAATTGGTGATTTAATGCAACATTCAGCAAAATGGGATGTCTACACGGCACCTAGTAGCTTAGCTAGGATGCATTTAAAGATGATCTACCCACTACTCAGTCATTTAGACTGCGGTTTCAGTACAATTTTAAATTGAACAAGTGAATAACTTCCAAGATAACAATACTTTAAAAAAACACCACACCTCAAGACACAGTAAGGAACAGTGGGTGAGAGTGAATTTGTAGTTTTATGCAATCAGTTATATCATAGTTAAAAAAAGCAAAACAATGTAACAAGACCCTAAAACCACAAGATACTTACAGATGACAAACCAAACGTAGTATGTATAGCCATAGAAAAAGCCTTTCTCAAGAACTTGGGCTCCATCTGACATGTACACACCAAATAAAGTCACCACAATCCCAGATAAGTACATCTGGATATTCCTCACCCACAAGGAAGTATCTGAACTCTTTAAGACCTTCTCAAAATAAACTCCAAAAAAAAAAAAAAAGACAAAACAAAAAACCAACATGGTTTCAGTGATACAAAGCGTCATCCTTAATGATTCATGATTCATAGTGTTTTAAAGCCAGATGAGACTACTGGAATCATCTTGTCCTACAGACTGTTACGTGTCACAGAAGTTACCAATGCAGAAGGCCCCAAAACACATCCTGCTAACGCGTGTCTTCCAGGACAGGATTATTTTAATGGTACATAACATCAAAAGTAGATTCTGTTTCTTTGTGGTTGTTTTAACAATGAACCTTACCAACAATTGGAACTACTCCTCATTTCTGTTTGCTACAGCTGGCTTCTGTCCTTTCACCTTGGCACCTGGTATTTTATCCCCAGGACAGTATTTATTTATTTTGGTATGATGTAGAATTATTTTTTTTTTCCCCCTCCACTGGGATACTTAGCAGTAAAAAATTAAAAACAGGGGTGGGAACTGTATTACCTCAGTACTGAGACTGAAAATTCCTCGGAAACCTTGCGCTTGCAGAATACTTGGCAGAGCGGCAACATTCTGAAACCACAGCTTCAGGGGATTACAACAGTAAATCAAAACCGATTCCTTCTGCTAATTGAAACTACAGATTGGTTTTGAGGAAATGGAATTCATTTTAATCTAAAGCTCTTGTTCACAGCGCCACGCTGACAAACATTACTTTTATGCTTTGCATTACTGAAATTCCCCAAATACTTTTTCATTATTGTACTCAGGCGGTGTACATCAGACTAAAAAAGGCCAACATTTGACAAGGCCATCACTAGCTGCCTTCTTCACCGTCTCTCCCACACCAGGACTCTGCTAATCTCTGGCATTTCCTCCACATTTCAAAACACAGACAAGTTTGCAGGACTCAGATATTCTCAGCCACTTCTACGACTTTCTGGTGTGAGCCCTACTGATTAAATGCTTATTGCTGATTAACATCACCCAAGATCTTTCATACGATATGAAAAAACTATATGGAACTGACGAAGACAGCACAGAGAAAAGACCTGTAGGTTAGAAACCCTAGGCACACACTCCTCCTCCTGAAATCACAGAGTTAGCTTCAAGGAAAAGTCTTGCTACTCTTTTATTCATGAAAAATGCAATTTATAATTTAATACAGTATATGGAATATTTATGATGAATAAATTAGAGAGCAGATTTCTATTTCAGGGGTTCAAATAATAAGTTGAGTTTCCTTGTTTGTTGTTACCTCATGTAAATACACATTTTTAAAGTCTAATCAACAATATAAACAAGAAGTTTGGGGGGGGTTATCTTTGTTTTGTTTATATGTATTTGTTTTATCTTTTAAGCAGTGCTTAAAAGAACCCATAGTAATCAATCTTGAGTTTTCTGCCCACTGAGAAGACCCACAGAGCACAACCAGATGTAATCAATGTACCAGAAATGTGGCTTGAGCATGAAGCGTACTTGTAAACTTTATAATCTATAACTTGTTATAAAACAAGTAAGCCAATGAAATTATGCTTTCAGATGCCCAAAAACACCTAAAAATCACTCCACTAGGCAGAATGAAGGAAAGAATGGGTGCTCTTTAGGAGAAATTACTCTTCAGCACTGTTTCAAGTCACAAAGGATCTGCCGTTATATATTTGTCCAATGCTTTTCTAAGCATTGTTGGGCCCTCAGATACTTGGAAATTATCACAGGATCAGCAGTTTGAAGAAAAAAACTTTTTTCCAACTCCTAGGAACAAAAACCCATTATTTTTTTTACTTTGCTGGAATAATATAAAACACTTAACACGGTCAGTCCAGAAACTGAAGGTTTAATGCCAAAATAATTTCTTCATGTGGGTGGGGGAAGGAAGAGGAGGAAAAGAGTTTGAATAGGATTTATGTTTTCAACATGTAAGGCCCCAAGGGCACAAGGAGCTCCACAGATGAAGTACTCTGTCCTCCCAGCTGCCTCAAAGCTACAGCTGTCAGTGAGGAAACACCCAAGCTGCAATCCGTTTGCAGAAGAAAGCCGTATGTGTCTTAATCCTCTAGAGCTGCCTGCATCAGCCCTTTCAATGGTGTGAATTTGCAGACCATTAGAAGCACAGCTGCAGACCGTTGGAAGCACAGCTATCTCCCTGCATTATCAGAGAAAGCTGGAGAGCTTTAGGAGACTCTGAAGGCTTCACTGTGAATGCTGCATTTTGTCTCACGGCTTGGGAGCATCTATTGGAATGAGTAAATTTATAACCTCACAGGAAAAGTTGACTGAGTTCTGCACAGTCTTATTTAGTATTTCTGCTTCAAAGTGCCCGTTTCACTGAGAAGACACCAAACAGGAATGACATTCTCTTTTTTTTTTTCCCCTGCCAACCAGAATGTTTTCCAAGAGTAACAAGCGTGTATGCACAGGACAAGATGATTCCTGCAGGATTGTATGGTACTACAGGTGGGCGATAGTACCTTGTTTTCTTACGGGGCAGGGGGGAAGAATCCAGTTTACAGATAGGAAAATATGCCCCTGTGAGCCAAATTTCAAATTAAGTAGTAATTTGCATTTCCTTATTTCTTAGCACCAGCTCACTTGTCCTCCAGTTCTGGCTTCCTTCTGCAGAAGCCAGAGAAAAACTACTCCAAGGGGAAATGCTGTTTCTAAAAAAAACCCAAAATAACAAAACCCCAAAAACCCACCCCCACAACTAAAAATCCCTCATGGAGTTTATCTAGGCTTCCTGCTACTCACCTTCCTCTCTACCTTACTTATGCTCCCTCTGCATCTCAGTTCAATTTACCACCTGCAAGACTATGGGGATGTGCATTTCGGGACTGAGCTAGCACAAGAATTGAGTGAGGAGCTCAGTTCCCCATATAAAAAAATGCAAGTATTTCACATGATCACCATAAGGGAGCTATTTACTGTGAAGCCAACTTTATAAAATTGATGTGCGTTAATTAATTGTACTGAGTGAGTCATTGTGAATGTTCCCCACAGTATTATTCTAAGCATTTAAAAGACACTTCCACAGGCAAACCAGCCTTCTAAGTTGCATCGCGTAAAATCAATAGTATGTGCTCCCAGTCATTTGCATGACCACTGGAGTAATCATCTGTCATAAACACTGCAAGTAGAAGGTAATCATGGGTAGAGGGGATAACGTCCTTTTTATCTTATAATCAAAGACAGTTAACTAATATAGAATGTTCTATTTTAAACATCATGAGTTCTCCAGTCCTTTTGATGTGACCTGCGTATGGGAATAATACTGTACCTGCAAATCCTGAACATAATACAGCAACAGCAATGGCTCCAAACCCCAGCCATGGATTCTGCTCCACCTGCAACATCAACCGTTATTGTAAAAAGGATGCAACGCTTCAGTAATTTACAATAATCAGTTCCAGAGCTACTTCGTTAAGTACAGCCAAATTATTAGCATTTCATTACAGTATAAAATGTACTTGCTTAGCTAGAGCTGCCCTTCAGATTGGCTCGGTGTAGCTGTGTGGCGATTCCCTTCCCATGTGTACTCTTACCAACCCCTGCAGTGCTCAGAGGCACCGTCTACTGGGCTGTGGCCAGTCCTCCCAGCAGCATGACCTGCCTTTCCCACTAGTGCCGCTGACCAGCAACTAAGACCTAAGAAACAGAAGACGCTTGTTTCTTCCTAGAACAGGCTTAGGTCAGTGCCTCTGAAGGGTGTGTTTAAATGACATACCCACACCCACAAGGCATCAGAGTTTCACTCCTAATTCCGCCAAGGGCTTTGATTCCAAGTCCTCTGCTCCAACAACTACAATGCTACCAGGGCCAACTGCCGGAAACAATATATTACTCAGATACTCCTGTGATGGTGCAGTAGACTGATTATGACGACTGTGGTAATTTATACTAATCGGAGCAATCAGGTGCCTTTCCAACAAGTGAGATTGGAGCAATACCGCAAGCCTGCCTGAACTGGTACGCGATAAATGTGAAAGTGAATGATCAAACTAATGTTTATGTTGTAGGTGAAGTGTCTGGAGACAGAAAACGGGTACTGCTTATGGAATGTAAGAGACCTTCCCTAAATCCCAGCTGCTGTGCAGTGAAATACAAAGTCTAAGGCAGTTTATTCTTCATCGTGAAGTGGCAAAATGTAAAGTCTTACCTGTACTTTGGTAGCCTGAGCAGGCTTCCACTGAACAAGGGTAACACCACCACACAGCATGAAGACAGAGAACCACTGCAACTTACTAAGGGTACGGTTTAGCATTAGGACTGTACATAAAGCTGTACAAGGGATCTTCAGCTGGTATGTCACCTAAAGAAGATGGGAACAGAAGCACAGAGGATGAGGTTTTATAAACTCCTCCGAAAGAAGAAAATAAAATAGAGACTTCAACTACAGAATGACAAATAAAATTTTATATTCATTGGTTTCCTACAGATCCTTGGGTTTGTACCGTCGCCAACTACAACAAAGTGAATTTGAAGTAACTCTAGCAGTGAGTGTGTTAGCTCAGAAAACCAGAGCTCTACAACAGACCGTATGCTCTGAATATAACAAAGCACCATTTGGCTTTCAACACTGAGGCTAAAGAGAGTACTGTGTGCTCGGCAGACAGATACCTAGCACGCATGTCTCATGAAACAGGAAAGAGAAATGTATCTACCGATCGGTCACTGACAAAAACATGTATTACCTGGTAGACTGCTGCATCCAAGTTACTAAGAGCCACAAATGCCATATTGTTTTGCAGAGCATACACCAAAGATGGAACGCTTAATTTTAGCAATTCTGTAGGACTTCCGAATACATTTTCTTTTAACGATGTTATTAACCTTGCCAGACTTCCAGTTTCTCTGCAAAATAAAATATTAATATAACTGAGGGTTCTCTTAAACTGGTATTTGAAAACAGAAATCAAATCAATGACTCCTTTGGGAAGGCTGAAAATTTGTTCTCAACAGTCAGTTGTCCCTTCTGCTCACTGAAGAAAAATTAACTGGGGAAAAAACAGTGAGGTTTTCAACAAGTCGAAACCCCTGAAGGTGAAGAAGACATTCTGGAATCAGGAGGTTAGATGCATTAATGTGTAACAAATTAAACAACACAATTAAAAACAAACACTGTAAACAGTGGAATAAGTTGCTAAGTATACAGGCAGTGGCACAGAAGGCTGTTGCCATGTGTGTCCCCCCTTTTTTTTTTCTTGCTATTAATATTTGTGTGTGGAGTCGAATGCCGTGATTTTCCAGATCCCCTTTAAACTGGGCCTCACAGTACAGTCAAAGATTGTACCCTTGCACACTACTGAGCTGGAAACACCTCTCATTCCTCAGCCCTGGGTTCCTCTTCTCGCTTGTGCTGCAGGAGATGCTGGACCGGCACCAGCACACATGTGAAGAGGTCCGGCGGGGCGTGTGGCAGCTCCCTGTCACCTCACATCTTCACACGTCTCCTTCATGTAATTAAAGCATGCGTGAGAGCAGGCAATGGGGAAGAACATGTTGCTTCTTGCTGCTGTCTGCTTTTGTGGCTTGCTCCTCAGCTTATTAAAGCTGACCTCTGCATTGCTAGTTCTCCCTTATCATTTGTACATCAATCTGACATTTCTTGCTTACTTGTCGCTGCCGCTCAAGTCCTCCAGTTCCCTTCCCAGCTCTCCTCAACATGCTCCCCCTTTCCATTCTTTTCTTGCTTGGCCACTGACAAATACCAACATCCAAAATCACTCCTGTTCCCTCCCACAGGCCTCTCTACGTGCAACCTGTATTGTATTGCTCTTGAATTTAACACTCCTTTTGCTTCCCTTATACACGCATATCAACAAATGGCTCACATCCTCCTCAGCACTCCAGAAGCCCAATTCTCCATATTTCACCCACATCCCAACTTCTTTCTTATTCATAAATGTACATCATCTACCTGCCCCAAACCCTAATTAGCAATTACCAAAATTAGCAATCTCTCTGTGCCCCAGGCTCCTTCATTACCCACCTTGTTGCTGCACATTTTCCATTCCTGATCAACCCCTGACTCTGTGCTCCAGGTTCTTAAAACTTTTCCTCCCCAGAGATTTATGGACTCTATCCTCTCAAGTATCCACCCAAGCCTCTCCTCCCTTGCCTTCCTCCCTATCTGGCACCAAGCATGTACCTCCTTTTCTCCTTTTTTCTTTTTTTTTTTTNNNNTTGTTTGTAGTGAGAGCAGTCTTTATACAGGCAGCTGCAAGGGATTCTTTTTGTCATTTTCCCATAACAGAGAGAGCGCACAAAAAAACCCCAGTCAGGCACAGCACACTTACCAAGCAGAGGCGAGTATGGTTTCCCACACCCTCGTTGTACAAGTAAGGTCACATGCAAAGTTCTTTCCTAACTTAAGGGTATTCCTGGTGACACTGAGAATGTCACATAGGTGCCTTTTGCAAGGCATGTCTGGCCACAAGGAACAACCACCAACATGAAAATCTATAGACAAGTAGCACTTAAAGCGAAGCGTGCAATACAAGGAAAGGGAAAGAGTTCATGCTACAGCTCATCGTGGTTAATTACACTAGATATGGAACTGCATAAAATCATAAGTGACCTAAAACAGGAGATTACTAGGAAATGGGCAAATTTTGCTGATTATGCTCAAGTATATCCAAAAGGAAACTTTCAATAGTTGCCACAAAGAGACAGACAGAGATCCTAAAAGAACAAATTCTACCACAACAGCAAGAATTGGGCTTTGGAAAAGTCCAGAATATAAAAATTCTTTCAAGGAAGGATGTAGCACAGGGAAGCTGAGAGGAAAGACAGCAGACTGATGGCCTCGCTACTTCAGATGCTCACGTGAGGACTAAAGTTCTAGCTCTTAGCAGCAGTCTGGGATTACAGAAACTCTAATATTTTCTGACCACGTATCCTTTCAGCTTTGATTCCCCAGGTTAACAGAGACAGTAAAATGTCTGTCTGTAACACTGGGAAAATTTATGAGCAGGAACGTCACAATGTTATATAACTCAGCAGAAGATGGCTCATAGTCCAGCTTTCATCTACGCCACTATTTTAAAGACCCAAAACATCGCAAATAATCCATGCTGACATTTTGAACCTATTCCAACACATACAAAAATAGAAAATATGCAGAAAGGACACACCTGAACATTGCGGTGTTTACAAAGAAGTTTCAGTTGAGGAGGACTCACAAACTCTAACCCGCTCTAAAATGACTCTCCCACAGCATGGCTATCCAGCCGCGTTCTCAAACGTATCTGTACTTCAGTATCTGTGAATCTGAGGTTAGAAGCTGGGATTCGTTTTCACAATACTGATTAGCATTCCATACTTACTTAGCCAAGATGCCCACACTCAAGAACAACTTGATAACTTCAGTAATGCACACAGCCGTCGTTGAAAAGTAGAGTTCTGTCTCCACTGTCCTTGTGTACCGCAATGCGACTGTGTATGTTGCAGCAACCAGGGTCATCACTGTGAGGCAGTACAACTTGAACAGTAAGCTGACATTTTCTGAAAGAAAACAAAGACGATGACTGACAACTCAGCATGCCCTTCATTTTAAGAACTGAAACAGGGTGTCCTCCAGCCAGAGGACTGTATCAAATACTACCATGGCAGCATACAATGTTGTAGAAAACTTGCTATAAAAAGTTTATTTATTAAAAGTTAAATTTTAAAGTCTGTTCTCAAAGAAGCTTATATAGGAACTCCAGGTGTTTGAAAATAAGATGTCCTCTTGCCTTCATAATCATCCTTCATTCTAGAAAAATTAATCATAGACTAATACTTATCTCATAGTAATCAAAAGTCTCTCTGTGCTTTCCTGCTCTTTAGCCACAGCGCTCACCCTGAAATGGCAGCTGATCCTTTCCACATAGTATACTGGAGTCTGACACAAAGAACATTGGCAGACTAGTAAAAGCAAAGAGAGAGGAAAAGTTCAGTATCGGCAAAGAAGTGAATCAATCCAGCAAATCTTAATAAATAAGGCAGTATTTCCTTCAGCCTTATTTTCCACCGGAGTTAGTAAGAGAAGAGTTTTGCTCAGAACAGTGATGGGACTTCACAGAAAGGACTTTCCTGAAAAATTATTGACTGTAGAAAACACAAAGGTTACAGCTATCCAAGTAAATTAATCCATAGAAGTACTATGTATCATCCGTGTTATCCCACCTACCTTGCCTGCTCCCAGCCTCCTACAACAGTAGCAATTCTTCTAACAGTTTTGCCCTGGACCAGCTACTATCCTGCACAATTTGGGAGTTTGCCTGTTCCGTGTCTACTGGCGAAAGGCAGTTTTTCATACAGCCGCCCTCCTCCTCTAAGGCCTGAGCGTTCCATCAGGTGGACGTGGCCAGGCCACACCAGCTCATTCCCAGGTCAGAGAATGGCTATGACTGCACCCATACCAGTAAAGAGAACAGCGCACAACTCCAGACAGGACTTCTCTGCACNGCCAGGCCACACCAGCTCATTCCCAGGTCAGAGAATGGCTATGAGTGCACCCGTACCAGTAAAGAGAACAGCGCACGACTCCAGACAGCACTTCTCTGCATGAAGGCAGGACCTACAACATGAGACATCAGCAAATGCCTGGTGTCTACAAAACCATTTTTCAAACTGGTGAATTATTCTTTTTTATGCGTGGCATCTGATGGGTGGATGTTGGTCATTCAGCAGCATCTTTTGGGCCATTATCTGTCATGTTCCGAATATCCTAGAGAAATGTACTTTAATTGTCCTAAGTTTATGTTCCTCTGCTGATTAGGGAATGAGCTAACAGATAAGCTCCAGGCAGATTTGTAATAACTTTGTTCATTTAATATGGGAATGAATTGCTGAATCCAGTGCAACCGATGTTTTGGTTCATTTTTCTTTCAAGCCAGCGATGTCTTATATTGCATAACATTTCTGCAAGGTACGGTTAATACCTCCTGCTGCTGCAATCATTTAAATTAGCTACTTCCTTACAGATAAAAATCTTACCCACGTCAGTAACCACTTTTAAAAGGTAGAGCCAATTAGTCTTTGGACTAACAATGCTTAAAAGAGACTTACAAACTGTAATCCATTTTTAAATTAAGTTTGGATTGCGGGGAGGGCGGGGGCGGTGGGAATCCAAGGGCATAACAATCAGGAAATAAAATTAACCCAGTCCAGTTTTACAAAAGTGTATTTCCTCGTACTGTTTCTGCCAGCACTAAAACGTCTTTAACAATTTGCTGTCAGACATTAAGATTTTAAGCCTATGTGCTACCAAACTAAAACTAAATTTAACACTTGCCTATATTAACTACTCTTAAAAAAATAAATAAACGCTCCAATTTGGCAACAGTTTGCAAACTTGGATAAATCAAACACAGCAGGACATAATAATGAATCTAGTAACTACACTACATAGTCCTAGTGTTATGATAAAAGCTATTTGTAGTTAGTTTTCAGCCAGAGTATTTCTCCAGTCTGGCTCACGTGTCCACATCAGTACCAGCGCAGTTCTGGGGGCAGAAGGAAAGCATAGTTGGGGCACACGTATCTTCTGTGGATAAGCCTGAACTTATACCAGCTTAAAGCAAAATAAAACAAAAAAACTAAAAAAAAAGAGCTGAAAGAAGCTGTTGTTTCCCTCCCAGAGTTTCTTTCACTGGCTTCAGTAAATCTCACTCGAATGAAACGACTTCCAGCAAAAGGGACCAGACAGGCCAAAAGCCTCAGGATACAAACGCCGGCCTCCTACGCATCTCCACCGCTCACCTCGCCACTCTGCCAGGGCTCTTTTAAACGGCAGCCCAAGGCCAAGCCTGGCCGTACCTCAAGTGAGGCACAGCCCAGAGCCCGCCAAAGGCAGCCGGGGCGGTGGGCACCTCACGCACCCCTCACGCTCCTGCCCCCGGGCCCTTCTCCTCCTGGGGTTCCCCTTCCTTCTCCATCCCCACCAGCCAAGAGCCGGGCGGCCCTGTGCAAGGCCCGCCGTGGGGGAAGCCGGCGGCGGGGGACGGGTCGGGACAGGCCCTCGCCTTCCTGAAGGGTTTAAGCCCACCTGGCTTGCCCCAGGGCTCCGGCTTCGGCACCACGGTGGCTTCGGCATCTCTGCACGCGCTCCGAGGGCCCGGTGGTGTTGTTAGGGGCACCTGCGGCACCCGCGGGGGGGGTGGGGGG
>RSEF01000003.1:85433460-85453275 GCA_003993805.1 Himantopus leucocephalus | reverse complement strand
GCCCCGGGGGGGGGGGGGGGGGGGGGGGGGGGTGTTACCGAGGAGCGGGGGTGGTGTGGTGGGGACGCTGCCCGCGTGCGCTGACGACCTGGGCCTCACGGCCTCGGGGATAAGCCCCCAAAACGCTGCGCCACGTTCAAGACGCCCCCAGAGCGGGAACCGGCGACAGAGGCGCCACCGCTGCGGAGACGGCTGCGGGTGGTCCCACACGGCGGAGAGGCGGCGGTGCCACCGCCGGCCCCGGCCGGTCACAGGGAGCGGGAGGGCGGGAAGGCGGGGCGGGGGAGGGGGGGGGGGGAGAGCCCCCCCCCGGCGCGGCCCCGCGCCCCCCCCCCCATTCCCCCCCGCGCCCACGGTGGTGGCGCCCGGCGCCGCAGTCCCCCGGCGGGGAGGACGGTTCCACTCCCTCTGCAGCGGGGGAGGCAGGGGGTCGCGCTTCGTCTTGGGGGCCTTCTCCGGCCGTACCTCCCTCCGAAACGCCACGGTACCCCTCTAACTAACCCGCGCCGCCCCGCCTCGCTCCGCGCCGCCGCCCTCACCTTTCGGAGCCGACATCGTGCCCGCAGAAGGCGCCGAGAGCGCCGGGCCGGACCCGTCCGCCGTGCCCCGCCGCTCCTCCCATTACACCATAGAGAGCGGCGCGGCCGCCTAGAGCGCCCCGCCTCCCTCCTTTCACCATAGAGGCGGAGGTCCGTCTCTCTGTACCGCGGGAGGAGGAGAGCGGTGGCGGGGCCGCGGCAGTGCTTGCCCCTCCTGCCGGTCAGTGGGAGCTGGTGACTCTCGGGCTTTACCGATTTTAACCCCTAAATAAGGCAGAAAGGGGGAGCTCGGCGGTGTGTCCGAACGTCCGCGGCGCCGCGGGAGGGTGCCTCGGGCTCGGCCGCCCGTCAGGGAGGGCGGCGCGGCGGGGCCGGGGCCGTGAGCGGCCTGGCTGGGGAGGCGGTAAGGGTGTGAGAGCGGAGCGCTGCTCTGAGCTGTGCAGCAGCACAGGCAGCCGTAAAACNCCACGGGGGGGGGGGGGCGTTAATGACCCTATCGACGCGTGCAAATTACCGAGTAAAGCTTAAGGAGTTCACGCCGCGTACGCTGCAACCTGCGCATCCCCTGCTGCCCGTGTGCCTGCCTTGCGCCCCCCCAAGCGGCAAAATCCGAAGAGGCAAAAGCCCCCCGAAACAGCTGTAAATGCAAAGGGCGCCGGTGCGCTGCAACAGCCGTAGAGCCTGATAACGGCAAGCGTTGCGCTGTGTCACCGAGCCCCCGGGGAGCGCGCGGCCTCGCCACCGTGAGTGCGCTCACCGGTTCGCCAGAACACCACAAGAACAGGATTCAAATAAAGAAAAACTCAAATTCAGTTGGGCATCAACTGAACGTCGTCTCCCCTTTCACCTGCATAAAGCCGTTTTGAAAAGTAACCTCTCCTCCTTCTATTTTCATGAACTCTTTTATGGGTAGCAAACACGCAGGAATCTCACACGTGTATTTCTTATTGCCGGGAGTGACCTCTCTGGTACTGACGTGTTTCTGCCGTGCCAAAACCGAGATGTAGATTGCAATTGTATTCCCTGGTATTTTACAATACTGCAGTAGCTTCTCCAAATGAAAAAGAAAAGGTTAAGTGGGATAAAAGGAACTGTGGCTTATCAGTTTTCTCCTAAATAAATGTGTTTATGTATTCTTAAAATACCACTTCGTTGGTTTAGAGTAAGAACTTTAACATAAAAGGCTCAAAGCAAATGATGATAATACATGGAGATGGCAGCAACAAAGAGTATTTCATTAAGCAGCACCAGGATGTTTTCTCTGAATAAAAAAAGCTGCAGCTGGTAACAGCATTGATGTCTTTATTAATAAATCTAAAAATTGATGCCAGCTCATCATTGAAAAACAGAGAGGAGCAGCACATCTGGCTGCTACTGATTAGTTACTTACAAGAGAGAATCACCTAGTGGAAACTACTTTATCTAACTTTTTTCTGCGCTCCTCTCCTGGTCTTTTTATTGTGTAATGCCTTGTGGATTGGTCCCAGTGGTATAACTTTAAAAAGTGAAGCCTCGAAGACAGCTAAACGGAAGGAGAATGCTGCCCTGCACAGCGCCACAGACAAATCAGCCAGCGGCTTAAATCTTCGAGCTTTATTATCACAAGTTTGTGTAACAATGACCCAGGAAACTATGCTGCACCACGCTGCACCCGACCAAAAAAGAGACTTAGAAACCTTAGCGCACACCTTGTGCAATCACAGTTGCACACCTGGACATTCTGCAGATAATAACTTGTGGAGCTCTTTGTTGTTGTGAAAAGTACCTGTTTTAAAGTGCTCCCTACTTCCATTTGAGAAGACGTTTCATCTTAAAGCTCAAACTATTCAGGTTTTCACAAACAGAAATACTAGCTGCAGTTGGGTTGATCAGACCTGGCACATCTTTCTCTGCCACAATGAAATAAAGCTAAAATCCTTTTCCTGATGTGCTTTGATTTTTCAAACACAAGTGAAACAGAGCTTTCAAAAAGGTGCCCTGAAGTCAAGTTCGTATGGTTTCCAGCGTGCTCACCAGCACACTTCAGCAAACGGATACCTAAAAGGCTGCCAGAGCCATCCAAGACAGATTCCCTCCTCTCGACCTCCCTGCCTTGGCCTACACTGGTAACGCCTATTACCCTGCCAAGACACTTGGGTTAACGACAGCACGAATGGACAGGCCCAAGGACGTAGACTGATTTCATTTTGCTGGTTTTACCTTCTTGATGATTCTGCTCTCAGGGTGGAGCTGTGACACTTGGGTGACTCCCTTGGGGTCAGTTTTATTTCACACCAATGGAAACTATGCCTCTGTAGGAGCTGCAGCATTGGCTCTGTATCTCATAAAAGCTATTTGTCTTGCATTGCCCTCTTCGTGTACCAAAGACGTGGCTCTTAAGGACCGTGTTTCAGCAAGCAATCATTGTATTAAAACCTCAAGAAAATCCAAGAACACACACTACACATTTAAATGTTAGTTTAAGTTAAAGTCTTTGGGAACATCTTGATTCTAAATTGCCATTTAAAATCTGGGTGTTTCAGGGTTATGATTTCTGTCACTTAATGCCAGTCAGCAGCCCCAACAGATAAGGTAAGTGAAAGAAATCAACTGCTCCTGGAATCAACAGACACAGTAAAATCTTTTGTATCTTAATTCAGATACATGCAGGAATTTTTACATATACATTCAATATGTATATTTAGGTTTCTCATTTTCACTTAGGTTTCATCTACTGCTCTTGTTAAGTCTACTTTGACCATATGAGTAGTAGGTGATGATCCTCCTCGGAGACCTTCCAAGAAAACCTGTGGTCTGGGGACATTGCTTGAGTTGTCACGCTTAGTCTGGGTGCTAACGTCTTTTGGCAAGTACACTTGGGTGGAGTTATCTCTTCTCATATGGCTGAGATCAGTCTGCATGGCATGAGTTAATTTGCGGCGCAAATTGGCCTAAAGACACAAAAAGAATCACATTAAGCAAAATTTTGTTTGAACTTTTTTAGCACTATTGTGCACATACCTGCATTTGTATATTTTAGATCTATGGGTTTCACAAACCTGGAACATGGCCCACGTCACCCTACTGTGAATACACGGTTGCAACTGTGATTTGATAACTCCTGAACTAACAGGATGTGTGAACGGCACTGTGTGTAGCCCACACCATTTTAAGTCAGCCTCTTACTGCTTCTGTATTTTCCTTTGGTCACTGTGTTTCAAATTTTCTTAAATGCTGAAGCCTTTGTTTTGTTAGAATAAAATGTTGTTTTCATGGTAAGCTCTTCCAGTGCTTCAAACTAATTTCAAGCAATCTGAATGTGATGGCAAGTGGATAAATCTCTTTGGGCATCTGCAACCTAAAACAAGTTTGAGGATCCTGAATATTGTAGATAACCAAAGTACAGGATCAAGCCTTTGTCTGGTTTCTGCCAAATGTGATGAGGTTTGGGGGTTGGTGTCACAGAGTATCAGATAAAAAGGAAAAAATGCCTTCTTTTGAGACATTGCGCATTAACCCCTTGGCAAGGGGCAAAAGTTAAGGTAATTTATGATTAAAGCTCCATTTAATCACAGAAACTGCTGTAGATACAACAACAAAACCACTTCTCACAAAGTGTTAATATTACAAAGACAGCACTTGAAACAACAAAATGTTCCTTATTCCTTCTATGTCAGCAATGATGTAAAGCACTGTACATCATATGACATAATGTTGTCATCGAAATATACAAAATCCAGTTTCATGTGAGGGGATCCAGACCCCTACATGTAAATGAGACTGGTGGACAGTGGACTGCCCCTGGAGTCCAGTCCCGTCAGCAGAGACTGGAGTCTGTGGAAGCTGGAGAGGGATTAAGTTGGCCAAATTTGGTGTTCGTATCAGGGTCACCCAAACAACTCTCCAGACTCCAGTAGCTAGGTCTCTCTCAACTGGAATGGAAGTTGAAGCACCTATATGTAGACACATTTTAATCTACAACTGAATCTTACGCACAGTATCATCATGGAAAATACAGAAAAGAACAATAAGGAATTTACAGAAGAGATGGCATGGAAAGAAAGACTGTATTTTAGTCTTTTTTTTTCCAAGGGTTTTGCTGAGAATTAAAACATGAGCAGGCGTGAGGTACTGTTCACAGTTTATCCCTCTTGAGAACTGAATGAATGCTATTGTAAGGAACTATGCTTGTACAGAGAAACAAATGTGAGCTGAAAATTATAGCTCTCACATCAAACAGGTGTTCTAACAAAGTCGTATTTTAAGACTTCGTATCACTACAAGTTTTCTGGCTAAGTATGAACAACAGAAAAAATGCCAAGGCATCTGAGCTCATCCTCTAACAAAACCCACAAGTGTGTCCGATGCTCCCCTTAAAGTATCAAATTCACAGATGCATTGGTAAGCTATTTCTGTTATTTTAGCACTTTGATTCTAAATGTTGTATCACCTCCATATTATAAATTCAGCATAGAAACTGTAGAGAAAACACTTTCGCATGCATGTGGGGTTTTTTGTTTCAACTCGGCATTACTAATCTCCCATATGGACAGTTGAGGTTAAAACACCCTTAGTACTTTAAAGTACGTTCTCTAAATATTTCAAACTAATGAGCTACAAATTTGCTTGTGAATGGTCTTCATGCTCAGCTCTTAGTAAACATCTACCTTTGCTCATGCTAAAAATAAACCACTGACCACATCTTACATTTATTTATGTGCTTTTGTCCATTATGGAAGCAAAGGATGCTTTTAGCTAGGCCTCTTGTAAACTTAATTGGCTTCTTTATATACCTCAGTAACAACTATTACTTACAATCCTTTATAAGCCAGTTAGCACTGGCAAGACTTCTCAGTCCAAAATTTTGGTTTCCTTTTATAATGTTGGAGATTTGATGGCAAAGAGAACAACACAGAGCAAACAGGCTGCACAGCAGACCACAGGCCTCCATAGTGCATCTGTTCACAGAAAAAAAATAATCTACCCTGCAGTGTTCTGTGTCCAGTTGATATTGGTAACTGCAAAATTCCCTGTACTCACAAATTCATTTTGACTGAATTGTGAAAATCAGGTGCTATACCGTGACAACTGCATGTGCTAGCAAACCTTAGAAAGAAGCTTATATAATATACTGTTACTTTAAAAGCTTTTATGCAAGTGGACAACTTTCTGTGGACAGACTGTGATTTCCAATCCATCAGAAAATCATCGTGACAGTGTAACAAACATTTCCTCTGGATTATATATACAACACAAAACCTACTTGCTCTGTTTCTTACTTCTCTGGATTGGTCCTACATGATAGAGGGAAATATTTTTTCCCCCCCAAAAAACCAGAATTGGTTTTAGCAAACATGAAGAATAAAAATAAAATGAAAAAATTTTCATTATGCAAAAAAAAAAAAAGGAAAAAAACCAACTGTCATGCTTTGATACCTTTCAAGGGTGGATAAGTCAGCTTAAAGAAAGCTTCTGCAGGGTCAAACACATCCAAAGGTATTCCTAACAATTCTGTCTCGCAGTCACTACATTTTTCCTCCTCTTACTTAATGGTAATGAATATTAATATAAATTGCTCAACTTGCAATAAAATTTTGCCTGACGGAAACCTTTCTGCAACCTTTTTTTTTTTTTTAAACGAAGAAAGTATATAGCAATATCTCCAACCTGTTAAATTTCAGTGTAGAGAAACAAATTTAAAATTCAATGCTAATCAACAAACTCCTATTACTTAAAGAAGGCAACTGAAAAATTTGGACCTAGTAGTGGAAGCACTGCTCAAAAAAATGGGGAAAAATATGGGAAAAGTGGGAGAATAAGAAAGTCTAGGAATAAGGAAAGCAAATACCTGGAAAAAAATATTGAGCCAGTTGTAAGGAAAATGTGCATCTTTGAATAAGGTTAGATTTATGTTGCAAGGAAAAAAAGCTTACAATAATTTATTCTGAACTTTGTTATCCAACAATGAAAATACGGTCATAACAATACAAACCAATTTTATAGCTTTTCTTCTCAGTTCCCATTCATTCCATTCATAGGACGTCACAATAGTTGGAGGTAAGATATGAGTATCAGTTTGAGTGCTACTGTCACATTTTGTGGTTGGTTTCATCAAACATTTGTCTGCATTTCTCGCCTGGATGAAAAAAAACCCAAAGCCAAGCAAGGCATTAATGAAAAGAATACAGACATCTAAGAAAAATAGCATCTAGATACGCTACGTTTGAAAAGCAAATAGAAACCTGCAAACCACAAATAGATTATGATTTTTACATTCAACAATATTTTTGTTCCCCCTGTCCCTGCTAAAAAGAAGAAACCGTTAAGTATTTGATGGATTTAATTTGACAGAAAACCCGTTAGAGGCCACAGCTGCGTTTAAGACTCTCACACCCCAAGTGAGTGCTTTATCATTGGATTTTGGCAAAAAGGGATTCCACCACCACCAGCAGCAGTACTTTATGATGCAGGCACCTCAGTTTATCTTTACGAATGGACTCAAAATCACAAATCATAATTGGGAGAAGTGGTTACATCTCTGCCAGAGCCAGGATATAAACTATACCTTTCTCACCAAGAGCCAGTTCAAGACTACCTTCTTTCCACTGCGAGGGACCTAGAATTCACAGTGTATCACAGAGAATGTCTATGAATCCAAATCAAGTCTTTGGATTTCACATGGTAGCACTGTCGTATTCATTATTAATAAGTCCCCTTTCATTTTGTAATATATTCCATAATTCCTGTCCTCAGATATCACTACACTCTCATCCAGCACATACTGATGAACTGCTGAGCTAAAGCTCTAGTTAATATGGTATCTGGTTTATCTTCTATTTCATTTATTTACTGTCCCTTTAAACTGCTTTTGCAAAAATGAGGAAAAGAAGCATCAGACAGAGGATCTTCCTAGGCTTCGGATGAACAGCTTTTATCACTGCCACAATCCTTTGGCTCTACATATTCTTCTATGAAGAGATAAGGTGAGAACAACATTAAGCGAAAATGTTTCTTATCAACGCCCTGAAGACCTGGAAAAGACGGACCTTCAGACATTCTGTATGATAGGCAGATAATTATACTTCTAAAGATGGGTACCATTTGTTCTTTATGTTCTAGAAAGGACAGACCAACTGGTGACCCAACAGACGTTCAGCAAGAGGCATGGCCAATGTGTACCTGTGCATATGGAGCAAGGTATTCAAACTGATGACAAAGCTCAAGCAGCTGAATTAGCTCTGCATGTTCGTTTGCTTTTTCTGCATTCAGTTGAATGAACTTATCTGGATCTTGAGCAAAGATGTATGCAGCTTCTTTGGAACTGAAAACATAACATCTCTCCTTGTGCTTCAAAATTCCAATAGCAGGATTTCCTAAAAACCAAAACAAACCCCACAAAATGAAATACTGAACAGTATGATATCCAATACAAAAGAAATTTGTAATCAAGATTCTGTGTTTCCTTCAAGTCAGTTTCACTTCCTTTTTTTTCTGAAATCAGAATAAATCCCTAAAAGGAAGCTTTTTAAATACAGAAAAGTCTATTTCTTTAGGTAAGTACAACTGCTTTTGATCACATCCAACATGCCTTAGTGCATGTCTGTCAGAAAAACAACAGATAAAATACCTATAGCAAAGGCATAAGAAAACAGCCCATATGCACAAATGTTTCCCCTATAATCTCCTGCAAATGTTTGATTGCAGATTACACCAAAGGGCATAACACTGGAATTATCTGAAGAAGCAGATGAAGCAGCTGAGAAGGTGGACAACACATTAACAGAGATAATGAAATGTTAATAAAGGCCAAATAACTTACATAGGAAGACACAAATTGAGCTCAAGGACAGTGGCAGGCTCTACTTCAGCTGTCACTGCCCAGGAAAGACCTAGAATCATCATAGACAGTGCCTTGAAAATATTAAATGGCACTAGTCAGTGGCAATCAAAAAAGCAAAAAGAATGTCAGGAATTTTTAGGATGCAAACAGAGGGGGAGAAAAAACCCAACATTATAAGAACCTGTATGCTACGTTTGTAATACTACATTTTGCTCCAACTCCACAGAATAAGAAAAAGCAAAATGAAGGGTGTTGGTAGTGATCAGAGGCTTGGAATACCTTTCACAGAAGGAGGAATTAAGGAAAGAGGCCTCTTCAGCATTAAAAAGAAGCAACTGAAGAGAAATAATACCATACGAGGTTATAAAACCAGGAATTGTGTGTAATATAAAATTACTATTTGCTAATTTTCCTAATAGAAAGACTATCAGGTCTTTGATGAAATTATCAAGCCAGAGCTTAAAAACATCTCAAAAAGAGGTACCTTTTCATGGGATATATAATTGTAATTGTGGGACTCTTGACAGTAAGAATATCCCATGACAAACTCTAAATGGATTAAAAAAGCAATTAGATAAATGAAAACCCTCTATCAAAGATTATTCAGCAGAAGGGTACAGACACAATATTTATCTGAGGAAATCCCATAACCACTGACTGCTAGAACAGGCAAGGATATAATTAAGGATCATTCCTACTTGATTTCTCATAATCTTCAAGTGTTCATGACTCACCACATCCAGAAATTGGATACAGGGCTAGAGAGACCTTCAGTCCAACCCAGGACAGTTGTTCTCGTATGCAATGCTAAATAAGTGCAAGTAATTTACATTGCCGTTAAAAAAATCTATTTTTAATGCTGCCAAATAATGGCAATATTTTCTTCCCAACATCCTGTAGGTTTAAAAAAATTCTATATTGATAGGTTCTCTAAAGGATAGGGAGACAGAAAACATGAACTGATGGGGTAGCTGAAATAAGGCTTGCTTTCAAGACAAATCACCCTAGAAGACACCAAAAAATTTCCTATGATTAGTTGACTTAATCAAGTGCACTTTTGCATTCTTTTCAGAAAAGATTTTTGGTACTTTATAACCACTGTTTAAAAATATATATGATGTAGGCATGAATGGGTGTGTTTGCAACAGACAGATACACAAAATAGCAGGAATGACCGTTTTCCTATGCCTGTATTAAAACACATAAACAACAACAAACAAACCTGCATTCAGCTGCAGTGTAAGTTATACAGATGCACATATAGCGGGAGGAAACATTTATCCATCCCATCTTGTTTCTGCCTCTGCTTGCTCACGCCTGCTTTTTCTTGAAGCCCTCCTATCTTCTATTTAGGGCAGTTTAGGTATTTTTAAAAGAAAAATACTTTAACAGGGGAAATAAGTTATATCTCGGGTGAAAATTACAAACATGAAATACAGTACTCCGGCCCTGACATAAGAGGATGCATTCAGAACATGCCTTTGCATTTTCACTAGTACTTTTATACAGATAAAGTAAGGAAAAGATCTAACTACAAAGCATACCTGGGAGGGTGAGGCCTTTCACACCAATAGCATGTGCACAGAAGCCATGGTACTGGATTAGCAACTGATCAAAATTATCAGTAGTCTCTGGAAAAAGCCATTCTTGGTTCTTGAAATCAGAAACATTCACTCTGGTTCCTTAGAAAAGGTTTAACAAAGGAAGGATTTCAGTAGCAAAACATCAAACGTTTAAAATATAATAATGCTACAGGATGACCGGATTACTATGGTCTTCACAGGACGACCTGCAGTGCCAAGATCCTAAAAGCCAAACTTTGGCCCTGCCTTAGGAGAAATCCTATTGAAAATTCAGTCCTGCAGGAGCCTTCTTTAGTAGCACTAGTTTTCTTTGGAAACAGGGGACAACAACAGGAAGGTAATACCTTATTCTTCTATTTTGTTTTCACCCACTCACGCATTACAAATCCTTTGGAGTGCAACTTGGTTACTAGGGAAACCATCTTACAAACAAATACTTCTGGTAACCAAAGCATNGCATTTTTTTCCCCCCCCCCCCCCATTTCAGAAGCTCTGAAAGGTATAAAAAGACATAAACAAACTTAAGAAATGTTAAAAAAAAAGTGGAAATATTCTTCTCTGATCATTCTGCCATTTTCATAAGGTATGTTTGTATCTAGTAGCTATATTTTAATTTTATGCATAAAAATAAAAGCCCAAACTACACTACATGAGAAATAAATCCACACAGCACAAGGCTCGTTTCAATTTACTGTGTAAATTCTGATTAGTAGCACCTTCTGTAAATAAAATTCAAACCACAAAATCTTGGAAAATGAAGGAAAACAGAAAAGTAATAACTTTCTGTACCCATAGTTTCTCTTATCCTTTCCTCATCACTTTTTACAGTCACTCCTTCCAGAAGAGATGTTAGCACTTCCTCAGGAAAAAGCTGTGACTGGATTTCCGAGAACTGTTGCAGATTGTTAGTCATATTTGTGAGGAAGCTTAGCAGCAGTATCTCATCCTGAAAGCCGCTCCAGAGGTTAGAAAGTGTGACAAAGAGAGGCTAGAAAACAAAGAAAATGATCTGAAATCCAGAACTGGTTTATGTCTGCAGCGTAACTCAAGTGCTGTGCACAACAATCCCTGGTATGAACAAAGCAAGGCTGATCTCCAAGGCCTTCAGCACCTGGAAGTTCTAGGGGAACTCCTGGGATTTGTAAGAGCAGCTCCCATCATGTATGCCCAAAGCACATATGTCCAGCATGTATGCCCATAGGCTAGAATAGTACTTTTCCACATTTTACTCCAAAACCTTTCCCCTGAGAGCATCCTTGGAATTGAGCGCTTCACAATACAGTTTTATAGCTGAAAATAAGGGGTACAGGAATAAGGACAAGAAGAAATGCACCTGTTTAACTACCAAATGAAGTAAAACCACACCTATATGTACAAACTATCAGGTTTTGTTACTTTGTCTGCTCTGCTTCCAGAGTGACTTGGTACCATAGCCCCCAGGCCATCGTGCATCAAATAAATGGTGTGTAAGCCTCTTCAGAGTGGTACGGGGTTCAAGGCAAAACTGGAAGCTGCCATTCCCATGCTGACATACAGGTGTACACACATACAGAAGGTCCTGGTTTGAGGTAAAACAGAATCAATTTTCTTTTCAGTAATTTCACTTTTCAGTTAAGCCTCTTCTAACCACGACATAGAAGCAGCTTATGAGCTTTGAGTATAAAAGCTGATTTCAATGACAGTGACATAAAATGTGCCCTGTTACATCTAAACATACAGAGTGTTTATGGGAAGAGATTCAACAAACCTGAAATGTATGCTGACAACGTTATATTTTATGCATGTTAACAACATTATTATAAGAACAGCCAACAGAGTCAGCTCTGGAATCCATCTGCATCACTAACGCTGTGGAAAGTTATGGTTACAAAAATGGAAGAAACTAAAGGAGAGGCAACAACATCAAAATCATCCTTAGTAGAGTAAACAAAGAATATTATTGAAATCTACTCTGGTTCCTAAAACAAATGTTTATGACATATATAGGCCTTATCCTACAGTTTTTAGATGGCAGAATGTCTTGCTTCTCTAGATTCCTGTAGGATCCAGCTTCTCAGCAACTAGCCAAAAACAAGAACTGAACTGTTTAAATGATGCAGTAATAGGGAAATCTCTACCTGCAAAAGACCTGAAATCAAAAGACATTACATATTCTGTCTTCCACAGAGAAGAAAAAAACAACTAACCAATCTGAAGAGAGAAGAAAATCTAGGAAGGAAGCAGACAACAGCAGACTGTTTCTAGGGAAAAGGGTAACGTGTATATCAGTCACTTAAGCCCCATGAAGAAGAAAAAGAACTGCTTTGAGCAGCTGGAAGAGAGGGGGAAATGTTCTCCAAATAAGACCATCTGGCTTATAAAATCACAAGCACACATAAACTGAAGTGTCAGATCACACATGAGATGTACCTTGGTCAAAGTGCCGGTCTCATGAGTTTCCAGCTCAGATGCCCTCACAGGAAGTGTAAAAAATACTCCTGAGCAGTAGTGAGGGCATGATCTTCCTTCCTCCCTCCTCACATTAGAATTTTGCTTTCTAATTATTGGTTTAGAAGGATGAAATATAAACTAACATATGTATGAACTTCATGCTAGTTCAGCAGCTAACTACAAAGAATTAAAATGATAGACACAGCACACAAAATAATGAGCTCTTCCATGAAAAGCACATTAAATGAAGCTGGCTTTCGACATATTTCTCTCCCATTTCCTTTGCATCTTGCCATCATAATAATCCCAGGTTTTCACTGGGTCACCAAGCACCCTCCTTCACAATACCCGCAGTTCGCATCACTCATTCCCTCTTCCTCCAACACCTCCTTCCCATGTCCTGTAGCTCCCAGCTAAAGGTGAAACAGCACAGAACATTGACTGTGCAGAGGTACTGCTCACTGGCCAGACAGCACACAAACCAGCAGCTAACTGTGGCATTCCCATTTCATACTTGATCTTAAGAGGGCTCTAACTGTGTTGCTCTAGTTGCTTGTTTTTTCACAACACTTGCAGAAAATAACATATTTTGAGATCTCTAGACTGACAAACTTGACTGGAACTGGCCAACAGGTTCAGAAGCTATTGGGAGGGGCAAAGAGGCTGAAACCCCCATTACAGAAATCTGATTTCTTTAGAAAAATTATATCAAGGAGTCATACTGTAATTACAGGAATTGCTCTCTGAAGGGACTTAAAAAGAATCACACTCCAATGTGCTGTTATCTGTCATCATCATGTTCTTACTGTTTCTGCAAAGAACAGGAAGGAATATTTACACAAAACAGGAAAAAATCCCTGCAAATCTACAAATACTGACAAGTGACTCAAGACACTTATAGTAAACTACTATTTAATTCCTTCTCTCCATTTTTGTACCTTGCTTTTCTTTTCCTTGAGATCAAGTCTCTTAGTTTAGTTGCCCCTTCAAAAATCACAGATGATGTTACAATAGAAAATAATGTAGCCTTTTTCTTAACAGAAACTATGCAAAAATACACTGGCAAAGTATTTTGTAATACTTTAGTAATTTTTTATAATCAAGAAGAAACAGGGTTTCCATTCAAAATACTTACAAAAACTTCTTTGGTATCTATGGAAACCTTATTCTGCACTGTGTTTTTCAACTGCTTCATTGTTGCTGCAAACTCCACATTCATCTTCTCAACTTCTTGAGCGCTTGTAATTGCATCAGACTGGAAAGAGAACTTACTTCAGGTAAGAAGTATGACAGTCAAAAAATCAATTTATTTAGCATTTAGTATTTAGTAATAAGTATTTACTTGGACCTCTTCATTCAACTATTTTCAGACAACTGTTTTAAGGAACAAAATGTACCCTAACTTTCCACAAAATACATTTTTCCTTAAGTGTTCAGGAGTAAAACCAGGTACTTCTCTCAAACATGTTCTAGTAATTTTTATAGAAAACCTGTACATCTTTATAATGAAGAGAGATGAAAAAAAAAGGTAACAGAAATATTTTTCCAAGCTTTATGATATGCAGGAAAAACTAATAAAACCCTGCAGTTTCTCAACAGAGAAATGAAAAGGTCTTCATAAACAAAACAAGTTTCAAGAATTTAAATTGTATTCTTCAAAGACTTCTGATTACTCCATATGTGTTGGGGATGTCTGCAGACTAAAACTGAAATGATTTATGGATTGAACTAGGAGACTTCTTCTTTCATGCCTTTTGGGGCAGAGTGGGTATCAGTATGCAAACAAGAAAAAAGTCCTACTTTTTCAGTCCTTCGTTAACGCACAAAAGGAAACCTCCAGCAATGAAATGGAAGCACAGTCACACTGCAGCAAACACTTAATCCATTTTGTCTTTTACCTGACAGTAACTAAACCCAGCAAGTTAGGTGCAAAGTTCAGCATGACAGATGATATAGGTCCTCATAGATTGAGGTAAAATTTATTTCATTTATTTCTGAATAATTTTTCTTATATTTCTGTCCTGTACAAGTAGGTAACCTGAATACATTCCAGCTGCAATAAAAACCCACAAGACATAACATGATGGTATCTCACCAGAAGGATGCAAAGGAAGGCCTCATATTGTCTCACGTTGAACAGTGCTTCTTTCAATTTAAGAGAACTAAGCTGTGTGTATCTGTGTTGGTCTTCTTGCATGGATTCCAACAGAGCTGTGTACTGGTGGGCTAGTCTATGGCACGTATTAAGACCTTCGTCAACAGTCCGTGTAGCTGACGGAATGGCTTCATTCAGGATGGCTGGCACTGTTTATATAAAATAAATGTAATATACATATAAAAAGAATTATTTAAATCATTAGCAAAAGATTACAGTGCAGTATTCAAGCAAAGTAGACTTCCAATAAAATTTCTAAATTTTGTTCTTATATTCATGCATTTCCAAATGCTTGCAAACTAGATTCAATCACTGTATCCTACTAGTCAAGTGGTTCCAAACAAAATTATAGGTGAGGAAATATCACAGTCAAGTCAAGGACTGTGAGAAAACTTGCTTTATAGTAGGTGCAGTTCAGTTGATACTACTGACATGGGTTTCCTGAGAGACTTCAGGCTGTCTGCACAATTTTCAGTTCTCCATTTCCTCTAAAACTGGGCTGCAGACGTTTCTTACAAAGAAGTCTGAGCTACAATACCACATGCATATTCACAAAAACATTTCTGCTGACAAGGATTCAAAATGCAAAAGATTTTTGAGAACATTTTAAGAATCAGAAGAGGTTACTCTAAATTATCACAATACAGATAATGCACCAGCAACTACTATCACTTCTCATTACACATATGCAACAGAAAATTGTAATTGGATTGGCAGTGTCCTTTCAATATTTTAATTAAGTGCTTTTAAAGGTAAACATTACATATTTAATTCACTTAATGGCAAGGGATCAGGGAACAAGTTATCATGAGTTAAATTAGTGCATTATGTTAATACATATAATCGTTCCACATCAACCACACAGGGCTCCCTCTTAGCTAAACCATAGTAGCCTATGTGGAAACCTATAATTAAATACCAAATATGTATTTTTCCTTCAGGTCTACAGACCCTGGGTCAAAGCTGCTTATCTAGAGAGATGGGATATTATTGGAGCCGCTCCAGTGAAGAAGGCCACAAGAATTAATTTGGAATACACAGCCAAATGCAGTTTGTCTACTTACAGTCATCAATGCCGCTTCCTCCTTTCCCGCTTTCCTTGTTGTACAACCGAATTCCTGTGACTAGCATGGCAAGATTTTTCAGCTGTTGCTCTTTGTTCTTCTTACTGAGCAAGATGAAAGTAATCATCTCTGTCTTCGGGAATACACTCTGCAGGGCAGCTATAAGCATTACAAAGGGTGAGAAAACCCTCAGTATGAGGGAACAGAAAAGAAAGTCATTAAACAAGCAAAAATACCCTCTCCTGAACAACTGCAAAAAATAGGAAATCCAAAAAGTAGAAAAGCTTAGAGTTCAAGGCTGAGCAGTGACAGTTTGAGTAGGAAGCATTTATGACAGTTTCCCACATCTGTATCTGAAGATCAGCAAAGAGAAGGTGAAATTTTATTTTTCAATAAGAAAAGCCCAGTTTCACAGCTGGGCATTTACTGACCTGTTACCTCCCTGACAACCTCAATATCTGTTGGGGATCCCAGACCAGAGCTCAGCAGCATGTAGCTAACGATCTTTCGATACGCACTCTCCATTTCTGCTTGCACATGAGGACGACTATCTGTAATATCTCTAACCACAGGAGCCAGCTTTCCCTCCAGAACACGGTGCTGCTCACTGAGTAATTCAGCTAGGAAAGAAGGACAGTTAATAAGTGCTATCTAAATTCTTTGGAATTCGGCTTATACGAAGAGTGCAATTCATTTCCACAGTCAGAGCACCAACTTAAGGTTTCTGAAGCACAGGTATGTGGAAGAGATGTTCAAGGTACCATACCATTATAATTAACAACAGTGGAGTTGAACATTAACATAATTAGCATAATTAACATCAGTCATTAGAGTCCCGAGAACTATTCAGGCCAAATTAAGCAGCAAGTCTGTGGGTCTCTGGACTCCTCTGACTGCACTAGGACCTAACAAACACACACAAGCACTTCATACACACCTGAAGTTACACGTCCAAACACACACACTCTCCATACACACACACACACAAACACACACTTCATACATACCTGAAGTTACATGCCCAAACACATACACACTTCATACACAAACACACACACACATACTTCATACACACACACACACTTCAGACACACCTGAAGTTACACACCCAAACCTGAACACTACCCAGGATCTCAGAATCTTACTGGACTTACTGAGCTTATTGAGTCCAGAAGACTTTGGAGCACCTTCCTAGTGTTGCTCATTTTTGGTTTTAATCTATGCTAACAAGAAAATATTTTCATGACCTCCTTGCACAGAAATGTTTATTTTTTGTCTACTTTTGTTCTGTGCCTTCTGTGTCCCAACCAGCCCTCACTGTCCCATTGAGATCTGAAGTTACAGTTACAGCAGAGACATTTTCCCCATCTCATTTTTCTTCCACATTCCCATTCTCAGACCGTATGACGTTACCACTGTAACTACCACATACTCAGTTAAAACCGTAACTGATTGTGCAAGATTGCTCATATCAATTAGGGATATTGACAAAACATCACGTTCTCTTTCAGATACATGTATGCAGTTCTGTGTACTGGTTCTCTTTCAGATACACAGGTGCAGCGCAAGTTTTTCTTGCTGAACGCAGCTATCCACTGCACCTGAAAGCATAATTGTTCTCAAACGATCTAATACATTACATTCAGTAAATCTCTCAGACAGGATGAAATGAGTGTATTCTCAAATCTAATGTACATTTTTTCCTTGCTATATCCATACTGAAACACCATACTCCTATATGGTACATTTCTCCAGGGATTTTTATTTTGCTTTACTGCCAGCAGTCATTTAGCAGGAATCATTATTAGCCCTACAGAGAGAGACATTAAATCCTAAACTCAGCACCAAGTTCTTCTATGAAAACATATTTCAAAATACCTCGGTTTGCATAGTTCATGTCAAAGTAAACTTGCATCTTAATTGTGCTCAGGGATGGGTTTGTTGTGTCAAGCAGTCTGGTAACACAGAGCTAAGAAGAGAGACAGAGAAGTGAGTTCTTTCTCATCACTGGGGAAACATCTGAACCAACAGTGACTATTTCACAACAGCAGTAGAGCCCCTTCGCTACCATTCTCTCTATATAAGGCATTTATAATATAAGGCATTTATTTATATGAGGAAACACAGTCCAGTCTTTAGCTACAGAACCATGAGAATAAAGTAGCATTAAAATTTTGAAAGCATTCATATAAAAATAAAATGGCATTTTAGTTACAGGAACAGGTACCAAACAATGCTATAGTCTTAGCATGAGTCTCAACATCATGTCAGAATTACCTGGATAAGATTTTGCACATCTTTTTTTGTAAGGATTCGATCCACATTAAAGTAGTTTCTTGGATCTAAAACAACAGCTTTCACCTAGAGATTGCCAAAAGAAAGCTATTAATTTACATCCCAACATACACTCTTTGCAACTAACCTTTTATTTTCTGAAAATTCTCAGACGCAGTCAATATTGTTTTCGCCATTCTTTTTTTCCATTTCCATCTCTGACAATGAAACAAAGTTACTTCATTTCACGTGTTGCCAGTTTCAATCTCAGTTCCCGGTCATAAGTGGAAAAAAAATCTATTTGTGATGCACACTTTGCAGAGAAATATTTAAATATAGCTCCTTTAAAAATTTCCTGGAAAAAATATTTTTCTCAGGAAAATTTCATAAAAATCCATCATGGTTGTTTATGAACTTCTCAGTTGGTGTTATATGTATCAGTATAAATGTTTACCATTTGGATAAAAAATTCATCATGTTCTGCATACAGGGAAATATGTGCATGTTTGCAACCGACATGCATGCTGGGTATCTTGCCAGCCACTTGTACAAGTTTTTTACTCATCAAAATGTTCATACCTAATTGATTAATACTGCTTTTTCATGCCTAATTGATTAATACTACTTTTCAGCCCAAGGCATTGTTTAAAGCCACGGTGTCACCTTTAGGGGGGAAAAAAAAAGGCAGACTAACAGTACTGCTGTGAACCATTTACATTCATACACAAGTTTATCAAGAGCCGATTCTGTTCTTACATCATCAATAAAGAACCTAGTTCCATCTTTCTTCAGATACAGCTTTGCAGATGCATTCAGACTATATTATAGGATATAATAGGATAGGATAATTGGATACTTATAGTTGTCTACCAAGGACAACGCTGAGATTGATTCCATTTCATTTTTAGTTTAAGTGGCATCCAAGCCCACTCCTTCAAATATTCAGCCTATTTACACTACCTGGCCCTGCCAAAAGAGAGAAACAAACAAAATAATCCATCACAATAGAGGGAAGAAGTAAACATCAAAGAATAAATACAGCTGCTGCAATAAACATTCACCTATGCGTCATGCCTTTTTGTTCATTTATGAGAGTGGAAAGAAATGTTATTAAAACTTGGGAACACTTCTCTTTTTCACTTTATCTGCCTGTAGACGAAAACTAAGGGAGAACTCACGGTTCAAAGAGTTCCCGGGACTTGGGACTGCAGCCTTTTCAGGGCCTTATATTCGCATAGATAGCATTTCAGAGGAATTAATACTATTTAAGAAACCGAGATATTTCCAAAGTTCAAGTCACCCCTGAAAGCCTCGGCTGCCGCCATCCCAGCCTGGGCAGGGAAGTTGGCTTTAAGACCAAAGGAATGATGGATGTCCTCACTTCGTGTCATTCACCCTGAGCCGTGTCCATCAGCGATGTTGGGGGAACTATTCACCGTGCGTAAAATGGAGCCCCTGCCTCACGAAAGCCTTAAAACCGGTGTGAACTGCCAAGATATTCAAACCCAGGTTTGAAACTTCTGATCTATACGCTATCTATACATAGAGTCCCTGGTCTAGTGCTGTGGGGGCAGGGGGGTTGGGACTAGATGATCTTCAAGGTCCCTTCCCAACTAAACCATTCCATGATTCTGTGTTATTTATCTTAATGTTTTACACATGACAGCAGAATTTGAACGTGATTAGAAAAACACCCAGGTGAAATAATAATAAAAAACCCTACCCTAAACATTTAATTTGCGCTTACCATGAACGCCACCAAGGTTTCAGAAAGGGTTTGTCCCTGGGCGGCGCATTCTTGGCCGATTTTGCGAATGATTTTCTTGAGGAGACTTTCGGTCCGGTCGCAAGACATACTGGGCAAACACACGCGTTAACGGCATTAACATTTATGTAAGATTTCGGGTGCGTTTTTCAACGTTTCTCCTCGCGCGGCGAGGGACACCCCCCC
>RSEF01000003.1:85384580-85433385 GCA_003993805.1 Himantopus leucocephalus | reverse complement strand
CCCCCCCCCCCCAAGACACGGTCCCCCCCCGCCCCGCCCCGGTCCGGCCTGGCCCCGGCCGGCGGCAAAGGAGGAGCGCGGCCCGCAGGCGGGCCCAGCCGCCGGGCGTTGCCATGGGGACGCGGCGCGGCCCGGCCTCGGGGGCCGCCGCGGGGAGCGGTGTGGGGTGCGGGTGTGGGTGTACGGTTGTGTGTGCGTGTGGGTACAGGTCTGCGTACGCAAAACACCACCTTACCACACGTAGAGAAATACATGCTTACGTAGAATATATATGTGTACATGCAAAACATGTATACACACATGCCTGCATATGAACCAAACAAATGTAGATGGAGACATAGGAATATATGTGTCTATGTGCACACAAACCATGTATATGGATGTCTATTGCTATATGTAGTATGCATAAATGTACATATGTATGTACAAACATGCATATGTGGCATATGCAGGTATATGTACCTAAATATAGACTCAAATATACAATATATATGTATATGAATAAGCAAAACACATATAGACATATGTGTATATGCAAAACATATATATGGGATATGTAATTCTGGGTATGTACACACAAACACATATGTGTACATGCAAAACAAAGAAGTACATATATGTGCTATATTCATGTATCTGTACATGTATACATATACATATATGATACACAGATATCTTCCAGAGAAGCTTGTGAGGGTAGGAGGAGGCAGGAAGAGCAGCAGGCACAGCTTTAGAGAATCACAGAAACACAGAATGGTTTAGGTTGGATGGGAACTTAAAGATCACCTAGTTCCAACCCCCCTGCCATGGGCAGGGACACCTCCCACTACACCAGGTTGCTCAAAGCCCCATCCAGCCTGGCCTTCAACACTCCCAGGGATGGACTTTGATTATGATTTATTTCTGTGTATATTCTCCGTTGTATTTACAGCTCCCGGGGCTGGAGCTGCCGGCAGTGATGGGGCAGCCTGGCAGAGGCAGTGCGGCAGGCAGAGAAGCTCACCTGGAGCCAGCAGACTCATTCCTCCCTTACCAACAGGGTGGATCTCTGCTTCCACTGCTTCTGCTCCATGGTGGGCGCCTGGGTGGCCAGCCTGTCCCTCAGCAGCCAGCCTGTCCCTCAGTGCCAGGGCGCAGGCGTAGGCGAGCACCGTGCCCTGCACCAGCTGCCGCCACATGCTCCATGAGCACTGGACATCACCCACAGCTTTGGAGACCCAGTCGTTGTCCAGGTCACTGTAGACCGCCTTCCTCCATGGTGGTCCACTTCCCCTGGTAGATCCTCCTTGGAGGGGCAGTTGTCCTTCATGCCCAGAGAAGCCACCTCCAGAGGCTGCGGGCAGCGAACCCCCTCCTGATCTCCATGTCAATGAGACGGTCCCTCGTGAAGGACCCCACTGCCACACTTCCTGGCCCTCCAGAGCCAGGCTGCCGGCCGCCGTGTCCCAGCACCGGTGCAGCCAGGCAGTGAGCCGCTCGCTTGGCTGGTGGGTGAAATCTTTCCGCTCCTCTCACACCTTGCCGGGGCTGCCCCGCTCCCTCCCTCACCAACACGGTGGACCTCTGCTTCCGCTGCTTCTCCTCAGAGGCAGCCGACAGCCGGGTCTCTGTGGTAGCCAACAGCCGGGTCTGTGCTTTGGCCGCCATGTCTGTTTGCACATGCTTGGGTGCAGAGGCCGGCTTGCCCCCATGAGGCTTCTGAAGGAGGGCCCGGTAGGTGCAGGTCAGGCCCCAGCTCAGCACCAGGAGCTGCTGTCTCTTCTCGGCATAGACAAGACAATCAGCCTTCATGTGCTCCACCACCTCTGCAGGCCTCCACACCTCTCCAGGCATGAACTCCCACACTGTTGGGGGCAAAAACTGCTGCAGGCACCTGCCCGATCCCCCCCACACCCTTTACCACCCACGAATCTGCTGCTCCAGGGCACATCCCTCTGCCTTATCCCCAGAGGCACGGCCAAGGCCAGAAGTGGGAACACTGGGTTGGGGGTCCAAGGTGGTGACAGCGGGCAGTGGGGGGCCACAGGGACGCTGTCGTTACCCTCATCGTCAGTGAGCAGCTTCCAAACCAGGCCGATGGCACACAGCAGTATGAGCATCCCTATTGCGCAGAGATGCCCAAGAAGCTGGGGGTCCATTGCAGCATGGATGGAAAGACCTGTGCCCCTGGGGAGAAGAGGAGGAAGACGCGATCAACGATTACCTCCACAAGATGGTCCCCGGAGCGGTGGGATGGCAGCACTGAAGGGCCCAAACACCAGGGTCAAGGCCACTTTTATCATGGGTATTCCTGGGCAAAACATGACAACACAGCAAACAGCAAAGGCTGGAAGCAGCCATTAGCAATCTCTGCCAAGTAACCGCCACACAGCGGTTCAGTCTAACATGCTCTGATCAAATCTGTCGTTATCTCAACCCCCTCCTCAAGCCCCACGTTGGGTGCCAAAAAGGATGGTGGTGGCTTGACCCCAGCCACCAGCAAAGCACCCACACAGCTGCTTGCTCATTCCCAACGCCTGCAGTGGGGCTGAGGAAAATATAGGAAGGGCAAAAGCAAGAAACCTTGTGAGTTGAGATATAGACAGTTTAAAAAGTAAAGAAAAGAGAGAAAAAAACCCAAGCAATTCAAAGGCAATCACTCACCAGCTCCCACAAGCAGACGGATGCCCAGTCTCTGAGCAATGGCCACCTTGGAAGGCAAAAGTCCCAAAGCCAAAGCTCTTCCTCTACCTTAGATTTTGTAGCTGAGCATGATGTTATATGGCATGGAATATCTATTTGGCCAGTTCTGTCCCCTTCCAGCTTCTTGCCTGCCCTTGGCCCAGTTGCTGCGGGGGCAGAGTGGGAAAAAGAAAACCTTGAGGCTGTGCAAGCAGAGAGCCAAAACACCCGTGTGTTATCAACACCGTTTTAGCCACAAATCCAAAGCACAGCTTCACAGGTGTTGCTGTGAAGAAAGTTAACTCCATCCCAGATGGACTGAGTACAGATAAATACATATACACCTATAAACGCATACAATATGTAGATATATGCACCTATATATATATACACAAAACGTGTGTGGTACACAGCGGAGGCAGAGGTGGCACAGGCAAGGCAACTTCCCTCGGCAACACAAGCAAGAGAGCGAAGCTTGCTTTCAGGTCTCATGCTTGCTGCTGGAGGTGGCCGTTCCCCCAGGTGCAGCGGGGTTACAGCCCGCAAGCAGCAGCCCAGTGAGCCCCAAGTTCATCCTCAGCCCTTGCACATGCCAGTGAGCAGTGCCTTGCTGTAACTAGTTCAGTTAGTCAATACTCAATTAATTCAAGCTTTTGCATGTCAGATAGAGGAAAGAGTAATAGCATGTTAATTAAATTTAAATGCTGCATCCCTAAAAGGCAATCAGGTAAACTCAAAAGGCACAGGGAATGCAGGGATAAGAGCTGACAAGTTACACCAGTTTTCAACTGATTTAATTTTTTCCCTTTGGTTTAAGGTGTCAGACAGACAATACTCTGCTGAGAATTGTGATGAAATAGAGATCATCATTTTGTTCCTCTGTGACCTCAGACAAGTCACTCTTACCACTAAAATTAAGATGATACTACTCTACCTGGCAAATAGTTGCAGGATTACATCCATGTTTGCAGTGTGTGTACAAAGGTACAGTGCAATGAGTTCCAGCATCATCTGTGGGAAATGCTTTGGGAAGGTCTGTGGAGCAGGCACCAAAATAATCCTGCAAAGGACATTGTGAAGTCTTAGGTTTCACTTTAGTGGCACAGCTAATGGGGCTTCTTAATATGTTTTCTGCATTCCTATTTTTAAAAAAAATCAATACCCTTAAGTTCAGTAATTATAGCAAGACATTTATCAAGAGAACAAAAATCTACAGAACTGCTTTTTCCACAAATTGTAGGAGGAGAAGCTTTCATGGCCCTTCCCAGAGCAGAAGCGTGTTGCTGTTAGTGAGCTTAGGGTCATATAGATTCCCCTCTGCGCTTCCTGATAAATTGCAAAAAACCCCAGCTCTTCTGCAGTTACAGGTGGGGAGGACCAAGGGGAGAAGATTATTGTTCTGGGGATTAAAAAAAAAAAGAGAAGGTGCCACTCCCAGGTTTCTCTCTGCGAGAGCAAATTTCAAAACTCAGGGCTTGGTGCTCAAAGCAGTGACAGTAACACTTTCTCCTGACACGGCTATCAGCTAAAGGCGGATGGTTTTACAGAGTTTAACAAAATATTATCTGCAGTAGAGATGGTGGTAGAGATGGTGGCTGGCAATTGCACAGCCACAGAAAGCCATTTGCCATCGCATCACAGTTAGAGTCTATGGCTAACACATTCACAGGCTTACACAAACACTTTCAGAGAGAGCAGGAAGCCACAGGTAGGATTCATCCAGGTTTTTAGCACATATGCAGAGCCTGTATAATTGTGTTTTGGCTTGACAATTTAAAGACTTTTAAAATACAATTTAAAGACTGTTTCAATAAATTCACTTTCCTTCTGGTAACTGTGGCCGTGTCTACATCTGCAAGTATCACAACCTCTGCAGAGCAAAGCAGTTGGTGCTGAGGGCTGGACGGCCACACCACACATGCTTCAGCAGTTGTTACTTCAGACTAGCTTTAGTCTGGTCCCAGCGACTGGCGGTATGTTTGGGGCTGGAGTGCATTAGTGCTCCTGGAGCACACCTTCAATTTAATTTCACCCAAAAGCAATCCGGTTCACATGCTCAAAGTCCGCTCCACTATGTAAACCGAAGCACAGCGGGTGAGGACTATCAAGAGATTCTTTCTGTAAATGCAGTCTTGACGCTAAATAAAAAAACCCACACATCCTGACACACACATCCCCCATCTGAGTTAGCAATATTTGCAGTCATGTTATTTGCTTGAATATTTCCTGGAGGAATGATAAGATATAAGAACATCTTACTTCAGTTGAAATAGCTGAAATTCTTTGATAAACCACATTTAGCTATTGTGAGTAGGACACCTGCAAGTCAAAGAGCACTTGATTCCCAAGACAAAACATTGGGACTAAATATTACGAGTGACTATATCACAGTGCTTCTGCATTCCTTTTGCAGGAGATAACATTATATGAAACTTCTGAAAGGCCATCAACAGTGTTAGCTCACACCCATTAATCCCAATAGGATTACAACTGCCTTACTTTTAGGCTGCAGGTCAGAAGGAAAGAACAATGTGTTTGCAGCCTATCTTACTGAGAATTTAAATTATTTTATTGTTTTAAGCCTTTCAGTGGTATTAACCTGTATTTCAGACAGTACTGGAATTGAAAAGTTACAAACTGCCAGCAGAGGAAGGAAGGAAGGAAGGAAGGAAGGACGGAAGGGAGGGAAGGACAGCCAATAGTATATTTTCCAAAGAAAATCGTGGTTTCACGGAAGGTTTACATTTAATTCATTGGTAAGCTACTGAAGACTTCAGGTCGCAGAACACTATTTTATTATCATAGGAGTTGAATTTCTGCCCTAGAATTAGTATTAACTTTAAGTGTTAAACATAGTTTCTGGAAATACAGGCCTGGTTTATCCAGTATTCTTGTAACTAGAATTAAAGACCCTTCTTATTCCCTCAAAAATTCTTAGTACACAGCTTCTCAGAGTCAGCGTCATACTAAGTTGAAAGACAGATAAAGTATTCCCCCTAGTGGTGTGCGTGAGCCATTGAGGTCTAATAAAACTAAAAAGATTCTTGGCTTTGTGATATGAGGACTTTAAATATTAGTTTGAAGAGGCATTAAAAACGACACGGTAGTTTTTAAATTGCTATAAAGGTTGTCACCCTAGTGCTTTCTTCAAGGGAAATCATATCACCTGTTTGGTGAGTCTGCTATGGCATTAGACTGGGTATTACGTTTAGAAAGTCACCTCTTGCTGCAGCTGTATCCAGAATCAGGATTTACTCGATAGGCTGCTCAAGCCTCAGCACATCCCCCCATTTTGCCGGTGTGGAAACCAAGTTGCAGCAGGGTGCTCTTACACCGCGGAGCTGGAGGGGAAACAACCCAGAACCAGCGATGTGACTCAGCAGGTGAATTTAGGACAGAGCCTGAGCTCTTGACAGTCACATGAGGTAAAGAGAGAGCTTCCACCTCAGAAGACACGACTGCCAGGATGGCAAGAAGCATTGCCTTATGAAGCTTCACCCATTGCGTCAACCCATTGCCCACTGGAGAGGCTGGGCTGAGGAGGAGTCTGTCTGAGCTCCACTTACAGTCATGTGCACCAAGGGATTCTGCAATGATTACTCCTCCAGTCATTCTCACTCATCGTTCATCTGAAAGAGACACTAATCAAGTTGACCTTACAGCTCAGTCAGCCTCTCTCTGTGCTCAGGCCTCCTCTGACCCGGTGGCCTGCTTGTGAGCAAGCATCATCCCTCTGCCTCGAAGGTCTGCTACTATCAGAAACAATGCAAGGCACCAGTTAAAGCTCTTTGAAGATGACACACTTAAGTGCAGGGATTTACAGCTGACAATGCAGGAGCCAAGCAGAAGTGGAGTTACTGTCCCTTTCCTCATCTCTGAAGTTAAAACATAAGCCATGCAGTGCAGATTTTTGTTTGCACCACTTCAGGATCTCGAACCTACCTTGTACCTTGATGCAGAAACTAATGTTCACTTGATTACACTTGATTCTTCCCAAGGAGCAGTGCAAGGAAAGCCTATATTCACACAAGAATGAAAAGCCTGTCTCTTTCAAGAGGGAAGTACACTCAGTCTAACTGGCTTTTGTTATTTCCAAAGAGTCGCACAGAAGTTTCACAGTCAGAAATCTACATTTTGAGGGAAGACATGTCATGCCACCTTCTTCAGTTTGTCTGTTAGTTCACAACAGAACTGATTTCCAAAGCTGAGAATGTTTTGGTGTCCTCCTGTGCAAGATTTTTTATTCTCTCTTCCTCCTCAAACCAGCACATCAGCAACCAGAGGCCTCTGTCCTCATGCTGCCTTGCTTGGAGCACCACACCATGCCAGCAGTCAGTGCTGACTGGCTCACCTTTAAGGACACATTCGCACAAAAGCATGGAGCACTATTTTAAGTTTCCAGGACTCTCCTGTATAAATGGTAAGTATATATCCATTTCAGGCTCATTGGGGCACAGTGCAGACTAATGGTTCACATGTAAGGAAATCCCAGGTGACATGTGTAGCAATTATTTAAGGTATCGTTAAGGGTTTGAGCCTCCTTTTTAGAATATGGTAAAGGAACATTAGACTGCTCTTCTGTTTTCTTCTCTTAGCTCCATCATTTTTCTGCAGTAAAGAAGGGACGTCTGGGCATGCTAGCATGGTGTCTCCCCCTAATTCCCACTATGTCAAAATGTCACTACAAGATGAGGGTACCTAGCAGGGAGCTTAGACTTACTCATCGTACAGGGAACTCAGATCAGGGAGGCTGACAGTTGTTCCCAAGATGAAAGTGTTGCCAAGGCAGCAAGATTTTGCTGGACAAAGAAATGCAATTTGGCTTTTAACTTAGAAACAAAAAAAATCATTCACAGATAACATCGCACAAAAGGTTTACCCTTCATTTGAGCATTTCTGGAAAAAAAACCCAGAAGCGTAGAAACCCAGAAACAAACACGCTATTGTTAGCTTGGATCCCTTAGCAAGCACAATAGATGCACTGTATTTGCCAGGTTACAGAAAAGGGTGCGGAGCAAAATTATTTGTCCTTCAAACCTTGAGAGCTCTGGCATTCACTGTGCAGAGGGAGTGGAGAGATTCCAGACATACCATCACTGAGTGCCTCAACTGGAAACTCATGCGAAAGATGCATTATTCAGCTGTATTCAAATGAATCACTACCTAAGGCTCCTAAACAATATTAACATTACATTAACATTTCAGTCAAAGGCATTAATAAAAATAACACAGATCAAGAGCTTTTTTCCATTAATCATCCCTCTAAAAAATCCATGGAAAATTAGACCCAGGATTTATCATATGCTACTTGATGTAGACCAAGTAGTTCCCATATATTCCTGCGGAGTTGTTTCAAAAGAGCTGCAGTTTGGCCAGAAGCGCACACTGCTGTTTCTTGGGTTAGCTAGATATTAACTAGTCTTGGTGTCTGTACAGGTGATAATAATTCAGAAACATTAATGTTCTTTTTACAGGAGACCACCTTGTGCAATGCTAAGATGAATCATTGCAACACCCCCAAATCCCATGAGTATGCAAAACAAACAAACAAACAAACAAAAGTGGTGCAGTAATTTTCCTACATGTAAGAAACAACTGCTGGGCAGCACCCCACACTGATGAGATCCATCAGGAGATCAGGACTGAGGACTTCCTTCTCAGTTCACGTTATAGGAACTTCTTCCGAAGTTATGGAAACACAACTATCTGGTATGCAGATAAAAGAAAGAATCTTATAGGAAATATGCTGCTATGGCTCTGACTCCATTAGTGGAGAAGACAAAAATGTACTAATAAGGGGAATGTGATTATTCCACAGTTTGTAAATTAACTTCTTACTCAGCTCACTTTTATCCAGCTACAGACTTCTCACTGGTGTACAAAGATGGTCTTCATTCATCTGTCAGAAAGGAAGGGAATGATCAATGAATCAGACAGGGAGGGCAAGAGGATTATTATCCACACTACTCCAGACCCCTCTCTGCAGTGTTTGCCCTGTGTCAGGAAATAAGCTGGGAACCAAATGGATACCCTTGCAGTTATGTACAAATTTGAAAGTCCTTCTCCAAAATTCTGGGTTTTGTTGCCCAAAAGCAATTCTATTCCCAGTGCAGCTTCTCTCCCTTAGAGCAGCTATTAAGGCTTAAGATCCTGTTGATTTGTGCTGAATACTTAGCAGAATAACTCTTTAGAGAGCTGTGCCTGTTTGTAGTGATCTTCAAAAGCAGCACTAAGGACTGGAAAAAAGTGGTATTTTAACATCATGGGATGCCTCTTAGGCAGATGCCTCCAGAAGGATTGCTGAGTTAGCACCTCTTCTTACCTTTAATTTAGAAATGAATTCTAAGACTTTTCTACAGACATGCAGCACTGGCCAGCTGTGACTTTTTTTTCAATCTGGCATGTCAGCTAATCTTAGTAATAGAAATGAAAACAATATTTAGATAGAAAATATCCTGAGGAGATAGAAAACCAATTCATGAAATTACAAGTACAGAAAACATGTGATGTAAAAGTAACCATTTAACCATAGACATAAAATGTGACTGAAAAGGCCTTAGAGATGGTCATGAAGTCCATGTGCTGGTTTTGGCTGGGATAGGGTTAATTTTCTTTATAGTAACTAGTATGGGGCTATGTTCTGGATTGGTGCTGGAAAGTCTTGATAACACACAGATATTTTTGTTATTGCTGAGCAGTGCTTACATAGAGTCAAGGCCTTTTCTGCTTCTCACACATGGGAAGCAGTGAATGAATTCCTTGTTTTGCTTTGCTTGTGCACGCGGCTTTTGCTTTACCTGTTAAACTGCCTTTATCTCAACCCCCAAGTTTTCTCACTTTTACTCTTCTGATTCTCTCCCCCATCCCAACTGGGAGGAGTGAGTGAGTGGCTGTGTGATGCTTTGTTGCCAGCTGGGGTTAAACCATGGCAGTCCACCTTGCTGAAACAAGGACAGGAGTACTGTTCTTTGGCATGTACAAACATTTGAGAAGGATACATTGTTTTGCTTTGAATCAAAGGCATCTAAGAAATTTTGGAAGTCCTTTGCTAGGACAGTTTACCATGCTGGCTCCCTCTGACCTCCCATTCAGCTCCTTCCCATGACAAGGAGACAAATGAAGTGAAACTGGAGTTTTCTTCAAGTCTTTATCAAGGTGTAAGCTGGAGGCCATTCAGATGTACAGACTGACTCCAGTGCACAACCATGGCACAGAGCTCAGGAGGATTTTGAGAAGAGAATACCTACCCTTTACAGTTTTGGGGCAGTTAGAAACGGGTCTGCTGGCAGGTCTGTGCTGAGCACAGGAAGTCTTAATGGCAGATTAGACGAGTTTTAAATATTCACAGATGTATAAGACATGCTCTCATGTGCCACAGCAAGACATTGCTTTACAGAGAAATAGAATGTGAAGAAACAGCTTCCAAAAAGTGCTTGTTCTGGGCAGCTCTTTCCAGTTGGTCATTTGCAACATCCAGGACTACTTGGAAAAAGCAAAACAAGATCCCTACATTCACATTGAGTTCTTGCTGCCAAAGCTGTCCCAGTTGCTTCCCCTGGCACTTCCTTAGTAACAGCTCCATGTGGAGATGTTAGGATACAAAAGACATGACCATCAGCCATGAGCATGACCTGCTCCCTTGTAGCACCTGAGGTAATCATCATTTCAAGAGAGTCACCAGGCAATGGCACAACCCCCTCATCCTGAAGCAGACCACACTTCTACACAACCACCCTACTTCTTTGTCAACATTAAGTCTCATTGTAATCAGAATTTCTTCAAGGGATATCTGTAGTGGTGCCTAGGAGGACGATTGTTAACAAGTTACACACATCTTGACGTGCATATATGGATACCTGCACATGAGGGAGGTAGCAAGCTAATAGCTGTCATGGTCTGAAGCATCAACCAAGAAGAGCAGAGAGCTGTAAGAAATATATTTAAGCCCAAAGCAGCCTAACTGACATCTCCCAGAGTTCCCAGTAGGCATTTAAATGTCTTTTAATAAGATAACTGGTTATAGGTGGCTGCATTAGAAACAAAGATTTCATATACCTGACTTGGTCCTCTACTGACTGCAGCCTTCCTTATATTTTTGCAGAACTCAGTCACTGGTGGGGAAATCACCTGTGCTGATTTGCATTCCTGTTTTTGCCTTTCAGACTAAGTCTTACCTTGTAGCCCAAATTTTCAATCCGAGCCCAAGCAACAATGAACTCCTCCGCCCACCGAGACAGGGACCAAAACAAGGTGTGGCCAGTATTTGGCCTCTCAGGAGAAGTGCCCTTGCTGTCTTCTAACCTAGGGGGAAGTCAAGAGGGAAGTGAATTATTTTCACTCCTGCTGGAGCCAAGCAATCCTTTCAAGGTTGAACTGCGTATAGTTTATTCCCTTTTCAGAATGCTTAGCTTTTGCAAGTCTTGTGACTCCTGAAACAGGTACTTACATCCTGCTTTCAGGGTGGTATAAGGCCTTTCACCAACCTAGATGAGTATCCCACACCAGTACTGAAAATTGTGGGCTTTCTGCACGTGAGAGAAAAGGTATTATAGATAATCCACTAAAATTTCTGAAGATCTGAGTTTGATTTTTTCCTCCACTATGGAATGTTAGACTGCTTTAGAAGACAATTTAGGTTTGTTGTCAGGTGGTCTTTTGAGCTTACACCCTTAAACAGAATATTTATGTAAAAAAAAAACAAACCTCACAATAGATTCTGTTACAACCTGAACTTCTTTGACTAGCTGAACCCTCATTTTGTTCCATTTGAAAACTGAACAGGATTATCTCACTAAGACAAATTTTGAACCAGCTAACCATAAAGCATAATGCTCTCTCTTCAACCAAGTTTCTTTATACTATTCTTTGTGCTTAGTTTTAGCTTGATACATGTGCAACTTTGTGCTATTTCAATCTTAAGCCCCCAATAATGGACAAAGGACACTCGTTCTTCGAAATAGTTAAGCTGGGTCATCTTGGTGATCGTCTGGGTATGATCAGCTTTGTAGGACATACAACGAAGTTCTTGTTTTGCTTTTCCTCTGTGGCTTTAGTTAGCTTTCTGTGGGCTTTATTTCTCGGCTGGCTTTGTTCACCTTTTTGAACTTCATTTAATTCTCTCCACTTGTGTGTTACCATATTGTTTATTGTTGATGTTTAAGCAGTGGCGATCTTGAAATGCCACTCCTAGCTCAATTTCATGTAGTTTCTCTATTGTTAAGCGAGTATAGTTCCTTTAGTTTCTCAATTATCAACTTAATCTGATTGTAAAATTCTTGTTCTATAGTGTTTGAAGGACCGAGTCATTTGTGTTGATAAAAGACACATCACATTAGCTGTGTTTAAGCTTGCACACACCAGTCTGAGAACGTCCAGAGATTTTACCTACAGCTTCACTGGAAGCTGTAAGCTAAAAACAATATAGGACTTAAACGTAACTGTGAAACTTCAGGATTCACCACCTCTTTTAAAGTTCAATTAGGGATAGAATTAATTTAAAATGTAAGTGGTCTCTAGGTTGAGGTTTACAAAACAACACGTTAAGTATTGACACAAGTGTACTTCACAAAGACAGAACTCAGGACTGAGCTTTGACCTACACTATCAAAGCAGTAATTTACAGATTTGTAAAAATGGACACGGAGCAAAGCAAGAATTTTCATGCCAGTTCCAAGCCTGGTGGCTGCACTTGACACAATTCTTTATTTCAGAAGACCTTCAACCCCTCCAGCCAGGTCTACTGTTCTGCAAAAGGACATCCCCTTTTACTTTGCACTGAACAATATCCTCTGCCTCCTAGAGTAAGAGTTTTTGAAGGAAGCCCACACTGGCATTAAAGCTTATTTCTAAGCTTTGTGGATGACCCTGAATGCACAAACTGCTCTCAAAAGTAGCTGTGAAACTCTGGAAGGATGTTTTCCTGAAAGGCCACTGGTCATTTCTTTGACCTCTTTCTTATGCTGAAGGCTACACAGCATTCTAGATAATGGACATCTAAATGGGTAAATAAATATAGAATATCAAAAGGAAGTATATAAGTTTACAGCCTGCTAAAATCTGTATTCTCTCTATATCAGACTTCTTCTAGAAGTGCCTGAAAAACACCCACAATGTAAAACTTCCCCAAAAGCTTGAGTTAATAACTACATATCAACAGATGTATCTGGCAGTAAACCTGTTTGTGTCCCAATCAAGTAGAACCTACCCAAGCCACACCTTAAAATATGAGCAGCAGATCAAACATTTACACAATACCAGACTGCAGTGTTACTGTGCTCAGGGCAGGCATGAAATAGCCTCTTGCTTTGTTCCGGCAATGCACCCCCTATTTCTAATGAAGACAGATATTCCTAGCATCCACATCTGTGGTTATCTGTGGGGTGAGGCAGTCATCAGACTACTTTGCTTGTAAAAAATTCCCTACCCTGGTAACTCAGAGCAGCCTTGCAATAAGCTTCAGAAGGGGTTTCTGACCAGCACGTGAAGGAAAAAGCTGTTTCCATGTCCCATGGAAGACCTGGGGCTAAGAAGAGGCCTGCAGCTAAAGGAAAGATGTTTCCCTTTTATCTGTGCTGACCATAGCAACATGAACATTTCCACCATTTGAAGCCAAGAAGAAGAGAAGAAAATACAACAGGTAAGAAAAATGGGCTATGCATACAGCTTGGGATGTGTGTGTGAGGGTGAAATAAAGCTAAGAGATGACTGTATATACATATATATGCATATTGTAATTCCTTAAAGATGCTAGTGTGCCAGCTTTCACTCATTTCTGTGCTGGTTCTGGTTTCCTTGACTCTGACTCCGGTAGATTAGTCAAATCCGTTGAAATACTTAAAAAAAAAAAGTCGTGGTGCCTCCCCTTTGCATACATACTGTGTGTGCACATACAGTGACACCACATGACAGTCACTTCCAGGGGGAGGGAGAAAGAAAGTGCTGTGAAATATTCTTCAAGAAGTTCCTGCCGCCAGCATACATTCAAGAAGGTGGCTCTTAAAATGTCAATCCTTTTGACAGTCTCAGCAGACTCACCACTTCTCTGGTCCACACACATCAGATTCATTAAGATAGTTTGCAAGGAAAGGGGAAAGGTGAAGATTTTTGCCAGCCTCAGTAAAAAGTCACACTGATACCAGCTGACATCCAGCTGTTCCAGCACATTACGGTTAGTAGCATTCCTGCAAGACTTTTTACAGGAAGAACAATTCCAACTATTAAAAGATAATTCACTAGAAGGTGCTGTAAGAGCATTAGTGCCAGGAGCTGTGGAAGGAGATCTGTAGCACCACTGGGAGCCTTGCTCACAGTGACAAATCCGCACAGCATGTTTGAACTCAGACGCTCCTTAATGCCATAAATTGGATTTACCAAAACACTTTGTGTCCAAGAGGAAGGAGGCCTGACAGGAACATATTGAGAACCAAGAAAAAGCTACCACCTAACACCAACTGCCATTCTCCCTGTGGGGTCGTAATGGTTCTTGCTGTTCCCCTGGGCTTTAGACAATAACGTACCTCTCAGGTTTTCCAGTCTGCTTCCTGTGCCAGCATTTGGGTGAGAACAGATCAGTAAATTGCAGAAGCATAGATCTTTTTGTCCTAAGTAAGGCTGCAAGGCAATTAAAATAAGATGCATACTGATTTTATGCTCAGTATCCAAAAGCCATTTTTTTAACTAAGGAAGGATATGCAGTTTTAGTATTCTCAAAGGAAAAATAATTTTAGCAAAGAAAAAGAAAAAGCAAGCAGCAGGGGCTTTAGAAACTTACTTTAGGGCTTATAGAGTTGAACCCATATTATTCACTTCCAAATGAGCTCAGTTCTTTCAAGCAGTCTTTCAACACCGTGAATGTCCTCTTCCACTGCCAGATTTTCAAGACCCACTCCAAGTCACTCAACATATTGCTGCTTAGATAGAACCAAGCACAGGAACAGATGAAACTAAGGCTTTCAGACTTTTACAGTATTAGAAGCTTTTTGTTCAGGAGGATCTTTGAACAATGTACATTCCAACATCTTAACCTTGGATTTAAAGCTAAAAAGACCGGGGGCACGTACTGAAAGAGCTCTGCTGGTGTGGTGTGCGTACAGAATCCGAGGTTATTTTCCTTCTGAATGGAATAAAAGAAAGTTTTGCTGTCTTTTTGGCAGCTTCCCAGGAATCCTCTGGCAAGATCATAGTGGTCCAGCGTCATATGATGAAAGGAATCCAACTCCTCATTGTCCTCGGTGAAAGCCCTGCAGAGGATGGTCTCTACGGAGCTCAGTTCAGAATTGGCAAGCCTGCAAGAGCATGTGTCAGCTTGCACAGCATAGACACAGATCAAGGTCTCAGTCACATGGGCGCACCTCTAATTGACCAGTAATAATGTCAGTGAATTACAGTTCATGTCCCATATGCAGCAGACTGGGTGGCTGGTGGTTTCTGTAACATTGCAAGGTTTCCAGCAAAGTCAGCCAGGAACTCTCCAGTATCCTGCCAATACAGCCCCTTTTGGCAGCAGAATTAAAAGCATAAGAACTTTCCCTTGGCAGTAAAGTTCGTAATTCCAAGCTTTCACTTACAAAGCTCAGCTTACTGAACTGAACTGAGTATTACAGCCTTATCCGAGTCATGCTTTGAAACACAGTTTCATTCACATGGTTTGTGAGATGGCATGGGAAGTTTCTGCTCTTGACTACAGCAATCAGTTTCATCTAATGTGGTTTGTAACAGAAGAAAGGATCAGTCCAGTTTGTAATGCAGATCAGATTTCTCTCATTAACAAATACAGTATTCCAAACCATTTAGGAGTCTTTATCTAGGAGACATCAGCAAGTCTTGTATAGAGCACTAGCTGTTTAATAACCAAGGGATGGATATTATTGAATGTATTTATATTCTTGAATGATACCCAGTTTCCATTCTCAATTATCCATAGACAAATTACTATTGATATTTAATCAGTCCCTAAATAGAATGGGTAATTAATATAAGCCAGTTACAAGAATAATGGTTTAACAGCTATTTTCTGATATTGATTAATCACATTAAGAAATGGGTGATGCACCTATTTTTTATTTCCTTGAACTACATCCTCTTCCTCATCACAGTGATGGCATCTGTTGTCTTTGCTTTCTCGTTCTTCTTCATTAGCACAAGGATGTAATGTTTAGGTTAAATATATTTATAGATGAAAGTCAGAAGTCAAAAACATTTACAGTTTGTTTTATTTTCTGTTGTGGAATTTATGAGTTGCCCTGTAAAGAAACACAGCTCAGATAGTGAACTTTAAACCTACACTTGTCCAAGTTATTACTCACAAATGATCACTAATGTGACTTTTAGTTTCTAGTGGAGAAACAAGTTTTGTTAAAAAACCCAAAGAACACAAAACAAAACAGAGTCAATCTCAGCAGTGAAAGAGTTTAGGGAAAGCTCAACACAAATGTTACAGCAGCGGCCAGCTCCTCCTCTGCATTCCCCACATGACTGATGATAATGCATTAAACATGCCAGCAAGCATTTACCTTGTTCTGTATTGAATCAAGAGCAAAGGTCCTGTTTTATAACAAAAGATCTACATATATCTGTGTTGCCTAGACTCTCAACTCTCCCCTTTCAAAGAGGAGTCAGGTCCCCAATCCAGTTCCCAGCACCACAGCAAACGGTTGGGCCAGAATAAAAGAAGAGGGTGGGGAGGACAATACTTTAATCCAATTTTACTATGGGACACTTCATTCTGTGAAAAATGTGGCCTTACTTGAAGGCAATGCTAATGTCTGTTTAGCAAGGTGAGGATACTGTTATTACCTGATTCAGAAAGTGAAGGGGAGCAATCTGTTTTCAACACATAACTCCAAGTCCACAGTAACTTTCCAGTTTAAATGAGGAAACCCTCCTTTTGTACAGATGGGGAGAGTCTGTAGTAAGAGTTACCCCCAAAGGTTCCTGTCTTTAATGCTGCCTTGTAGGCCTGCAGTACCTTGAAGAACATTGACACTTGAGCTTCAGGGCTGAGCCAGTTGGCGTTGAGATACTAGCCCTGCCAATGCTGGAAATGTTTCAAGCCTAGTTTAGTGCTTTGACATACCTGAGATGTGCACTCTGGATCTTTTGGGTTAGCAAGTTTGCAGGCCTCAGGTATTTTCTGACACTTTCCTGTAGTGTTTGCAAGCAACTCCTCATAAAGGTCCTTTTCATAAGTGCCATAAGATACGCTTTCCATTTTCTAGGACTGCCGATCTTCAGATGACTTGCACTCATGTTCAACCATGGCAGCTCCTTCTATAACTTGGCAAGAGCCTCCACAAGTTTCTGCTATGGATTTTTCATACTTTTTCTGCTGAAGTACCAGGTGAGCTGTATAAATGATTCATTTCTAGCTCATTATCTTGCACCCATGTGTGTTATTATAAAGATTGTAAAGCAACCTTAGCCATACAGTGCCTTAAATACTGTGAGCCGGTGCCCAAAAAGAAAAAGTCGTCCTTTTTTTATCTAGTTAAACAAGAATTGAGAGAACATTGGCTTTGAGAGTGCAGTTACTCAAAACCTTCTGTGTTGGTTCTACTTAACAACAAGCTTATGAAAAGACTTGAAAAAGCATTATGATTTCCTTTTGCGGCACCTTTTCAGTGTTATACCTTCCTCTTCCTCAAATACAAAGGGCTCTTGCTTGTGTATTACATTTCATGGGCAAATTTGATTTAAAACAAAATTTGTTTCACTCACATTCTTGTAACCATGCACTCATAAGTAAGAATATGTTTGTATCCAAGTGATCTGACCAGGATTCACTGACGTCACATAGGGGACAAAGGAACATACCTACCACGTACTCACCATACCTCCTGGGTTAGAAGTCAGGTTAAAAGGAATGGGGCACAAGCACAGCAGTAATGCATTTACTCGAACACCATTATTTGCACCATCTAAGAACAGTTCTGTTTGAATTCATGTTTTATGAAAACCTGTGGAACAACCCTGAAATAAGCTTTGAATATAGAAAATATGGTTAGGGAGATCTTCTAGCTAGCTTACTTTAGTTAACAAGTGTTGGCATCTTGATTCCTCCATCCTTGCAGCTAGTGAAAGTCACAAGCCAGAAAAAGCAAGTATTTGGTGGTCAGAAATAAGATGTTAGACCTTAGATGAAGAGGTTTGGAATACTCAAGAGCCACTTTCCAAAGCTACTTAAAGCTATGTCTGTAGACAACAGCTTATATAGATAATTTATCAAGACATGCTGGGAACATAAGCGAATGTGTATCCTGCTGAACAGTGTTTTGAGACTTGACTCCTCAGTCATTTTCTCATGACAGTCAGCTCTAAAGGTTTAATGCAATTAAATGTTCTAGTCCAGGTAACCTTTCTAAGAATTCATCTCCTGTTATTACAATGACCTTGATTTCAAAAGTCTCCAAATTTCATTCCTATATACAAAGGAGGTGTTTATAACACTACAGTATACAGAAAAACATTTTCTTCAAAATATAGTAAAGGATACATCCAAGTAGAGATTATTATTGTTTTTAGAAATGTCCTTCATAACCGAGAAATGAGATGCAACACCTGAAAAGTCACCAAATGTGAATGGTGAGGTTGTTCAGCTAGAAGCAGGAGGGAAGAAAAAAGTTTTTATGGATGAGATGGAACCATCTAGTCAGTTGGCCTGGAAATAAGCATTTCTTGCAGACAGACAGATTTAGCATTTTAAAGGGTATGTCACAGAAGGGCTTCGGGTGCTCACTAGAATAGCTAAGTGTCTCAGCATCAAATTCCTACTGATATAATGAAATTATAAGGTTCTTCAAGGTGAAGTTTAAGGCTGAAGGTCCAGGTCACTGACTTTTAAATCCACATTGAAAATCAGAACTGGGTATAAATCAGGGTTATAAATCTCATACTAAAGAGGGACTATCAGAAACATATCAAAGATGGTTAACACCTTAGGTGTAGAGTCAAAGTAGCTCAGATGCTCGCCTCAGAGTTAAATTACTCTTTTCGAAAACCTAATACTTTCAGTACTTGGCAGGTAAGAAAAAAACCCCAAAACCCACAACAAACAGGAACCATTGAGGGATGCCATAGGCAGCACAGGGAAGGGGCTGCAGCAATTTGTGTCTGCAATAATAGTACCCAGAGCCCTGCAACTAACCTGGCATTAACAGTGTAAGTTCCTGAGAAGCTACAAGAGAACACAGAATGAAGTGGAGCTCAACTTTGGCCAGCAATATTCCATTTAGTGTGGCTTACGTTTTCAAATAAACAAACCAAAAGTGCCTGTGCCCTTTGGAAAGTTTATTAGAGAAAGGAGGAACGTAATCTTATGAGAAAAATAATGGAAAAATATGGGGCTCAGACACCTTTCTGGGCAGGATTTTTCTCTAGTCACTCAAGTTTTAGGACAAGCATAACAGAAGACTGCAGCTGTATATTGGAAGAGTCCAAGTACGCAAAAGAAAGGCAAGATCCAGTAATAAGAAAGAGACAGCCATACTCTTAGAAGAAGCCAAACCAAAGTGCTAGAGACTGTTTTAATAACAGCAAGACAAACTGTTGACAATCAGGTAGAAGAAGAGCCAAGATTTGTGCAGGCCATGCCACAGTTGGGGTACAGCGGTTTTATTTATCCTTCTACTTGGAGTTAGTTTACAAGCTGTTGTTAGTCAAGCTGTTTACCTAACTCTTAGTTTGCTCACTGGCCCAAAGAAAGCTAAGGTGACCTGTTAACTGCCAGTCCCAGTAAACTACAATGGAGGAGGCACAGGTTTCCTCGCTCCCCAGGATGTTTCTATCGTTGTTGGCCCATTCTTCCTTCTGGGATTTGTCTTTTCCTCTGGTCATTGCTGACACGTCCCCAGGCAGAACCCTGCCTAGATATCCCCAAAACACCCATGTACTGTACCTACTAGCCAATATTAATGCCAGTTGTTCTAGCATCTGCATCTCCCACCAGTCACTTGATGCATTTTGCAACTAGTCACTCATAATCCTTTACTCAATTTGAATTTTAACTAGCAGCAAACATAACACTGAACTGTTGTTAATTAAGCCCAGCAAAGGGAATCCCATCAGTAACTTAAATCACAATTAGTCAGTTTATATCTGTGTGGGTACGCTACATCCATGCATAGAGAGAGTGTATTCGTTCTGCGGTCTGTTGCCCGTGAAGCGCTGCGGTTCCTTAATTGCCTCACACGCACAGACAGCGTGCACTCACATTCCAAATGCTACCAGCATCATTAGTTCCTTTCACACTTCATTTCTCCATGCCAGGCATTCAGAGATTTCGCAATCTGCATATCCTCCTTTTAAGACATCACAGATCTCTTCTGCAGACCTTTGAGGGACTAACGAGCAAGATGTCTCTAGTTTATTAATTAGCTGCTTATCAGCCGTACTCCACAGCTCCCTACTAGTTCAGCTGCTCAGCTACAGTAATTAGACAACCCACTTTTCAGTCTTTATAGCATTGCCTTAGACAGAAAGTTTCACTGTTCCTGAGACTATGGTACTTTCTGGCAATTTTAGACATCTCCTGAATGACTAATAGAGAAATCCTGCTTTCTGTATTATTCATTGCAGCGTTACAGCTCCCCATTCTAGGTTTTGTCTCATGCACTCCGCCGTCAATATGTGCCATCACTGGCACCCTAGCGTCCAGATGTTATCTGAAAGCTTCTTTATTTGCATCATTCAGATGAACAGTCAAAAAGCATGTATTCACACTCTCTCTGATTCAGAGTGCAAGTAAAGTGGGTAGCGTTACTTTTCATGCTGCTTCTCAAACACGAACAAAATCAAGCCAACAAACATATGCTGCCTCTGCTTCATGCAGTGAAAGGCTTTCTTGTCTGTCTGAACTCCCAATTTTTATTAGCTACCAATAGCTCATGTACTCACAGCTTTCATTAGTTAAGCGTCTGGCATACAGAAACTTATGGAATATGAAAAATGGCCTTTTTTTTCAGCTTGCCAATCAACCATAATGAATATTGTGCAGTGAGTACAATAGGAAAGGAAAAAAAAGTCTCTTAAATCAGGCTTAGTTACATACTTTATTTTCTAAAACATTTCCTTGACATACCAAACAGTGTCCGTGGCAAACGGCTCTCCAGGTCCCACAATGATTCTACTGCTTGCTATCTTGTGTATCCATTTATACTGCAGAGCTATTCACTTAGGCCAAGCTGTGGCTCTTGTCATCTCTACACAATCAAGCGCAGAGACTTAAGAGGACATGCTGCTTCTAAGCAGAGCCAACACAACTTCACCTTGACATTTGAAAGCAGTAAACCAAAATGTTTTTCCTTTCCCAAAAGGCCATGAGAAGCAACACCAGTGTCTGACAGACTGCTATATGCTGTATATGCTGTGCATGCTCTGGTAAGTAAGTTCACCCCAGAGCGTGCCTGCAGTACACGTATGTATAGACACAGCTAACCAGACCTCGAGCCCCTGCTGCCTGTCTCCAAACATGCTCCCAAGGCTGTAGGTCAGGAGGGGTCTGGGATGTGCACTCACAGGGGCCCTTGGTCTTGTCTGGATGACTGAGGTGCCCAGGACTAAGGCCCACCACAGAGAACACTTACCCCTGTAGACAGCCACAGTCTGTATCAATCACTGCCCCTGTATCCCAGATAAAAAGCGGGCTAACCTTGTAAGACAGGGTGACTTCTTTTTTTCTGAAACAAATGCTAGCAGTAAGGCATTGCAGAAGTATATGATGATTATATCCTTCCCAGTAGAGAAGAACAAAAAAAAAAAACTACTTATCTATCACTGTAAGAGATCCTGAACTGCTTGTTCAAGAATTGAAGCGCTTCATCATCATCTTGGTTTTCTGATATGTAAGATGCAGAATTGGCCCTCATGTTGCCTCATGCACAGACACACATGCAAACAGCATGTCTAGTAGCTGGTCCAGACTTACGACCTTAGCAGCAGCCAACCCTCAGACCTCACAGCCTCTCCAGTCACTGGCTTTGACCGCCTGGTCCCTCAAGTAGCCAAATCTCAAACACTCTGGTCTCTCCAGTATCTTAGATTTATGGCCACTGCTTCATTTGGCTCCCATGCTTCTTATCCTATTTGTCAGCTACCCTGTCTTGATATTTGCTAGTGATTACACAGATGTATGTACCCACATAATATGCACTCCAGTCTCTCCAACTGCTGGCACCCTGAGCCCACAGCTCCTGTCACCTGTACTCCAACTCCAGCTGCTGGCAGGTAGACCTCCATGCATACACATGCACACAGAGAAAGACCTGCACCCAGGAAAAGTTAGAAATGGATTTCAATGAGGAGACAGGACAGCCTGCGCTGATCAGGTGCAGGGCATACTCAGCTATGACCAGCCCCTCTTTACATGTAACCAGCCTCTTTTATCTCCCTTTATCCCTCTCTTTTCCCACTTTTTTCCCCAAACCACCTTGATCCCCCTTTCCCCACCTTTGGTTCTTTCCCTAAACTTCCCATAATAAGCCTTGGTACAATCCCCATACAACCCCAAGATGCTTTTCCCTGCATCCCATAAGGAGTCCCATACCTCCAGGCTGTATCTACCCTCAGTCTGCAAGGTGCTCAGGAAAGCCCCTCCTGTTGACTCACGGTGATGGGTCTCACTCCCAGTACACGGTGCTGACGCCCTCCTGGGATGCCCGGGAGGGGTTGGATTGGAGGTTCATTCCTCTGACTGGGTTGTTGGGGTTCCCCCAGTTGCCGCTGTGCCTCTGGGCTCTGTGCTGTGTGCTGAGGTGAGCTTTTAATTAGCTAACCCAACAGAGAGCATTCATCAGCTTTAGGTATTTTGTGATGCAGCTGCTAGCACTTTAGTTCCAGTATTTTACTCCTGTAGTTTCAAAAGACCTTTATGCTTAATGCACATGTAAACGTTTTCTTTAAAAAACGGTTTATAGAGCTTATGGAGTATTTCAGACTGCTGAAGAACTTTTAAGATGTAAACACAAGCTCCATCTTGGGCTCTGTGCAGTTTATGCATTTGGTTAGACAACTGTGAACGTGAAGTTTGGGTTCTTTTCATCGGGAGCGTAAGAAGGGAAATGAGCAGGGAGCATCAGCTCTCCTCAGAAGGAGCTTCCACAATTCAGTGAGGTAAGGTTTTACAGGCATTTAGGTCAGAAATAGTGCCAGAGAGTGTCAAATATCTGTTCAAAACATTTTATATGAATTAAACTGTTCCACGAGAAACCAGTGACTTCACTTGTCTGTACTTCTTAGTTTGGTAGAGTGATGGATATCTGTGAGATTATTCTGCTTTTTTGTTTTCTGGGGTTGTTTTTGAGCATAAGGAAAAGAAGGCTGCACAGATTGATCTCTTAAAAATTTCCTTAAACAAGATGTCTGTGGAGATTTTCTTTCACCATATTATACTTTCTGTCACATACAGTAAAGACCAGCTGCTTTACATTCCTCAGCTCACACTCAAGATGCTATACAGTGTTTTCAGATTAACAGGTAGCAAATAAGATAGACACAAATCTTTAGTGAATATTAAGGAAATATTGTGAGAAGTCTTACTACACAGTGAAGATGAATCAGATGTTTAGGAAGGCTGAATCTCAGACCCAATTAATGCATTGAGGCCGGCCTAAAGCCACGCAGGCTTCAAGCACGTGTGAATAGATAAACTTGAGTCCTCCCACAGAAAAATTATTTTGCATGCCTGCTGGCACACAGTTTTTGCCCAAAAGCTGTCTCTCAATCCAGGTGAGTTTTCAGATCATGTAACCACTCACTTGCAAGTACTCTACATAGACCATGTGTATACACTGTTACATAAAATAACCGCCCCGTACATCTCCGAACCCAAGCTGCAGGTGTTCAAAGCTTGTGTGTCCTACTCCACACCCGAGTATTCAGGGGCAGAGCCAACAGTCCTTACAGTCCAAGCGCTGATGCTTACCCAAGCGACAGATTTTCTGATCAGATTTTCTGATTTTTTCCTTCTCAAGAAGGACTCGGTGGGAAGCTCCTCAAGTGCTACATGTTCCAACCTCTGCCCGAGCATTTGTAAAACAAAAATTAATGCATCATTTCTAAGCATGGCTCATCACTTCATTATTTAATATAGTGGTGGTGATTTTTCTCTGTATTGTTCTAAACACACTCATATAATTCAGTGAACAGAGATTAATTTATTTTTCAGCATCACTTATTTGTCGTTCTGTTTACCCATGGCTGTGAATCTCACACTTGAAATACTAGTTCTCTTATATTCCTTGTCCTCTACTTCTTCTGGAGCGTCTTTCTGCTCAAATGTTTTTCTGAATGGCAGAATAAAATCTGCTTGTCCAGGGGACAGGTTAGGAAATGTGGCATCAATATACTTTTGAAAAGCTTGTCTTGTTGCTTGTATTTCAGTTTCCAGGCTGTCCTTCCAATGTGTCATCTGTTCCAGTTTTTGCGTGAGAGTCTTTACCTGTTCTTCTGCTGCTTTCAGTGCAACTGTCACTTTTTGCAGCTCATCAAGATGTAGGGTCTTTGCTTCCATGAGCTGTTTTTCAGTCTCAATCTGATTCTCTTTTCGTGCAATACTCAGGGCAATATTAATCTCATTACATTTTTCTTTGTTTAATTGCTCTATACTTTTATGATATAGTTCCTCAGCTAACATACTTTCTTCTTTGAGTTGTTCTAAGTGCTTTCTATTTGAAAAAGAAAAAGAAGAAAAGATTTGTAGGGAATACCTGTTATTAAAGATTATTTTAAAAACAATTTAAGTCTTTTCAGGTTGTTGTAAAACCTCGCATTCAACTATAAATATACATGAAATCAGAACTTGATGTAGGACCTCTGAAACAAAACAGGGTAAAAGAAGGCCACTGATGACACAGAGAAAGGCAGCTGCAGAAGATTTTATTTCTGCATGTGTTGCATGCAACGATAATTTAACGATGCTTGCTTTCAAATGGCAAATATAAAAGATTACTCTTTCATTCTTCATTCAGGTCTCTCTTTGAGCTAGCACTTAAGTACACACTGATTTTCAACTAGACTTTGAAATTTCTGCCTCCAAGTAAAAAAGCTGTCTTGAAGTGAAATCTAAGAACTGTTTTCTAGACTACAGACAGATTCATCTGTAATTTTGTTTAAGTGGTAATGAGAACATCTTTGTGCTAGCACGTCAGTAATAAAACATATAATTTCTATTATGTAGTCAAAGCATTATGGGTGCTATTCACCAGAGTTCGCTCAGGGACATGTGAAGAATGGTGCATCAGGTATCCATTACGGTTACTGAGCCAAATACTTCAATGTAGAGAAAACAATTTCTGCCCTCTGTTAATTGCACCTTCCACTTTGCTGGAGATACTTTCACAGAACTCTGCTAACATGAGAAGTTAAAGAGACCAGCTAAGTTTATGGAGAATGTGATTTGTCTTTGTCAGAAAGGGCATGTTTTAATAGTGAAAATGAATGTATTAAATAATGGATCAAAACTTAAGTCCGACTCTGTTCAGAAAAAAAGAAAATCTTACACAGAACCTGAACATCTTACCTGAACTATCTTTTCATTGTGAGAGTTTACTGTTATTTTGTTGGTTGTGCTGTCAAAAAATGAAATGTATTCTACTCTTAAGGAAGAGGGGTGTGTTATTATTTTGACATCAAAGCTGTTTAATTCACAATGCTTAATCTATATGGGTAGAATCTCCTGACCCTTGCAGATCTCCATATGAACATATCTGTTTCAGTTTTGCATAGATGTTATGAATGGCACAATAGGCCCCTGAGATCTTTATTTCTGAGGACTTTAAATCAGCCATAAAAAGCAAAGCTTTTGGATCCTTGGTTGGCTTTGTGATACTTGCTTTTAGGAACAAAATATGTTTTATTTCTATATGAAGCATCAGCAAGAGAGAGTGAGCCTGCAACTCCTGCTGGTCCCTCAATATTTCCAAATATGTTTTTTTCTAAAGGGTCTATCTTTTCCTAGATGACCCTCATCTGAGCAATGCTGATGCAATTCCGGTCATTTTCTTTAGCGGAGAGAGCATGTGTTTGCCAGCCAAATCAGGGGAAACACTAAGAGCACCTGTGCTGTCTGTCAACTTCCTTCAGGGCTGCCTCCCTCTCCTGTTTCCTGGCTTCGGCCACCGCTTGCATCTTCTCCTGGGCACACTCCATGAGGGCGCACTGAAGCCTGTGAGCCATGTGCTGCTCTGCAGCTTCAGCCTCTCTCTTCTGCTCACCCTCCATGTACTGCTGCATCTCTGCCTTTGCCTTCCTCACCTCTTCCTTAAGCAAAGTCAAAAGTAGATGTAAGTAGCAACAACAACTTATTGTTCAGTTGTCTTTAAACAATCCCCAGCAAAGCCCAGCAGAACAGACTTCAGGAAAATACTATGGGGCAATTACAGTGACTTACTGTAGCATCATTTCACATCATCCATGCTTTCTACATAAGGCACAATAAGTTCCCTGATATATTTTCTTCACAAGTTCACATGGCCAATGGCATGGTTTTAGAGTGAGATGGAGAAGAAACCTGGTCTTCTTGTCAGCAAGATATTGTTCCGGCTGATAAATAAAGGTATAACAACACTAATCTTAGGTGGTCTGGATAGATGTAGATATATCTGGAATCTCAGACAACTCAATATATACCAATATACCTCTGTTGCCATTATAGGCCATGCCAAACTCATGCCAAGCCTGACCATCCAGGAAAGCAATCCAACCCACTTAACTCACTGCCCAGTGATCCATGCTGCTTTACTACACCATTCACAGTTCTTTCCAAGACCCCTGACAAGTGCGTCCTCTGTGGAAGTGGCAAGACATTATCGGGAAAGCTCTATCTGCTTAGATCTTGGTGGGTTTTCTAATACAGGATGACCAGAGTTACATGAGGTTTGCCATAAATCTTTTGCACACCCAACTATAAGCTCTGTATTCTGTGCATTTCTGTGGATACTGGTTGTTTGTCTACTGTTGACAAGCAGAGTGATGAATAATAAGACCTCCCTAACTACAGCCATTGGACCATTAGGGGTGGTGGAACAGTCACATCAGCACTGCAGCAAAAAGCCATTCCTGAGGCTACCGGCTGAGTGCAGTTGTCTTCGGCCTATCCTAAGCGTAAAAACACTTCAGTCACTCATTCAGTGAGATATCTTGTTGGCTGCCACTATCTGTTTGCTTAGACAGATGCTGAGTAAATTTTCTGCCACCACCTCTCCAAGCTAGCTGCTAGTAAGCAGTTAGCTCACTGTTAAAATGAACTGCAAGAAACACAAACCACCAAATCTAAAACATGTTGCAATTACTTTAGTTATATCTGCCTCTTCTTTTGTTTCAGCTGTAGAATTCTGTATCTGCTCCCTAGTCCTTAGTCACTAGAATCGATGTTATCAGAACAAATGTTATATGTTCAAATCCTGAGCCAACTCAGGTCTACAAAGATATATAATAGGCTTGTGGCAAGTAACTGAATGGTTAAACACGAGGAACTGAGCTTCTGCCGAGTATTGTCGGCAGATGCTATGACAGCAAAAGACAGAGCTCCCTTGGAAAACAGCTCCATAAAGTGGAATGAACTCAGCCAGAAACTTAAGACCACTGTAAACCTCCCTGCTTTTCCTCTTGAGATGCCAAGCACATTGCTTTGACTGCCCACAGTATAAACAGATAGCTATTTAGGAACTTGTATAAAATAAAATTCCAAAGCAAAACACTCCAGCAATTCTCTGTGTGCCCGTCATCCACCGGTGAGAGGCTGCAAGACTAAGGATGACAGGTGTTAGACGGACTGCGTAGTGCCTGACTGAGGAGTGCTTGGATGCTCTAGTAGTAAAAAGCCCTGTGAAGTGGTGCAGACAGCAGGAAGGCTCAGATCCAGAAGGCAGTTGCCTGCCTTTCTCTTTGTATATCTCTGAGTCTTTTCCTCAGATATCCAAATAGCCATATAAAGCATGTACTAAGCATATACAGAAATTCAAAGCTACAATTGGTGTGCTTCATTTAGGAATATAAATATGCTGGCAGTTTTCCTTCTCTTCCACCCCACGTGGGTCCAGATTCAGTAGATCAGTTAAATACCTTTCTAGCTTTGATGGACATCCAACTTTAACCATTCTATGATTCCAGGACATGAAACGTCAGGACAGATTTAAAGTTAAGCCTGTATTTAACTGCCCTTAAGAAATGCACCTGATCAGGTTCCATGGCTGGCTGAATCAATGCTTGAAAAGGAATTTTCAACTAAGTCCAGAAACTTCATTAAATAAATAAAAAAAAAAAAGTGAAACGTATTGAAAGTGAACTAAAAATCCAGCTAGCTCGAGATTGCATCTCATCTAGCACAAAGACAAAGCCAGTCATCTTTCAGGCCAAGTGTTTCTCCTGGCGCTAGAGTTCAAATCTCAGATGAATGAAGGTCCTGGTTATGGCAAGCATTAAAAAAAACATTTTTTTTACATAGAATGACGTTCTTGGTTGTCAAACACATGGTTCTGTCATGCTGGCTATTTCCATGGTAATGAAAGCAAACTGGTTCATACCCTTAATTCCTTTCCAAGTTTTTGTTTAAGGTCTTGTACAAATGCATTGTGGTTAGCGGCTGCCTCTTTGAGAGCTTTATCCACTGCCTCTTCCTTGTGCATTTCAGCCTTTAAAACAAGTTATTATTTAAGTATAGCTGTTCATATTCTATTAACATCATATTAAGATGAAGCAGAGGTTACATGATCAATAGTTCTGTATTTTCTGTTTAAGAAATTAGAGCAAGTTAAATTTAAAAACAGATGGCAAAATACATTTTGGCCCATTTGGCAATATTATTGCAGTGATTCCTGTTAAAATGTGGCCACACAATAGCACTGAGCCACCACAGTTGTAACCACTATACACATACATAACATAAAGGGCAGTTTCAGAATCTTACATAGCACTATGGGGAACAGCTTTAATAAGAGATAACTTCTGTGTGCTTTAGAGGCCATTTTAAGACCAGATGTAAAATTTATTATTAATTCAAAGTATGCTTTGTTGTGATCGGAAACCGGAGAAATATGGGCACACAGAAATCCATGAACAAAGGACAAGCTGGAATTAATGACAGCTCTGTAGCAGTGACCTCAAAGTTCTTTGTTAACTGTTTTTATGCTATAGCAATTGTCCCAGAGAATCATCATCATTGAAATGACAGGACCATAATTTAATTTACCTGAGACCAAAGTTCAGCTTTCATTTTTTCAATGCGCTCTTGAATCTCTGCCTCCTTCTTTTTATGTTGTTCTTGTTGAATGTCTGCTCCAATCTCTGCACAATCAACACAAGCGGTTCACGCACAGCAAACAACCACAGTGCAGAAACCTGTGCCTCTCTCCTGACCCCTTTGCTTGGCTCCTCAGCTGAATAAAAAAATCAAAAGGCTAAAAAAACATGCACCCATTTCACATATAGGAAAACACAATTATTACTGCTTGTGCAGTTCCATAAATGCAACAGGAAGTTGCTGAACCCAACTCTCACCTTCTCGGCAAGGCTGCACAACAGAAGAGCACCATGGGTGTTCCTACTGACTCCCTTGTCTTGATGGTCATCCACACAGCACAAGCAATAGGTCAGTCCTCAGCTTTCTTGGGAATGATTTGCCCAGTTCTGTCTGCAACCAAACCTTGCAGCAGAACAGGGAACGGCTTTGCTCCCTTTAGACACTATGGGCCAGACAATGCCCTCTGTGGCTCTCTGTCCCCTCACAGTCCTCCCTCCAAATCTTTCAGTGAGGTCTCTTGCCCCGAGACACCCTCAGATGCCTTCATGTCACTTTAGGGCACACAATAAATATTCTCGAGGGATATGGCAGAATATTTCAGGTGTTTGGAACACAGCATGCACACATAAAGCAATCCCTCCATCTCTAGGGCTGCTGTGTCTGTCCAGGGCTTGGGGCAGGCCCAGCCCAGTGCTGCAGGAGCACAGCTAATCCCTTCCAGAAAGGGGGAGTGAACCAGCATGGAGGTCAGCCACAGCGCTTCACAGGGCCTCGGCCAGGGTTGCTCCCTTTAGCAACATGGATGGGGTCTAGGTAAAATGTTAGCATCACCACGTCCTCCTGCGGACATGCTGTGAAAGAAAATAGGTAGCCCTGCTACCCTGAAAGACTGGTCTTCAGCACCAAGGATTTCCAGGAGAAGACAAGCCAGTGCAGAGAGAGGTGGATAAAGATGCCTTTCTGCAAACACCAAACTGCACCCCCAACAGTGGGATTTCAGATCCTCCCCCCTCTGCCTTTCCTACACAGTGCCAAGCCGGGGCATTGCTTTGGATCCCATTCTCTGTGCTTGGCAGGGCCAAAGAGCCACCTTTTCCTGGGCTATAGGAAAATGAAAAAGGAATAGAGCCACAGAAGGTCTAGCTTTCACACAGCCACTGGAGGATTAGGTCTCCCTCTTTCACTCCAGTCTTCTTCCGCTCTCCACATGGGTGGGCAGACTCTTTTCATGGAGCTGACACAAAGTACGTGGAAAACAGTAGCAGGATGGGACAAAGGGGTCAACTGGTTTAAATCACCAAAATAGAAGTCCAACAGTGCATAAATCTTAGCAACAAGCATGTTGTGCTCTGACTGCACAGCTTTTCCCCAGTCCATTATATTAAGCGGTAAAGAGAAAATAATTTAAAAAGAGACTGTCTCTGGCCTTGTGGATGTGTTTTACCTTGTGATTGTCGACGCAGGGCTAAAGCCTCGTGTTCTGAGACACGACACAGCACTCACCCTGCTGACAGGGACTAGATGATCTTAAAGGTCCCTTCCAACCTTAACAATTCTGTGATTCTGTGATTCTATGACAGGGCTCTCAGTACACTGATAATCTCTTGATACTGTTTAACATAAGAAACCAAGCACACTCCTCTTCACAATGGACATTAATTAAAATGGACAACATGATCTCTGCAAAACTTTACACAGCTGATCAGAAACCTCTAAGTCACTTAGGCATAGCATATAAAGATACTTCGGATGCTTGCTAGGTCCTCAAACATACGAATGCCACCACATGCCTTCCTTTATCAATTGTGGTTATGATTGTGGTATGCCAGAAAAAAATCAAACCTCAAGAGGCTCTACAGAGCCTCAACCTACGGTCAACAGCCAGAACCAGGTATGAGAAAGTAGGATTCAGGATAAAAACATCTCAGCTGTGTCCTGCTGAAGGGTAAGAGGATGATCTTTGCAAATGTTAAGTCAAGCATAGTTCTTCCCAAACTACCTCAGCCTTAGAAAACATTTGCTAACAGTCTTACAGCTAATTGTTTTGCACTTCATTATGCCCAAATCTGAATGCCTTCATACACCACAGGATGGCTCACCTTGTCCCCCCTTGGAATATGCTGTATTTATTAATATTCAGAAGGTAAGTGCAGTTCTTTCTTACCAAGATGTGGATGCCGTCATAACTGTCAAGAACAGATGGATACAACAGCTCTTAGAGTTTTCCTAAATCTCAGATTGCAAGGAAAAGATTTCAGAAACAAACTTACCCAGTATATCACGATGAGTGTAATACCGTGTTCTGAAAGGCTTATACTCCCGGATCCGATTAAAAGTAGCATTGGAAGGTGGTGGTGGTATTATTTTTGAACATACTGCACAACAAACAAAGGAGTCCAGATCAGGACTTCTAATCATTGTGGTACTGTAGTATTATTCTGTAATACAGTTACTAAAATGTCAGAACTCTGTTCCTGATAGATCTTGTGCTTGCAGGCATAAACACTTATTGTTGCTACAGAAAACATGCAAGCTGATGAAGACAGAAAAATCATTGACCATTACTTTTTACCAAGTTAGCTGAAACATTTGCCTTCAGATTAGCATTCACACATGCTGACAGCTCAGTAACATGCTGTAGGCAGATGATGAGGGAGGGTTGTATGAAGTGACCCCCTCCAGCCTTAATACAGCTCCCTACATAGCAACTGTTACTGGGCAGGGCTGGCTTTGCTCACAAAGAACTAACTTTCCCTGCTAATAGTTAAGCAGTGTCACAGCAGGATTTGGCCTTTTTAATGCATTTTTGTTGTTGTTGAATGTCAACAATTTCTATTCAAACCATGTAGTCTAAGGAAATTTTAGAAGCAGTACAATAGCTACTGTTTCAGATATTTGAATCATAGCATTTTGTTGCTGTTCTTGGTAAAGATGTGAAAGGCAGCACAGACAATAAGTAACTGGCAAAAACCTGAAAGAGCCTCTGCCCAGGAAATAATTTTGGCTCCCAGTTCCTGTTAAGCCAGCTATCATCCATTGTAGATAATTATTACTATATTGAAGATGAAATTGAGAAAAGTGGAACAAAAGAAATTGTATTGGTGCTGTTTGCTTATCCTCCAGACGCATAAGGGAATCCATGCTTTCAGAGTGGAGTGAACAGACTCTGTTACCGATGTAGTTGTGTTTGGGTGGGTTTTTTTTCCCTTTAATCCCTATACACACATAGTTTTTATGTATATAAATCAGGTACTTAAAATAGCAAATGTCAGTATTGACACTGTAACACCCACTACATTCTCCTCTGTATTTGCACTGCTTTATCTCCTTTTTATATATAATTTTTGTAGCATTAAAAGAGTTACCTGTACAGCACTTGCCCCAAATATGGAAAAGCTCCTTAATAAGGACAAGTCTAAACACTCACTCCTCCTTCAGCCTGCGCAGTTCTAAATTAACCTGGTTAACAGGACTTTACTTCATGCAATAGATAAGAGGCTCCATCTCAGACAGCTTTTCTATGAAGTGTCACTGGCATGCACATCACCTAGACCCTGCCCAAGTCAGTTCCACACCTTGCTCTTCCACACACCCCCTCCTCCTTTTCCCTCAGTAACTTCCAGATCCATATTCACTTCACAAAACATAATTCAAAATCTTGAGAACAAAAATCCTGCATTATTCCCAAATATGTGAAAATCAGAGACTGGGCTTTCTCACTTCAAATCATTTGCAGGTATAAGGACCAAAGTGTATATTTTAAAAGCCTGCAGAAAAAACAGGTTAAAATGCTTACTGTAGCACTGTTTTTGGAATAATTTAGTTAAATTCATGCAAACATATGAGACTCGTGCATTTTAATGAACTGAAGAGAGCTAAAATCCTGTGTGACCATTTTTAAAAGAACAGATTAATTCTAAAGATCCATCACATCCTATCAAACAAAACATATTCTACAGGATATGCACAGCATATATTTCACCTGGAAATTCCTTCACTCATCAAAAGGCAAGTAGTTTCCTCACCTGCAAGCTTTCGGATTTGCCCAAGACCTTGCTGTTTTGAGGTAGCTAGGCTCACAGAGGGGAATATGCTTTTAAAGGCTGTAAAAATGCTATTTTTATATAGCTTTATCGAAGGTAGAGCTCAGGTCCCTTCTCAGAAAGGAGGTAGCAAAACCAAGGCCCAGCTGAATTTAAGATGCAGGTAACTATAAAACACGAACAGGAGGAAAATCACAGGTTCGAAACGAAGGATTTGGAGTGAGATACAGAGAAAACCCATAGAGCAACTGCTGCCCCTCAAGGCAGTCAGTCACCTTTTTGATCTTCAATAACAAAATCTTCCAATAACAAAACCCAAAGCAATTTCCAGAGTGGCAAAGCAATTGTCCCTGCATGTTCATTCTTCTTTGACCTGACAGAAGCCACCTTGGCCAAAAGGGGGTTAACAAAGAGGTCTCTCAGCTTCTTGGGAGCACTCAATGGGGCTGTAAACATGAGGAGCTGGAAAAATGCAAACAGAACACTAATAAAGGCCCATGGTGGAAAAAGGGCACGGCCTGGTATGTGCCCTCCCCACCACGTGGAGTTTGGTTACTGCAATACCATCTAGGAAATGTCAGGCCCATGGAAGTAGGTAGAGAAGATCATAGGAAAGGGCCTCAGTGCTGGATCAGGAAAGCACCCACCCGTATATTTTGCTCAAGGTAAAGGCTCACAGGGGACTATTCCATGAACTAAGGAAACACCACAACACCCACCCGTCCTCCAGCCACACCAACCAGCAAACTGCCGAGGGTCACCTCCAACCCACACGCAAGGCTGTTCAGCAAAACTTGGCTTGTTCAGGTCGATACATTCTTTTCTCTGTGTCTGTAAGAACTTGTTGATTTTAGACTTTCCATTCCTTAGTCTGAGCTCAGTAACCTATAATAAATTCATGTTATGTAAGGTACTTTGCAATATAGAGAAATTTAGGTTTTGAATGCAGCTTAAATAAACTAGTCCTGCTGGCTAGTCAAGACCACCCCACAGCTTTGGCTAACCTGGAGTTATGTATGATTGGCAAGCTGATACAGGTATGTTCACTGACCTGCTGTATGATGCAAAACATGAAACGTAATGGCTGAGTTCTTCCTGTCTTTCTCTTGGCAGAAGCACTCGTTTCACNTTTCTCTTGGCAGAAGCCCTCGTTTCATTTTTTCTCTTCTATCTAGCTATTGATTATTGTTTTCATTTGCAAAGAAGAGTATATTAGCATCCAAGGATTATTTTGGACAGCATTTTACAAATTTATTATTTATTGAATAAAACCCTTCAAGGACTGCTTTATCAGATCTTTCTTGCCTTAAAATTACTTTACTTGTTAATTATCAACTTTCAACAGATCAAGAGATCAGCTTTTTCTTTTCACACACAATACATTATGCCTTCTGTTTAAAAGAAAAACCCCTGTTTTCACTTAATCAAAACAAAGGGAGAAGTGAGCTGAACTATCATGTAAATTTCTAAGGTATTTACCAGTCTTGGCTGCATGTCCGAGTTAATTGCATGTCTTCTGACATACTGTGGAGATCGCACACAACAATTCTTAAAATCACTTTTATGTTTGCATGTATCTTAAGTGCAATTTACTTGTACAGGCATGGCATTTTATAAAGAAACTGGATTAAAGAGCAAGAGACACATTTATTCGTTATTTCAATGGACAGAGAAAAAAATAGCAGTTGCCTTGAAAAGTTCTGTGAATGATTTGCTGATTTCCTTCCTTACGTTCTCAGTCCCACTTGGAAGTTTTCCTCCTCATATACCTGGACCCCTCACTGTCGATTGCTTCATAAAGGTCCTTTTTATTCTCTACTGTTGCATGCAAATAACCAAGGTAGGCCACACAGAGGCTAATTGCTATGAGTCCAAATGCCATCACAGGTTTGTTCTGGCCAGAAAAAAAGAAGAGTACACATTTTTAGTCAAAACATTTTTCATTCATCACAAACATTACATTCTTCAATCTTAGCTTAGAAAGTAAACAGCAAAGTATTGTGACATCTGCAAAAATTATCATTGCCTTCTTGTAGACTGATCCAAATAACTTTAATAAGCAGCAAGAAGGGAGACCTGATTTTCTGATAGGAAAAGGAATTCCCTATGAAAAAGACGACTCATTGCCCAGTGCTCTGACTTTCGCTGATCACAAATGCTGCTTGAGCATGAATGAACAGGCTAAAACCAATTACTGAAGGTTACTATTACAAACTTCTAACAGAATTCATACTGGGACAATGTACGTTGCTCCTGCCAAGCGACCTTGATTATAACCCTCTAAAACAGACCACATATTATCATTACAACATTTGTGTTTATTATATGCACAAAATTTCATCCAGTCTTTCTGGGTTCTGCTAGTGTATCATCAACTGAACTACAAAAGCCAGAAAAAGAAAAATCCAAAATATTGAAAAGCTACAAAAAATCCCCTCCTTTCATATCAAAAAGCTTGTTTTATTATTAGCTCCTTTTTAAATATTGAAGAGGACTCCTATTACTTAACCTGTCAAATTACATGGGTAACAGGCCTGTAAACGGGCTTTCTGAAAGCAACTTGGCTAGGTACAAAAGAATCAAACAATATAACAGTGAAATAAAAGCTGGAATAAACAATGTAATGTTCTGGGCTCAAACAATCAGAGTGAAAAAAAAGTAAAAATATTTTTAGCTACATTACTGGGTGGTTTGCATAACAAGAAATGGTTATATAACACACACACAGAATAGTGATGATTATTTTAAAGCAACCGTGTCTCTCCAAGCATATTTATTTTCTCTCAGAATGAGCCTCTTACAGGTTTAATGAAAAGCTCTGGGTTCACAGCGCGGAACAGCATAGTTGTTTGAACACTCCTCAGTCCAGGTTTTCTCTCTTTGAGTGTTTCATTTTCATTTGGAGGTTTGGTAGAAGACATTTTAATTAATGTTAAATACTTCCTAAAAAACAGAATGAAAAATCAATGCAATTTTTATAAAAAACTCGAAGAACAACATTTGCTGAATGAGTTCACACTCAGCTTGTCTTCTACAGCATAAATTTTAGTTTGTGTACATAATAACAATTGCCTTTGCTGTTACCTAACACTCCCAGCTTAAGCTCACTGATTTTCAACCTTGACAATTTTGTGCAACCTAAAATTAACTTCTGGAGATGCACACCTTTATATAGCAAGTATAAGCCTCCTGATAATGGGTTTGGGGTTTCTAATGCTTTAGGAGCCTGTGGACATAGCAACAGCCTTCAGGCTAGAAAGGCAGGGTACACTTTTTTTTTTTTTTAAAAATAACCTTATGTGTGACAGCACAGCTTGCACCCTGTTGTAGTGTGGTCACTCATCCCATTGGCCTTAAGACTCAAGTCTCATTCTGACATACAAGGGGCAGGTCCCATGCAAGATGCCACCTGAGCAAAGGTGAACAAAACATGCCCTTGGTTAACCCCACTTACCCGAGGGCAGATGAGACAAGGTGCTAAGGATACCCCTGCCCCGTAGTTTACGTAAGTGAGCACAGCCGGGGGCCCACGGCCAAGAGTCACAAACCCAACCCAGCAATCGCCCCTGGCCTCCTCCGGTAAGGCCCCAGGCACAGCAGGGAGGTCAGGGCAGCGTGAAGGTCGGCTAAAGGCGACTACACCAGCACAAGGCACTGCCAGGCACAGGGTGGAACAACGCCAGTCCACACTTGAGAACAACCGCCCGCCAGCTCAGCCTGACCCCCCATACCTGCCCCCAAGCAGCACAAACCGTGAGGGCGGCGAGCGAAAGGGCGGAAACCTCCCCCCCGGGGCGGTCAGGGGGCTCCTGACGCCGCTACCGGCTTTAAGCCGGGGACGAAGCGGGGAGTTTCCCCAGAGGAAAAGCCCAGCGGGTACGCCCGGGACATGACGAGCAAGGCCAAGCCGCCGCCACCGCTGTGCTCCAACGGCACCTCAGGAGGCGGCGGGCAACGGTTAACGCCCCGCGCGCCCCCTGCCCCCCTTCCCCCGCCGCTACTCACCCCGCGCCGCCACCGGGGCCTCCCCGCGGAGGGGACAGGGCCGGCCTGCGCCTGCGCGCTTGCGCCCCCTTCTGGGCGGAGGCCGCGGGCGGCAGGGGCGGGAGAGCTGCCCCGCCCCGCCCTGCCCCTCCCGTCCCCTCAGGCGGCCGGCGGAGCGGAGCCGGGCGGTGTGGCAGGGGAGGGTCGCGGAATCACAGAATAGTTCGGGTTGGAAGTAACCTTCAAGACCACCCAGTTCCAACCCCCTGCCCTGGGCAGGGACACCTCCCACTAGACCAGGTTGCTCAAAGCCCCATCCAGCCTGGCCTTGAACACCTCCAGGGGTGGGGCCTCCACAGCTTCCCTGGGCAACCTGTTCCAGTGCCTCAACACCCTCAGACTACAGAATTTCTTCCCAATACCTAATTTCATCCTAATTTTCATCCTAGAATTTCATTCTAATATCTAATCTAAATCTACCCTCTTCCAGTTTAAAATTGTTACTCCTCATCCTATCGCTACACTCCCTGATAAGGGGTCCCTCCCCACCTTTCCTGTAGACCTCCTTCAGACACTGGAAGGCTGCTATAAGGTCTCCCTGGAGCCTTCTCTTCTCCAGGCTGAACAACCCCAACTCTCTCAGCCTGTCCTCACAGCAGAGGTGCTCCAGCCCTCTCATCATCTTCGTGGCCCTCCTCTGGACCTGCTCCAACAGGTCCATGTCCTTCTGACATTGGGGGCTCCAGAGCTGGACTCAGTACTCCAGGTGGGGTCTCACCAGAGCGGTGTGGAGGGGCAGAATCACCTCCCTCGACCTGCTGGCTCCTCACCTGGGGTTGTGGGTCTTCCTCCCCAAGCACAGCTCCAGATAACAAGTGGGAGGTGGGGGGAAGAAGCTGGCTTGCTCGGAAGAGGAGCGCTTCACTGCTGAGCCACTCCTCAGCGCCCAGGCAGGCACCGTCCCCTCCAGCCCCCCGTCCTGGCAGCAGGCCTCGGCCGGCGGGCATTGAATGTTGGCCCCCGGTGAGGGCCAGTCCCTGGTAATCCCCTGCAAACTCCCCGAGAGCTATACAAGATTCATCCTGTTGGCGCAAATCTTGCTACTCAGGCTAGCAGCAATTATGTTTTAAATGTGGGAAATGGAAAAAGAGAAGCGGTGAGATTCCCCCACCCGTTGATCCCAAGCGCCGGGATTGGGAAGGGGTGTTTCATGCGGAGATGTGCCTCTGGAAGTGCGGTTGTCTGAGCAGAAAAATACGCTGCGATTTAAGCATCTGGTTTCTGGTATTTAGATCTGAACTCAAGATTTCAGGCGCCTGGAAACTCCTGGTTATGTAAATGCTGCTTTGCAGTGGTGTTTTGTTTTCTATTATTTGTAAATAGTTAAATTAATAAAATTACCCAGAGTCCAGAGGAAACAAAGCTCATGCGATCACATCTGCCTGCTTGTGCCTCCCTTTCTGTCTCTACTGACTTCGATGCCACTGGGCAGTTTCAGCCATGTTAGAAAGAAGGGTAGAAATTTAAAATTTTGGAAAAAACATTACCTGGGGGCTAGGGAGAGACCCAGATTAGTGCTCACCTAGGTAACAGGGGGGCAGAAATGAGATGTGACAGGTAATACTACAGAGATTTAGCTGCAGCCAGCTGCAGGATTAGTACGTACGTAGTTCTGGACTCACCAGCCTAGCTCAGACTCCTCCATATCTGAAAGGTGTGTGAGAGGACTTTGGTGGAGCGTCGGGTTATTGCAGCTATGGAGGCAAAGGGGGACAAACTTAAACATAAAGGTATCCAGGCTCTCAGAACCTCTTGCTCCATGTTTTATTCTGCAGTAATCAAACTGCTTTTTTTTTGTTTTTAAAGATGGCAGAGTAATAGGATATTGCAGGTTAACTTGTCCCTTCTAAATGCAGATGGAGTACCTAAAGATTTATTTTTTTTTGCTGTGTGTAAATATCATGAGGTGAGAAAAATAGTAGGGAAATAAATTTTGATGTCAAGAGAGGATTGAGTGGTACGTCTGGGGTTTGTGTCAACATTTAATTCACAACATACCATCTGCTAATCTGGTAGCTATTGTTTTGGCAGCATATGCCACACAGCTGTTGTTTGGAAACCATTGAGTAGAAAGTCAGGTCTGAGTGAAGGTTGCTGCTCTCGTTTGTTTTCATGTTTGTGTAATTGAAAGAAGCCGATACAAGGTTTTTGCATGAGCCTTGGTTTTTGGGAAGGTAGCTTGATTTTCTTGAGGGAAGGGGGAGCTTTTACAGTACTGTAGGAGGCGTTCTGCATACAGCTTCCAAATAATTGATGCATTGTATATGGGAATGCAAAACATTTCTATCACGACACTGAGAAGCGCACTTGTTTATCAGCACGTGCACCTCTTCCCAGCAGTTACTGTCATTAACTGACCCCATCCACACAGATAAAACTTCTGACCCAAGGTCAGCCAGGGTCATAATGATATTCTCCAGCTGGTAGATGGGTTTATCCCAGAACACATTTGCCTGATAATGGTGGTTAGGATTGTTAGGTTGTTGCTAGTTCTCTAGTACTTCCCATCTTTCCTATAAACAACCCAGACATGACAGATGGGGAAAGAAATCATATGCAGTACAAAGAACATCATCAGCTGGAGAGAAAATATTCTCTGTATGAAGAGTTGTGGGATAAGGCTTTATGCACAGAAGGCTTTATGCATAGAAAGAGAAGAAGCAGAGAGGGACTTAGAAATGGGGTTGGGTGAGTGCTGGTACTCAGCATACATCGAGCAGGTGCCGACTATCCAGGTTAACTCTGCAGTAAAAAAAGCTTGGACTGCTTACTGTTTCTAGTTTTGCTTTATAACTGTGGGAAAGTGTCTTATTTGATCTTTAATGTGGGTATTATGTTGCTATCATCTGACTCAACAGGATGTTGAAATGCTCAATCCATCAAGGCTTATAAAGTTGTCTGGCATCTTTTTATAGGAGACTCTATAAAGGGTAGAACTGTAAACACCTGTGGTATTTCTGAGCCACCCACCCTCTTAATATCTGAGTATCCCTCCTGAAAAGTAACCATGCAAAAAAACCTTGCAAACTGAAGGCTGTTACTGAGATTTATATTCCTCTTAAACAAATTCCTTTGAGACTCCGCATTCAGTATTGTGCTGTATGCCGCGGCCATTCAGAACTTAATAGCAGTTTCTGCTTTTCTTGAGACTCACATCCCCTTATCGTTTGAGGTGCAGAAGAGCCTCTGTAGGGAACAGAGCAAAGCTGACACTGTGTCCTGCAAATGTCGTTAGCATGTGATAGCCAGCTTATGCAGTCTGGGGAGTAGCAGCATCCCTCCACGCCTTTGCTGATTCACCTCGCCGTTCCTGCTTATTTCAAGTACCACACAAGAACAGAGCTTCATATTGTCTTCAAAGTAAAGATAGGATGCCTCGAGCTACTGATAAGCTTATCCCTACTTTAGAGACACAGTTACAGAGCTGTTGTGGACAGAAAAAAATCTTTTTGCATCAACATTGGGACTTCAGCACTGGTGTAACTTATAGTGAGAGGGGCAATTTCCATCAAGTGTTTGTTAGGGTTTTCATACATAGATGTCTAGTGTGTATTTGCATTCCTGTTTTGCCTGGTTTTTACAATGTTTTATACATTGTGAGCTTCATGGTATTTTAATTAGAGTTGACAACTGGGACTTTTTTCCATTCTCAACAAGTCTGGGGATGAAGAGAAAGCAAAAATTAGGAATTACAATGCCTCCTTCACCTTACTCACAGCTAATGGCGAGGGGAACAATTATTGCACTGAGACATGTGAAACAGTATTGCCATATTAAGGACGTAACTGCAGAAGATGAAACGAACAGCTCTCCAGCTAGACAGAGGTGGCAATGAGAACTTTCTGTGAGGTTGTTGCTCAGCTCGTGTCAGTTCCAAGAGCCCTTATGCTTCTTTTCAGCTGCTATTGCTCATTTGTATCTTTCCCATTGAAAGAAAGCAGAGTTTTCAGACGGCAGCATGAAGTTGTTGGGACCCCACCACTGACAATCCAAAATAGTTTTAAGGCAATGTGCATTTTAAAAATGAAAATCTGTTGGAGTGAATCTTCCGTGTTTCATAACATTATGTGTATGTCTTCCATAACACTTGTTAGCCAGCTGTGTCTCTGAGAGAAACAAAGCACCCAGCTGTGCTTTCCAGCAAAGATTAAAGCAATTGTTTTTCTTCAAATACTGATCAAGCTTATAAATCTTTTTAACTGAATTCAGCATGGAAGGAGAAAGGCACTTTGTTTAGTTCTACTTTCATTAACGAGCAGGAAAATTGTTTCTGACTGGGAACAGAATAATATCAAAACTCAAAGCATCCCCTCTGGAAAGAAAAAAGCGAGTTTCTACTGAAAAGGAAGAGCTGAGAAAGAAGTGCAGCACTGAATTTGCTCGCTACAACAATACACAGCCAGATACCTTAAAGTGAGGTTTAAAGACAAACTTGAGCTAATCTAAGACTGCACCTCCAAAATGGAGTGGGTAAGAGGAGACCTGTTTTCACTTGCAGTTGCTGTGGCCTTCCTTGTGTGAGGACTTAGAATTGCTCAGCCTTGGACTATGCGGATTTTGCTCCCTGGTCTAGCTGAAANAAAAAAAAAAAAAAGAAGAACAAAGTTTATTTTTCTATTGGATGGGTGAGACGGTCTGATGTAAGCAGGGCAATACCAGTCGGGAAGGCAGTTGGCTGTGGGGGCACAGACCAGCCTGCAGCACTGGGGTTCCCAGTCAGCTTACGCTGTGATAAGTTAAAATCCTTCAGCTAGTGCCCTCCCTAATCTAGGCACCCTTCAGATCTCAGGCAGGGAACACAGCTCCTAGGAAGACTCCGGATGGTAGAAATTTCACAGGTTTAACAGAGTGAACTCTGTAGCAAGGGGCTCTGGCACTCTGTATTTGGAGCTCTTCAGATTTTCTGCACCTTATGGTTGTCTTTTAGTATACAGTTGTCTTTAGCTGGGAGGCTCTGCGTTACCTGCAGTCTAACTCCAAGCTCTGGCACCTTCAGTCACCCTCCAGAGGCATCAGCTTCTCTGGGGGCAGTACCAAGGTCCTGATTCAGGCGCATGTGTTAGGCTGCGTGATACCCTCCTCTCTGTAAAACTACTGAACATTCACATATAATTCCCTGATAAAAGCCACAGTAACTTTAAGCTAAATAAATTATACTGTGAATAAATTATACCATGAAGAATTCATTTAAGAGGCAAGGAGTTCAGTCTTTCTTTTTTTGTAATGTTACTCTGCAGTATAGCCATGTCTCAGGTAAAAATGACTGCTAAAGCATTCCTGCCTGATAAGATGCATAAGGCAGGACATAAACACTTATTCCATTGCTTAGTTATTAAAAATATATGGGCTTTCTGCTGGGGAGTGGCTCAGTTGCCTAGTCCAACGTGGGAACCGATAAGCATGTACAGTAACCAAAATATATTTTAATAACAAAAAACAGGCTTCAATTACTTGGCAAAACCACTGTGATTTAAAATTTTAATAGAAAAACCTGTCTGAACATTTGTGTAATGTATTGTTAGTGGTAATGTGTGCTTAAAAGAATATTTGTCTTGAGTCGACAATTTACGTGTCTGAGAGAACCCAAAATACAAATCTGATGTAAAATGTCAAAGAGCAAACAGGGCAGGAGTTCAGGCTTTTAGGTCAGTTATATGATTTCAGAAGGTTGCCGTAATTCCGTACAGAGGTTTCAAGTTTTTCACATGGACAAAGTTCTTCTGAAAAAAATGTAGGAGCCATACTATGAAGGGGTGCTAAGAGTCAAGAAGTACTTCATGAAGGCCTTTCTTGCTATTTTGGTATTGCAGTAAAGTTAATATCAGAGAGAGCTTAAGTTGGATGAAATGAAAGTTGGTAAGGAAGCAAGATCTGAACTGGGGAGCCAGCCGGGTCCTCCAGGTTATGCCATAGAAATGCCATATGAAAGGCAGGCTCTTTGCTGTGAGTTTTCTGTACGTGTCCATGCAAGACTGATGTGGTCAAGTGACTTCTTGACTGGCAAGTGCACAAGCTATATGGAGGGTCACGGATCATTGCCCACTGCTTTGGATGCCCCAGCTGTGTGTCTTCAGGTTGTGCCATTACTACTGTGAAAGCACAAAGTCTGCAACATTAGAGCTGATGCCGATGAGCACTCAAAAGATGCAGATAAAGCCTGTGACTTTAAACAAATGCTGTAGTTTCCTCTATCTTTCTGATGACACAACAGACACTATGGTTCTGGTTTGAACAGTGTGCCGGGAGAGATGATCAGGTTTCACTCGTTTCGTTTATATTACCTAGGAGACAAGCAGTTTCCATTTTGAAGGCTTAAAGCAGTAACTCCCTTTCTTGGAAATGAATCATTGATTGTTAATGCGACTAGAAAGCTGGGGTCCAGCTGTAATCACTCAGTGAGACACAGGTAAGTTAAGAATTTCTTGTTATAAAATATAGTTTTACTGAATAAGAAGTTGTTTTTCTAATGTCAAACAGGCTTGACACTCATGAAAGTGTCCCATCAGCCACCATAAACCACAGACATAATCCTCTTTTCATTGCACTATTGCAGAACTTTGTGACTACTAAGGAATTACAAACCGTAATGTGGCCACTGTTGATTGTTCAAGTGGACATCTTTTGACTTAGTCAATTCATCTTTTTCAGAAGTTGACTAAAGTGTTACAACAGCAGCCTGAATGGAGCAGTGATACTGACTAATGTTGAAGATCATTTGCTGCAGAGGGAGTTTTTGTTTACAGCTGAAGAGCATGGAAGAGGTGGGTTATCTGTTTGTCACAAAGGTGATAAGAAATGCAGTAGTAGTTGTCTAGGCAAAATATAGACATCACAACTTCAAAAGAAAATTAAGTCATTTTGGCTACTTCTGAGTTTAATTTTTTTTTAATTATACAGTTTACCAAAGTAACAAAGAAAACAGTGAACTGTGTCTGCCTTCTTTCAAAACCCATTCATTGCTATGGAGGAGAGACCACAGCAATTAGCAGCTGGCAAAGCATCACACTCAGCAGCTGCTGGGTTATTAAGTTGTGTCTGCGGTTTCCCTAAATACAAAACAAGACAGCATTTTGCCACCACTGGCTTTAAAAAAGAATGCCAAGTGTGCTTAAGGTTACGAAGCTTACTGAAGACATAGTTTAGAAGTTATATTTTCAGAGAAGTGAATGTTGGGCAGCTAAGGTCCTGAAGCCCAGAGAGGAAGGAGATTTGTCCCAAGCCACTGCAGAAGCCTATGCAAAAGTCAGGTGTAAAAGCTAAACCAACCAGCTCCAGTCTAGTGCTAAATGACCAGCTGAGCCCTCTTCCATCTAGCCTTTTATTTTCCTTCCTGTAGTCAGTTGGCAAATAAATACCCAGGCTGATGTTTTTACACACCATACTTATATTTTAAGCACTATTTAATTGTTTGTGGAATTCTATTTTTAATATCACAGTTACCCAGAGGTTTATCTCCCAATGTACCAAAGGGCTTATTTCTTGCTCTGAGGAGTTAAAAGTTAATAATAGGCATGAAATAGTGAGAGGTTAGAATCAGTAAGCTAAGGAAGATGAAGGCAAGGGCCTGGGCTGTGAGAAACCATGGTTCTTCCCTTAGTTCTGCCTCTGGTGTGCTAGGTGATGCTGAATAAACCACATCCTCTCTCTGGTGGACATCTCCTCCACAGCACCTATTTTCTCTGCCTAGATTGTTGATGTTTAGAAGAGAGGACTCCATTACTTATTACAGGTTAATGAAGAGTTTATACCAATGAAGCTCAATCTAAACTGCCTATAGATTACTTTTCAATGATCTGTGAGAGAAGAGCAAACTATTGCCAGTATGTTTACATCTGCTATTCAGGGGCCTCCACTTCCACTGGAAGCGTCTGAAAGATGAAAGAGGTGGGAAACCTTTGGCTCAGTCAGCCTGAGAACCACGAATTCTGCTGCACTACCACTAGCAGCGGTCATGGAAGAAGTGAACATCTTTGCTAGCGTGCAGATCAGGAGGGCTGTGTTTGCCCATGGGTTGTCAAGTTTTACCTGCCTTGTTTCTGAAGAGCCTTAAAAAGCAATGAGTATCAATACTATGTTAATATTGCAGCTTTATTCATTTTATGATAAGAGACAAGTTGTCTGAACAAGGCAAGGTTAATTTTTACAACCTCTCTGTTTTCTCTCATTGGCTCTTTCATAAGGACCTGGAAATCACCTTACATTGGCACTCTCACCATTGAACAAGAAACAAAGGCATTGCAAGGTTAGTGACTAGCAACAATAGTTTTTCATCTCCTATCACAGATGTGCAACAGTTTGAATACCTAGTGCATGCGCAGCTCAGTAGGGTGACTTTTTATACTGTACCTTGATGTTCCCAGGAGGTTTCCTGCTCCCTTTTTGGTAGCGGAGCACTGGAATAGATGCAATGGGGTGAGGGACTAGTGGAGCTTTCATCAATTTAAGAGCAGACTGGACAAACATCTGTCAGGAAGCACAACGAAGCCTTCTTAGGGCCAGAGAATGAAGAAAATCAGTGTTTCTCAGCCTGTGGACCTTACACCTCTGGTAGTCAGTAAGGAAGCAGTGGGTAGTCCATGAAACAAACACAAAGACTCAGCAACCGTAAAACGGATGTGCACTTCCTTGTAACAGCGAACAAAGAAAATAAGGGGAAAATGCAGTTACTAATTGAACATATGAAGTTATTTATTTGATCATTTATGGAAACCATTGTGCCAATGCTTTTTTTTTTCTTTTCCTCATAACACTGAGATGATCCTTGGTGTTTTAAAGGAAAGGCGCTGCAATGATGTTTTGATTAAATTGTAAAAAAAAAAATGAGAGGATGAAGTCTCAAGATTATTACCAGCTTTGTTTTTTTATGATCCTATATCCTCCTCTGTGATTTTCTACTTCTGCTCTCTGCTTTATCATTTTTGCCACTATTTATGGTTCCCTTTCTTCCTGGCAAAAAATTCCCAAAACGGTAAGTTGAAGGTGCAGCAAAATACTCCCTATGTTTATATCAGAAAAATAAAGTGGTTTTCCACCTCTCAGCCTGTGACGATAATTGAGCTTGCTTGTACAGAATTCACAGATCCTCCGTTCCCAGGCTCGTGTTCTTTCAGTTATTTTTCACTGTTCCATCTCTGTTTCCCATAATACTGCACCTTCTTCCCGTAATTTGCCTGCTCTCCGAGTGCCGAGCTGCCTGCCCTCTTTGTGCCCCTAACTTTGGATGCTTTCCCCACTTCCCCTCTATTTAGTCAGCTTGTTCTTGCATTTTCTTATATTTTTCCCCATTTTCCTCTGCACAAAGATACCTTTTCTGCTTTTAAAGTAATTAAATTAGCAGAGCTGATTGAAATCTAGGTGAACTAATTCTCTGAGCACTATGCTTTTCAACAGATGCATTACTCAATGCACATTAGCCAACCTTCTGTAGACCTCATTGAACGACAGAAATTATTATCTGATGAATATATTCAACAACAATAGCATTGTTCAAACACTTTACTCAATAAATTACATTCAGCACACTCAGAAGTTAATGGTGCATTCAGGTTGCTCTGTTTACTCAGCAGAGCATGTGTACAGCCTTACGGGGGAAAACCAACTCCCTGGCACGTCTGAGGGAAACAGGGGGTGTGGAGGCTCTTCTGGTCAGTTGTGTCTCTGTTGAGCAGGACAAAGCGTGTCTGTATGCTGGTGGGGGGGGTGTTTAAGTCACATCTAGGGAATAAATGATGTATGTGAAGAGGAAAAGATATAACCTGCTCCATTTCCTTGCTGGAAGTAGAAGAAGCCCAGGCATTTGTTTTCATGCTCATCCTTAGTACTTCAGCTAGAAATGAATACAACAAATCAGTGTATTTCTAATCTCCAGCTTTTGTCCAAGTTGGGGTATATATGTGTGTATGTGTCTGGAGCAGGGGGTTGAAGTAAATCTAACCTCAAATCCCTGCTCTTCACTTCTTGCTCCATTCAACTTTTTCTTGAGCACTTGGAGCAAATAATTTTTCTTTTACTGTTTAAGACTCTCTAGTGCCTCCTTTGTCATTTCCAATAGAGGCTAAGTCTTTTTGTGGTCTTTATGTCCACAGTGCCAAATAGATCCCCCTTTGACCCTTCTGTTGCTTTTTTAAACCTTTGAGTCGTTTCATTGTTAGCCTCAACATTGGATGTTACCTTGATGCAAATTGATGTCATCTACGTTTTCCACAGTCTACTCAATTTCTTCAGCCAGCTTCCCTTCTTGACTGCTTTTGATTCATTCTGTACAAAACGAACCTCCTCTGAATGCTAAGGTTGAAACTTCTTTTTGGCTACAAGGATTTGGATCACATTTTTTCCTCTCTTGTCCTTACATTGGTCAGAATATAATTTTGCTAAAGCATCATGCCCTGACACAGCTCTTACCATCTGCTTCCACGTGTACTGCTACTAAAACAAACTAGTGTTACAAAACTTCATACCACTGTCATCTTTTTCCTACTGCTCAATTGTGTGCTTACTTGGAGGTTTCTCTTCTTTTGTTGTCTGAATCCTCACCGTGCTCTGAATTTCATACAGCCCGTAATGTCTTTGTTTTCTCTAGCCTTAGCTAACAACCTCTCATCATCTGTACCTGTGCTGTCCCATGAAGTCAATTTTCTCATGTTTGCCTGTTGAGTAACTCCTTATCTTTGAAGTCCATTTTAGTTTTTCCATTCCATATGTTCTTTACAATGCTTCAGTGAATTAATCGTGTTTTCAAAGGATACAAAAGCATCAGTTAACATCCACAGTCTTCTATAGCAACAGTGGTGCATAAAGCAAACATAACCTTTTAAAGGCACATTTCCAGCTCCTTTATGCCAGTTACAACCCATATAATACCACAAAACAGGATTGGTGGCAATTTAGGTTTGCGGCTGAAGGTTGTCCTATAGCACCATATCTCAACATCAAGTGAAGCTTGCAAGTGGAAAAATATAACCGTAGCTCTGTAGACTTCTGGTTGCAGAAGCACTGCTGGCCACAAGACCTGCCCTGCAGTCCTTTAACAAATTTCAGTTTCTAATCAACAGAACACATAGACCAGGAACCACCTTTAGTGCTGTGAAACCCTGCTGCCCCACTGCCAGATATCTAGGCACCGAAATGCATTGCTGTTTTTCAAAACAGCTTTGCAGGAATTTCACCCATCCAGTCTTCTGGCTGGGTAGAATTTGCCTATTGCTCAGCATCTGCTGGAGATTTTAGTCAAATTCTTGATCCCCATTTTCTTTGGGTAGGACTTTCTTTTCCCCTTCACATCCTTCTCCTCAATGTGAGATTGGCAAGAGAAGGTATAAAGTTTTTCTTTTCTAATCCCTCTTGCTGCTCAGGTAAGGAAGTAGCAGCTCAGCTTTGAGAAGGTATTCACCTCAGCCTAAATTTCTCAATCTGGATTTAGGTATCTCCATGGCCTGATTTCCACCAGTGTTGGTCCCCACTGATTTTTGTGGCTTGCCGGTGACCCAGCATACTTTTCATTTCTGTCCTGATTTGTTCAGCTGGAGGGTCAGAACTGGTGTAACTCCAGTCATGGATTGATAGGTGGCATTAGGCTTCTTACATTAGAAAGGGATGGTGCAGTTCTTACGGCCATTAGCAAAAGCCAACTCACAGCTGTACTCATTTTCTATGGAATAACAAAAAACCAGCCTCCCCTTCTATAGTGCTTGCGCACAACTTAAAGTTCTAGGAAAGGCCTTTTGAGGTTTTCCTTCAAATCCCCTCCACACAACAGCTCAGCCACAAGATGTGTTCATATCTGTTAATCATAGATTCATAGAATGGTTTAGGTTGGAAGGGACCTTGA
>RSEF01000003.1:85353947-85384480 GCA_003993805.1 Himantopus leucocephalus | reverse complement strand
CTCCAGCCCTCTGATCATCTTCGTGGCCCTCCTCTGGACCTGCCCCAACAGGTCCATGTCTTTTAATATTCATGCTAGCTCATGTGAATATTTCCTTGCCTGTGCTTTATTACATAGTAGTTAGTATCTTCATGCTTTGCTATTCAGCTCCTTTGAGGCTGATGTATTGACTGTGTATTACTTAACTAGAAAGCATTAAAGCCCTAGTGCTGATCTCTTGAAAAGCTTGATTTAAACTTCTGCTTGAGCCCGAATTGCAGACGTGGAGGACAGAAATAGCTCTTTAATGACAAAAGCCACCACCTTGCCAAACATATTTAAAAGCATATGTCTGATAGGATATAAGCCAACTGATATCCCCCCTGTTATTCTTTTTTACCTGCAGCATAAAGGAGTCGTTTGGTAACCATTCTTCATGAGAATCCAACATCCTTCCCAGTATAAATCAGCAATACATTAATTTCTGCAGCTGTCCCTCAGCTCCTCAAGTAAGTCACCACCTCTAATGGTAGCAATGTAGGAATACCCAAATAGGCAAATAACCTTGTTTTCCAGCAAAAGTCTGGCTGCAGACAGAGGTCATGATGGGCTGCAGAACCAAGGGACAGCGAAAGAATTGCTGAGCTTTCCTTCTGTGTTGAGCTTTGTGATGCTGATTACTACTCATACTCAAACTTCCCAGCTGACGAACTTGCTCATACATCAGTCCTAACTGCAGCTACGGCAGTGGCAGTGGGATTTGCGTGTGCAAGTTTACCGAGAAGTTAGATAGAGAAACAAAAAGAAAACAATTTGCATTTTGGTAGTCAACTTATTATGGGACGCACGGCTCCTATACATAAATTTGAAAGTGAAATATGGTTTCGCTGTGCTTAGTGTTTGCATAACTGACAGGGCTAAAGTTGAGAGCACCTCAGCGGCAGAGTGACAGCCTGAACTTGCCAGAGAAAGCAATAAATATACAATATAAATATGCAATATGCAATATATATATATGCAATAAATGCTTAATAATTTTAAATTGCTTGAGCTGCTGGTTATGTTTCACCTTGAACAAACGTCTCATTTTTCTTCACCCAAGAGGAAGCACCGGTCTGATCTTGTGTTTCTTTGATGCAGCATTTCCTTCTTTCCTTGAGGAGAAAAATGAGCTGGGGATTCCTACGTGATCTGCTGAGTGGAGTGAATAAATATTCAACAGGAATTGGAAGAATCTGGGTAGCAGTTGTGTTCATATTCCGCTTACTGGTTTACGTTGCGGCCGCAGAGAACATCTGGAAATACGAACATGACGAATTTGAATGCAATATCAAGCAGCCTGGTTGTGAAAATGTCTGCTTTGACCATTTTTTCCCTGTCTCCCACATCAGACTTTGGGCTTTGCAATTAATCATGGTCTCCACCCCTTCACTCTTGGTTGTTTTTCATGTCGCTTACCGAGAGAACCGAGAGAAACACCACAACCAGAAACTTTATAAAAGTCCAGGAGAGATAGATGGTGGATTGCTGTGCACTTACCTTATCAGCCTTATTTTGAAAACAGGATTTGAAATAGTTTTTCTTGTTCTGTTTTATAAATTGTACAATGGATTCAAAGTACCACGTCTTGTGAAATGTGACATAAGACCATGTCCCAGTACCGTAGACTGCTATATTTCCAAACCCACAGAGAAGATGATTTTCCTCTATTTTCTGGTGGCAACTTCATGCCTGTGCATTGTATTAAATCTAATTGAATTGAGTTATCTCATTTTCAAATACTCCATCAAACGTTATCTGGAAAGGTACATCAAGAAACGTCAAGGCTCAAGAGGTGATTGCCACAAATCAGAAATCGTCGGTCGCGACACACCAGCAGCTGCAGGACGGTTCCACAACAGCTCCCCGTCCTTGCCTCTGAATATACAAGATGAATGTGAAGAAAGTTCCCCGTTGACTTGAAAGAAGGCCAGAGAGCACCTTCCCATTACACAAGCTGTATTTGACAAATTGCTTTTCCAATCAGAACTGAAAGGATAGTTACATAGGAAATACTTTTTCTCTCTTAGTTGCCCCTTAGTTGACTGGATACATTCAGTCACATTATGTATATCATTGATAGAATCATCTAGATCTTTTCACATTGAAACAAGAGGTGTAGAAGTCTGAAAATTCTATGAAGTTTTAATATAAACACAGATGCTTATGATAAATCATGCTGAAACAATTGCTCAAACAGTTGTGTTTGGAGTATTACACAAAATTGCTTTAGTACAAGCAAAAAGAGGCTTTTCACATGCAGAGTTGGAAGAACCTGGAATTGATTAAGATGCTGAACAGTAAGGGGATGTACAGGCTTTGTCGGGATCTGATAACTGTTGAGATAGCGATGGGAAGCGCTGGCATATGGTGGCTGCTGGTGTCGTGAAGTGAGCTGCATGGTCACAAGCCCATTTCACTGGACTACTGTAAAACATCTCAAAAAAAAGAAAAAAATAAGAAGAGGTAGACACCTCTAGTTTAGCCCATGATGATAAAGACAGACCTGCTTATATAGCTATTTGTGGAGCATCTCCTGGAAGCATTTGAGCCCTTAAAAGTTTTTAGGGTATTTATCATCAGAATGCATCCTATAAGAAAAGGTATTGGCTCAAACTTGTGCAGGTAGAATATAAGTACAGAGTTAACTCCTGGTCACCTGCACTGAGCAGCTCCCGAGTCATTAGACTTTTCTTCTGCTCTGTGGCTGTGGCATTTAAGGGAAAAGATCATTCCCAGTTCCCTAGGATCTGAGTAGAGAAATGTAGACTGCACAACATGGCAAACCAGTAAGCAGTAGTCCTAATATTCTGTAGCCTGGAATCTGGTCCCTTTAGTAAGGCTGAAAATACCACTACCCCCTTCAGTAGATTTCTCTGCCATAGAAAACCATGTAAAATCAAAAATACAAAAAGCCTCTGGAAGAAACAAAATAAAAAAGAATCACCTGTTCACTCTCCAAAAATTTCAGTCTCTCCTCTCCTTAACACCACACAGCTCTGCTCTTTGTAACGTGTGTTGCTTGGGCTAATAGGACAGGGACAGAAATTAGCTATGATGTGTCTTCTGTTGAATCTAGACTTCTGAGATGACAGAACTAAAAAGCCTAATAGACTTATTTCAGGGTGGCGTTCTCTTTCCATTGCTGTGATGAAAGACCTTCGGACATACATCAGTATTGAGCCTGATCAAAATATACCCTTTACAGAAAAATACTGCCTGCAATAAGCGGAGCTCTCTGAATGCTGAACTGATTTTATTGTTCATGCCAGCATAAAGAGGAGGAAACAGTAGCAAAAGCATGTTGAGCATTATTGCTGCTTGAATGTTGAACCAATTTTATTGTTTGTGCCAGGACAAAGAGGAGGAAACAGTAGCAAAAGCATGTTAACTATTTTTTCACTCCAATAAAACCCAGCTTTGGTTACAAAGCATTACTTTTATGAGTCATGGGGTAGCAGTTACAGAATTAACTTTAAGAACTAATGAATAAACTGTGTGCTTATGACTGATTTTCAAGCTTTTTTTTTTTCTTTTGCTAAAATAAGCCTACTTTCCTAAAAGGTGAAAATACATTTGCCGCCGCTGAACGGAACAGCGACAGCAGTCCCTCAAATACGAGCTTGCCAGCTTGTGGCCAGTTAAAGTTTTACATCTCGAGTGATGCCAAATCAGCGTGTCTATCGAGGCAACGCGCTTTACAGAATTCAGAATGTTTTCTGTTAAATCTCTACATATGCAGGATGCTGCTCATGACAGAAATGCAGTTGGAAACTCTTTTGCCGTTACTGGACAAAACTCACCAAGGAGTGCACGAAGCAAACCCACTGCCCATCAGCCCTGTGTAACTGTGACTGCCACAGTCTGAGTAACTGAGAACAAACCCCAAAATCATCTTGGCCCTTTTGTACCCTAATGCATCATTTTTTAAGACAAGGGCAACACTGTCAAAATAAAAAATGCTTCCAAAATGACTGTTCTTTAATTATTGAGGACAGATTTTAAGACAGCACATCAACAAAAAAGTATTTATTCTTTTTTTTTTTTTTTAAAGCAATGTTTATTTGAGAGAAAATGAAGAAAAGCAAACACAGTTTAGCCAACACAGGTTTCTGATTAAATTTGTGCATTAGCTGCTCTCTAATAAAAAAGTATATTAAGTCAGGGCTTGAAGGGTTTTAGAGCATCCCCTAAAACTCTGTGGCTGGTCGGAGCTTCCTGCTTAGACCAAAAATTTTCCTGTGAAACACAAACTTGTAATTCTTTGGAATGTATAGTCAAGGTTTTATTTCTAATTCTATCTTCAACAGCCATGAATTGATAAATAAATATCCAAAATCAGCAGGTTTCAAGTCTTGGAGGATACTTCAGTTTTGACAAAGCCAGTACCTTACATGAGAAATATTCTGAAAAATTATTATGGACCAACTCTGTATAACCCCCGACTCACTTGTAGCAAACCACCACGTGGCTTTTACATCATGTGCTGCAAAATCAGTGTGTTTGACAGAGTCACTAATGAGAAGGAAACGAGCATCACACACGGAAGCTCTATCCAATTTTACTTAACCTGAGAGAACAGAAACTCATCTACTTTCTGAACACTTGCTCTTGGCCAGCATTTGGTCTTTTACTGACTCCTCCTCTTCCACAGCCCTTTCCCTGCCTTTATACTCCTTTGTGCTCCAGTTTAAGTTTCACTCATCCATCCATCCCTGAAGTCATTTGCTCTTACATTTTTGGTTCAAATGAGTTTGTAGGCTCAGTCCCTAAACTAAAGGTTTAAGGGCTATTTTGTGTATTCAACTTCCACGTCACTCAAAGAGACAAAATTAAAAAAATTCAATTCAAGTGCTATGTATTTTTCTTTTTAAAGTGTAAAAGTACAGTCTCCTCAAGCACATGGAAATTGGTAGAAAGCTGATCTGAGCCCATACTGTAATGGAGAAATAACATAATGCACATTCATACAAAAATATTTATCTCATTCATATTTCAAAACATCTCTGCAAACATTAAAAGATCCAAGTCTTACATAGATCCTTGTTTTCTTTAAAACCCAAGTAATCTCCTCGTCTTGTGACAGATGAGCTTTGAAAAAAAGTCACAAAAAAACCCCTTCCCTATTTGCCGATAGTTTCTTCCCTCTACTCCCACCTCCAGTGCCCCAGCCCTGTTTCCCACCCCTCAACAGGATCACCTTCTCCATACCAAGGCTCCAGCCTGGGGTGAGCAGGGCAGGAGCAGGAGCTCCCCTAGCCCAGGCGGATAAAACCTCTGGGTAGCGTATCCCTGTCCCCACAGGTGGGAGCCCCAACCAACTAATTCTTTGGCACAGAAACTTAATTGCAAGGATATAGCCAACTACTTTTCCTCAGGTCAACCAACGACTGTTTTCAGAGTTACTTTTACAAGCATTGTTCCCTCACTGTCCATCAGCCACAGACAGGAGAACGACCACCCCAAAACACATGAGGACAAACCCACTACTCTTATTTACACTGAATTAGGGCTCAGACAATGTAAGATTTCTTTATAAACATAGTTAACCACTGGAAAGGCTGACTGCTGGTTCAAAGACATCTTTCAATCTCAAAACAGTCTGTACTCTGCATCCAGACTCTTGGATTTCGTTGCTTCCCCACCAGCAACAACTGCTGGATTAGTCAGCACATTGCTTGTGGCGAGAAGGGGTTTAAAAGAAAGCGTCTTTGCTCAAATCAACCACGGTTCATGTGTGACATGTCTGGAAGACACAGACGAATAGGAGGGAAGGAGAAAAAGAGAGGGGAGAAGACAGAGAGGGAGCGGGCGGCAGGGCAGGGGCTGGCAGCGCCTGCGGGTGCCGGGGCACCCCCAGGCTGGGGGGTGCTGGCAGAACTGGGCTCAGCCGCCCTGGACCCCATCCTGCCGGCAGCCCCAAGGGCAGGAGTACAGCTCTGGGCTTCAGAGGAGCTCTCCGTTCAGGCACGCTGCCGCAGCTATAGCAAGAAGCTTTATACATCACTCAAGGTAAAATATCTAAATGCAAATACCAAATTTATTTCCTCAAGAACTTTTGTAGGTGGCTTTAGCAAACCACAGTGCCCTCTGCAGTCCATGACATCTTAAATTAGACCCTGCCTTTGGTCGGTCCCCTACTTTAAGTTTAAAATACTTTTTTTTAAAAAAAGGAAAAAAAGTACCATACTAGATTACCTGTTGGACAGGCTGTCAGTACCCACATAAAAGGGGGTGTGCCCTGGAGGGCACTGACTATATTGGTACAGCACCCACTTTAATTGGATTAATTGGGCTAAGAATGAGACAATATTAAAAATTTCACTCTCAGAAATTCAGACCCTACATTCAGATCCAAACCAGAAATTATTTCCTGGATATTTACGACATTGGAATTTTTTTTTCCTTTTTTTTTTTTTAATAACATTCTAATATAGCACTATGTAGCTAAATAGTTGTATGCTATTCTCAGTTGAAAAACTACAAATGACGTGGTATCTATCATCAGGAACGTCAATGTTGAAACTATTTAACTTACACAACACAAAATTCTTCTAAAAATTAACAGTTGTGAGGTCTGTCGACAGCGACTGCAGTGGTCAGGTACATCTGAAAACAAGAGGTTTCAGGCGAGCTTTGTGGATCCTCTCCAGAGGAGGTTCTCTGCCCTCTTCTCCCCTGCAGAAGATCCTTTCTACAATCACCGCGGCTGGCATCCAACAGCAACTCCATCCAGGGAGACTGCGCGGCTTCTGGTAGGTAGAACATGGCAACAATTATAATAATCTCTCATAGAGTTAAAACACAAGGATTTGTTTTGGTTTTATCATTCTCAGACCGCACCTTTGATTTACTAACTTGGCAGAATTACCAGCTGAGTCATTTGGGAGGGAGCGAAAGTGAGAGGAAGGAACGGGCTCCATTCAAATGGAAGCACAGGCTTTCTGAGAAGGTATGCAATTTAGCACCAGATAGCAAATCAAGGGCCGTGACCAAGTTGAAATGCTGTTGCCTTTCAGCTTTTTCATACATAATCCTCACTCTCACAAGAAGTCACTCCATTTGGTCGTAGGAATGTGCCCTCTGCATTGATATTCAAGTAAACTGTCAAAGATTCCAGGTGAAAAGCTTAAGAGCAATCAAGTGTAGCATTTAATGCAAAGCTTTACATGGCAAGACAAGTTTATAGGGGGAAAAAAAAAATCAAGCCAATCTCTCCCAAGATAAAGACTATTTTATATTACTGAAGGTAGGTCACATCCAGTAATGAGAATAATCCAAGAAAAATTTTTGGTACCACACAACCCAGCTGGCTTGTCCCATCCGAGTTAAGAATAATCCTGCATGAAAACCAACATTGAAGATTCCTGGGTACTGACAGCTCTCACCAACGCATTCACGCTTTTGGTTACTCAACAAACTGGATACCTGTCGTTTCAGTTAGCAGCATAGAGAGAAATTGCTCCAATCCCGGGCACTACGAGCGGCACCGCTTCTGAGGCTCGTTCCAGTGTGGAAAAAGAGAGAGGTGGCGAGAGTGCTGCCAGGTACAGTCAGCAAGAGGCAGAAGAACGCGGAGGGAGCCCATGCCATCAACAGAGCACAACCACCGAGTTTATCTGCAAGATCACAATCTCACTTCCCTTTCAGAAAGTGCCTTGTTTATTCAGTTTTTAATGGTATGGCATAAGGACTCACGTATTTTATAGATAGATACCAAATTGGTATTATCAAAATAAACAATCTGTTTTATAAACCCACTATTTACAAAAACGGTTTCTGAAGTTTTTTTGTTTTGTTTTTTTAACAAAAATTAAACTATACACCAATCTAAGTTACAGAAACAAAAATAACCTTTATAAGATCACATGTATAAAACAAGAAATGAAATGTGATTTTATTTAAGGCAATACTGGGCTACTTCACAAATCACCACCTCAAATATATACACTGCTCCACACTACTAATTTTCTATCACATTCACAACGGATTCTTTAATACCAAATATTGTTTTAAATCTCCAATGTAGCAAACTATTTTTATTCACATTTCCATTTTTATTATGGAATCATAAATGCTTTGTATCCAATTAAAAGCAATGAAAAATGTAGCTATAAGAAAACTATTATATTTATGAGTTAACTACATATGAATATCATCCATAGATACTGGATGTTAAAATTTACAAAAATGAGAGTGTGTCAGTACGTTTAACCTATGAAATGTGATCTTATCCAGCTCCTCTCCTGTAAATAAACACTTTATGCAAAATAAACTGGATATGGCAGACCTAGCTAGTTTTAGTTCAAAAGTTCTTAATTTAAAATGACTAAAGGACAGTTTTAAAAACTTGCTCACTTAGTTACAAATTAAAATTCCGAATATAAATGTGTCATTTAATAGTTTAGACTTACAGACTGCTGGTGGCAGCAAATGATTTACAATAATAAATATATACAAAAAAATGTATCTACAAATAAAGAGGACTGTTATACATGAGCAGTGACCGGGTGAAAGATACCAATCACAGACAACTCACAAAGATTTAGTTCATGGAAAGGACGCTTGGATAGAAAGTTGAGGTTTTGATCAAGTATTTACAAAACTGAAGCAATTACTCTGTTCTTCAAGTCCCATAGGGATAAAAACAAATAAGAAATTTACATGACTCGTGTCATGTTATTTGCTAGATTAAATCACTTCAAAATAAAAGAGCTCCACAGTTACTAGCATGCTTGATGGCTTCCTATTCGAAATAAATTTTATTACAGGTCACGGTTAAACACGTTCGGTTTTCAGTATTTTGACTCCCCTTCCTCGGTACTCAGAATAATTACTTTTGCAGCTGTAACCTCTGGATTATCCTCCCAACGTCCTTCGAGCTTTCTCAAACTGATGACAGGTTTCATTTCCTGAAGTTGCTTCAATACACGCTCAGTGCAGTCTTTAAGAGTCTTGTCTAAAACTATTTTTACATTTTCACCACACGGAAGCCGCGATGGGTTGGCAAACGGTACAAGGGTTTCAGTTTCAGAACACGACCAAGTGACATTATTACTTGCTGCGGAGGTCTTCTCATTGGATTTTCGTGAGTTTGAATGGGATCCTTTTTTGGTTCCGCTACTATGGTAGTCTCTTTCGGTGTTTTTCTTTTGCTTCACAGCGGACTCTTCAAGGAACTTGAGGAATGACACTTCAAAACCCATAGGCTTAAACGAGCTCCAGTCGAAAGCTGCAGGTTGCTCTTCAGCCGTTTGAATGGCGACAGCAGTCTCTTCCTCCCTGTGCATGCTACTCACATCAACCGGCAGTACTTCCTCAGTTTTTTCAGCTCTCCTCCTCTTATTCTGAGATACATTTTTTTCTTTGTTTGCTCTTTTTAAGTTGTTGGGTTTTTGCTTTTCTGAAGGGCAGGAGCTGGTCTCCTGCAAGTCACTATTTACACTGGAAGAGATTTTTGCTTGATTTTCAGCACTTGAACAATCCTCATTAATCAGTTTAGTAATGAAGAGTTCTGTCAGTTCGTCCACTTCATCCTTCTCACCTTTTTCAGTTTCCTTTTGCGGTAACGTAGATGTGCTTGAATCATTATTGCTTGCTATCAAACTTGGTTCAGCCTCTTTCACATCACATTTTTTATCAGTCTCCTCTTGCTCACAGGAGTCTTCCTTTACTTGTGAGACAGAGTGCGTTTTAGATACAATAAGAAGATTTCTGTGTTGGGAAGTAAATGCTTTGGACAGCTTGTGACATTTATAATGCCTTATTATGTTACTTTCGCTTGTAACTACTGATGAACATCCCTTTATCATACATGGATACTGAGTTATGAACCTGCTGGTACATTCCGATAAGGCGTCATTTCTAGCCTTTATTGAATACACGTGCTTGCCACGTTTCAGTGAATAATCCTTATTTTCTTGAACTTGCATTCCTTTTGCGTTTTTGTTTTCCAAGTTCACATTTTTCTTTCGTTTTGTTTTCACTGACAGCCTGTTACCTTCTTTTCCCGATCTGTTTTTTAGTCCTCTCTGTTTGGATTTCAGTGGTTTCTCCTGATTTGCTTTGCTTGAAATGTTTTCCTGACCTGGTGTCAGTCTCCTGGGTCTTATTAGATGATCTTTATGCTTGTCATTATGTTTGTTAAAAATATGCCTCAAGAGGTTAGACCTCGTAGCATAAATACGGTCACAGCCTTCACAGTCACACTTGAATACGCCGTCATCTTCTACTTTGTTTGGCCTTATCTTAATACCGTGATCTGCCTCAAGATGTACAACGTAGTTAAGATAAGCTGTAAACGAAGACTTACACTGAGACTGATCACAAGAAAACCTCCCCGCCTCTGGAGCCGATTTCATGCTTCCAATTTGCTCTGGGGTCATGTCATGAAGCTTCATGTAATGTTGTATCAAGCTGGTAACTTCCTGGAAGATGCGAGAGCAGTCGCTCACCTCACATCTGAACTCTCTGACAGTGGGTTTGGTTTCCACCTCATCGCGTTCCTCTTTGCCTGGATCATTCTCCTCCTCCACTTCAGCAGAGAAGGCAGGGAGGTCAGATTTGTGCACAGCTTGGTAATGAAGGATTAGGTTTTGTTGTATCGTAAAAGCCGCAAAGCAGCCCTGATGGACGCACCGGTATGGTCTATAAGGGCTGTATCTAGTGGGAAACTCCAGAGATTTTGTTACGGGCTTCCTACGTTTTCTCTCCTCTTTTTCCTTCCTGTACTTCCTAACCTTGCGTACTTTGGGTTGTGCCTCTGTACTACCAAAAGAGGCTGCATTATGCTGCTCCAGTGGAACAGAAACCACTGGGGGAGGTTTTTCCAGTCTTTCAGGAATATTATTTTCTGGCAGAAGTTTTTCCAAGACTTTTACAGGCTCTACAACTTCCTTTATCTGAGCTTCTTTGACCAACGGAGCTGCAGTTTTGTTTTCTATTATTAGTGTCTGCAAAGTTTTTATTTCAACAGGTCGTGGGGCTGTGTTTACAGTTTCATTTTGAGATCTTCTGCCATAAGGCCTTTTAATTTTTAATTTTACCATCTCCTCGGTTGTAAAATGATGTACAAGCTGACAGTGTGCTCGGAGATTAGAGTTTCTTGTGAATGTTTTTGGACAGGTAGCTACAACACATTTGAACGGAGCATACTTCAGCTGATGTTTCTTAATTTCTAGTATCATTTCTGCACTGTACTGATGAACCTTGCCATAGTGTTTAAATAATGCATCTTTTGTCATAGCACTATAATTGCAGCCTGGGTCCTGACATACAAAAGGCTTATTTACTTTATCACTAAACTGAATGTTACTTGCCTCTGAAGATATCTGGATTAGGGGTTTAGTTTCAGTTGTTACAACAGGAACTGCTGGTGATAGCATATCTACTGGAGGACACTGGGAAACAGTCTCAGAGACCTGAATGGGTGAATCATCTTCCAGTTTCAGTTTTTGCAAGCCCTCCAAAATTTCCAATATCTGAGTATCATCCTTTTGAGATGTCTCAGGATGAGCAGAGCTACTCTTTGCAGTGGTGACATTCCCCGCGTGCACAGCAAACTGTACGGGAGCAGGTAGTTTTACGCTATGTGCAGAATTTCCCATAGAAGCCTGTGCATTATTTACTTGTGAGTTCTGTCCTGAAGCAGCAACGGTATCTTGAATTTCAGTTTTCACCTCAAGTATCTGTGAATTCATAGCAGTTTTAATTATTTCCAGGGTTTTTTCAAAGTTCTGCATAACATTGTCTTCTGAAATCTGTTCCTCCGAATTTGCTTGCACACAAGAATTTACAGCCATCATTTGGGAATCGCCATTTTCAGTTTTTACTGTTAAAGGGGGTAACGTATGAGCCTCGAGATTTGTTTTGAAATTCTCTTTGATACTGGCCATGAATAACTGATTGTCAACATTATTGAGTTTCTGTGTGAGATTTTCCACTACGGCTTGAGAGCCACAATTTGCCAGCAAGTTGGACTGAAAACCTTCTCCCTGTGTTTGCACGTTTCCTTCAGTGCTTTTGGTTAGAAGTCCTATCGTTGTTGTATTATTTACTTCTACTTTCTGTGATGTATTGGCCGCGAGCAAGGGTGTAGTTGCTTTTCTCTTCCTCTTTGAAGCGCTGGTTCCCTTCTTATTCAAGTTGCTCGATCCTGAATTCTTGGGACTACTTATAACTGAAACTCGTGAACCATTCCCTGCAAAGTTTTGCGCTGCTGCAACAGTATTAGAAAACGAGCTAGGACATAAGCCATTTTCGATAGTCTTTAGCATTAAGTCCTCTGTTGCAAAAACAGGCAAACTCTTGCATTCGTTTATTGGAGGAATTTTGGCATTGAGAGTCCTGTTTTGGTCTGTTAGCAGGGTACTGGGGTTACAGACTGGCTGCAGCAGAGGGGACGCGGTTGAGTTGGGGAGAACAGCTGCATTTATCTGAGTCGTACCAGTGACGCAACTTGTTGTAACTACGTGTGGAAGTACTTCTGTGTTATCAAAGGTACTCGGGATGCCTGCAGTTTCCAAGGCTTGTTTTATAATTTGATTTCCTTCCTCATTCCCACCGGTATTAAAGTTAGTCACATTGACTCGTGGAAACACAGTTTGCAGTAAGGCTGTGGAACGATTTTCAGCTGCAAGTAACTGGAGGAAAGATGGATCTTTAAAACACACCTCTGGATTGAAGGCAGACTCCTGGGGTTGCTGCAAGTTTAATGAATTTGAGGAAAGAATCATACTGGCAAGCAAAGACTGTCCATTAGCCTGCAGAGCTTCTTGAGAAATTTCTGATCCTTCAAGAGGCTTACAGTAAGACCTCTTAGATAAGTGACCACCAAGTGATCTAGGATTAGTGAAAACTCTGAAACACCTGCTGCAGATAAATTTGCCATCCCTAATTATTGCTGGCCACTTTGCCCGCTTGTTATGTTTTGGCTTCCTTTCTTTCCCGTTTGGGCCCCTGCCACGATCTTTTTTCCCCTTTTCTGAAGCTGGATGTTGAGAACTAGTTTCATTGAAGTTATTTTCATTACTCAATCGTGAGGGAAATATTTGATCAACAGTTTCTTCTTTTGGGAAAGCAGAACTAGTGTTTCCTTCTAGTTGTGATGAAAAGTTATTTGTGTTATTTTCCAGTTGTGAGAAGACTGAATTTGGAGGATTCTCTGCTGACGAAGGAAAGAGAGACATTGGACCGTTTTCTGCAGGCAAAGGAAGAAAAGGATCTGAACCACCGTCAATATTCAGAGGCATAACTGTTTTTGCCAGATCGTCCAACTGGGAAGGTAAAGTTGCACCAGACAGATTTTCCATTTGTGAACATAAAACACTCTCAGGCTCACTTTTAATACGAGTAGACAAAGTTGGATTTATAACACTTTCCACTATAGGCAACATAGGATTGGACAGATTTTCTAGGTGGGTTGGGAAAAGTGTACTTGAGACATGTTGCACTTGACTGGAACAGGTGGGATTCACATTAGGTTTGTTCTGTGTAGTAAAAGCTGCACCACCGGGATTGCCCACTTGCGACGGCATAAGATATACAATTTTCCCATCGTTCGGCACATTTTGCAGATTGCTGGATTTTCGCGGTTTCTTGTTTTTATGCTGCATTTTAAAAGCAGCATATTGGTCAGGGTGTGCTGCTTTCATATGTTTGCCAATGCTCTGTGATGAGTTGTACGTTCGAGTACACCCCTCAACCTGACAATTAAATTTCTGAATTGGGGCTGCTGGTGACGCAGCTGAAACTAAAGAGCTATTTATGTTAGGCTGTGAAGGAATAAATGTAATACTTTCTAAAGTTTTTAAAGGCAGGTTATATAGATTAGCTGCAGCCTTAATACTGTCTTCAATTTCAAGTTTGGAAATGGGTACACTGTTTCGATATCCTGCCTGATTTTGCACGTTGAATGGATTTACAATGCTCACTTGTCTTTCTAAGCTTTTTGATTCAAGGGCTTCTGGTTTTAGTGTGTCTGAGGTCACAGAAATATTTTGAATATTCTGAGTCTGATTGAGACAGTCTTCTTCCTTTCTCTCTTGGAAAACTGGAAGACAAGAGTCAACTGATGAGCACAACTGCTGGGCTCCGGGTTTAGTGGTATCTACTTTACTGGCAGTAGCAGCCAATTTACCTCTTTTTACAAAGTTATCTCGGATCTTCTGGTTAACAGCAGTCACCTTAATGCTGCTTGCTGGAATTGCCACTTCTGTCTTCACTGAACCTGTAGGAGACTGCTCCGAACCAGCATTAGGCAAGGCATCGCTTTGCTGCAGTATACTTGCTGATGTGTTTACACTTTCATTCCTTACTGGTTCTGCTTTGATTTGATTCCAGACAACGTTTTCTCCTTCGGTAAAACTACTTTGGTTGTCAGCCAGAGATATCAATTCCTCTTTAACGGCAACTCCATCAGTATTTTCATTAGCTTTAGAAGGTTGACTAAGATCAGGCTGATTAGTCTGGCCTTCAGGCTGTTGCACTTTTTCAGGTGGCTCGCTGTGATCCTCAATGTGCTTTTCCAGTTCATTTTGAGAACGGTATACCTTTCCGCAGCCTGTAACTTTGCAGGTATAGGTATTATAGTGTTGTGCTTCGTGATCATAGAGTAAATAGGCTTCAGAAAACACTCTGCCACATTTAGGAAACATACACTTTGCTCTGAAGACTTGATGCTCTTTCCTATGTGTCAGCAGCTCAGCGTAACTGTTAAAACCAGCCTTACATTTCATCTGTATGCAGATATAAGGCTTGCTGCCACAGTGCATTTGTAAATGATCATTCAGGTGAGTAACACTTACGAAATGTCGTCTACAGTACTGGCAAATCACTTTTTTGCTTTGCATTTCAAGAAAACGTTTAGCTTCTTCATTATCTTTATGCCCCTTTGCGTGTGCTATCAGATTTTTAAAATATTTAAAGCCTTTTTTACAAAATGTTACAGGGCAGGTGAATTCATTAACAGGGAGTGGCTTTTGAACTGGCACTATCTCTGGTATGTAAGGTTTATCTTTGTCATCGTTTTCATCATCTGAGCCATCGTTATCATTGAACACAATGAAGTCTGTTGAATAGAGACTGTTCTTCTTAATGGGTCGTTGCTCCTGTTTGGATACAGAATCAGTTTTCTGATTCTCGTTGGCAGTTGCTATTTTAGGAGGTCTTCCCAGTCGTCTTAGTGGTTTCATAGCAGCCAATCTCTCTTTACTGGAATTTTTAACATGCAAAGTTACATGGGGAACAAAGTTTTCCTTAGAATTAAAATTTTGGGCACAAATAGGGCAACTGTAAATTCCGTCTTTATAATGTTTTTGTGCATGCCTAACTATTCTATGACCTAGGAATTCTTTGTCACATAACACGCAATACTGCATATAAGCTTGCCAGTTCCTAAATCTAGCTGATATGAACCCCCTCTCTCTGAGTTTTTTAATTTCTCTCTTTTTCTGCTTTTCATCTCTGATACCCTTAAGAAGGCTTGTAGCTTCATCAAAAGTACCAGCAAGTCCATTCACAGAAGTTTCTTTAGTCTCTTCTTGGCAACCCTCAACCTTCTCATAAACTTCACTATCGTTTAGTTCGTCTATTGATGACACGATGGATGCCTCCTCTCCCATAAGTGCCAGACACTGACGCTTGAGAGTTTTCCAGTCCCAGAATTCTGGATCAAAAGGCCACTGAGTTTTCAGTACAAGTAAGAGCTCACAGCGCAAAGAATTTGGTATTGGAAGATTTTCTTCATCATACTTCTGGTCAGGCTGATTATACAGCATTTCAACAGCATAATACGCATCCACAGTGGGTTCAAGAAGAAATTCACTCAGCTGACAAGCACGTTTAACCTCCAAATCATCTGGAAGCAAGCAGGAGATAGTCTTGCAAATAGATATCTTGACATCTGTATTTTCACTGGATTCCAAGCGCAATGCTTTCACGCACAGTTCAATGCAGGTTGCAAGTCCAGCACCATCAATCTGTAAAGCAAGACTAATTTTAGTAAGTCATCTTATCATAACCCTTTCTACATTTATAAATAAAAGATATCATTATTCAACCCTAAGTGTCAGAAAAAATGCACCTGGAGTTTATAATAATACTTTTTACTTTAAGAAACACAGTGCTTTGTCTTTAGATGCTGTTCCTTAAGTTGCATGATTTGTCTTCATGCTACGAAAAAAATGTGAAAATTTACATATAACTAAAACCCCAATTAATTGTATGTTCTGTCTAGTTTGAGGACTTTAGGACTGTATGTTAGAGGTGTTTGGTTTATATTAGAGCAATATTGAGCCTTTTCCGTGAAATAAAACTCTGCCAGTTGTCACAGTTATTTAAGATGAGCCTCAACGGAGCACTAAGTTAACACTGGGTAGAATTCAAATGGTGAAAAGAGTAACAGAAGCCTGTGATCTTCAAAAAGATCTATAATTTGGAAATCACTTAAGGTATAAAGGTTTATTTTTATTTTTAAAGATTATGCCACTTCAAAGTCAACTGACCTCAACTGAACACACTTGGCTTCATTCCAACTGAAAGTAATAAGTACAGTTAAATGTTCCATCATTTAAGTGTTCCAAAGGTCATGTGGTCTTTTCTCACTTATACCCTCAGGCAACGTAAATTACATTTATGTCCGCTTTACAGTCCCTTTACGCTGCCAAAAATGCACAGAGAGGCTGTGGTATACATGAGAATAAAGTCCAGCGAATTTATGAATGCACAAGTCTACTACCCACATGGTCTCAAATTTCTGCCATCAATGAAATGATCCACAGCTCACTAGAGAAAAATCAGTATGGCATGGAGCAGACAGAGCTCTTAATATCACAAGCCTCTGTGAAAGTTATTTTCCTCCCCCTCTCTAACTCCAGTTTAGTTCAGATCTTTGGAAAAAATAATCTTTACGATTAGAAGCCCATGACTAGCCATACCAGAACACTGCAAAAGGAAAAAAGGAATTTTTATTCTTAGAATTAATATATCAAATTACAAAAATCTCCCAACTAAAAGCTTTAGGAAGAGCTCAATTTAGCTATGAACATTAAACAGTGCAACTACTAGTGAAACTAGGAAAATTAGATGACAAGGTTAGCTGTGATAGATGAACAGAATTTTTAATACAACATTGGATCTAAGTCCACAAAAGGCAAGTATTTCATTTATCAAAACAAACTGCATTCTTACGTGGCAAGTCAAAAGTGCTGGGTTTTTTTTTTTCAACTTTCTGTAATTTTCCTATATATTAAGATACAGCCTTCATTTCCTCTCCTCATAAGTTTCTCCTCTCTATTTTCTGTATTATTTGAAATACAGAAAATCGTGAAGAGGAGTGTTAGGACCTGCTAACAGAAAATACCTCATTTAGAGGACATGGACAATAGTAGAGGCTATAACCTCACTTTTAGTTTTTCCCTTCATCTCAGTTGTGCCATCCAGCTCTTCTTTTTATCCCCCCCCCTTTTTTTTTTCTCCAAAGGAACAAAGTTTTGATGATTCTAAATGAATCACTTATAGTTTACCCGTAGAAGGAAGTTGCTACGACTTTTCCTAAAACCAATTAGGATTGCCCCAAAGCTGATGCTACACAAAGAGATAGGATGTCTAAGCAGCTTTCATAAATTTTCCTGATTACAGTTCCCTTAAAAGTGCCAAAAATATTCTTTCAGGAGTATCCTTACCTCTGAATTAATTACTTTAATCAGGAAGAAAATGTGATAAACAGTCTTAGTTAACACAGAAAGTTGACGACATCTCTCTAGATACACTTGAATAGAAGGCTCTACCCTTTGCTGCAGTTTACTCCAGAAAAGAGTCAGTTCCCTAGAACAAGAGAACAATATTTCAGGGCCAGCAATGCAACCACTAATCTGATCACAGGAAATGCAAGGTTGAGAACAGTTTCTATTTTGTCAAGGAAAAAATCTGAATTTATTCACACCTTTTCTTGCAGAGAAAAGCTTTTATTAATATACCCACACTATTAGTATCTAATTTTCAAAATTATCACAATGACTCAATTCCAGAAGGACAGATCAGAATAAAACCAGTATTACCACAATTTATGCTACATAATTTACAGACTCATGACGCGGCCTTGAAAAACATCTTGCAAAGCGGTTTACTCTTCACTCCACAGACTGGCATTTTACGCTTCTGAATCCTTAGTAATTACTAACAGCTATAGGAGGATGGCTTTTCTCTGTGGTAGATACATTTTTCTTGAGCTGCTCTCCTTTAATAGCTGAATCTAACTGTGATTTAGTGAGAAATTAGCTCCCAAAGCCAAACAGTATTACTGTATCTACATTAACTCACTAGTTCATTCCTCCTTAGGTGCAAATTGCCAAGAGTATTTAGTACCTTGTGGAATTGTGTAACCCCCAAAACTTTAGCAGAATCTGTTAAAGGAAAATCCTGTATTAGTAGATGTTCTCCTGCTGCTGCACATAAAAAGGAGGTGCAAGAACAAAGCAAATTCTTCAGGAACTGTACAGGTTTGAAAGTACAACCAAACTGTTAGCAGTTGGAAATTCAGACCCTAACAGCTCAAATACCTGTCAAGAAAGACCAGTTATTTGTTCCTACATTAATGAAAGCAAGCCCTTAACAATAAGTATCTTCACCTAGCTTATTATTTTGGTTATAGTAGTAAAGAGTGCCTTTTTTTTCTAGAAGTTTGCTAGAGAAAGAAATACTGTATTATGAAATAAGGACAGATGGGAACAATACTTAAGCATTAAGTGTTGACATAATGCTAACTAGCTTCCTACAGATATCGAATTCCTTATTTCTATAGTGTAAGATTATTGTAAAAAAAATTATTAGCCAGCTAGTGGTATTTGTAAATGCCTCACCATACATGCAGCCTTCGAATTCCCATAATGGAAGCTAATCTTGTCAAATACTTTATTTCTTTCGTTTCTTTTTTAGCTTTCCAAGAGCCTTATCTCCTTAGATTTTATCAGCTAAAGAAAGTTAACTTATGGCTTATGCATCAGCTCTATCTTCCCAAAACTAATTTTTGTTCCACTAGACAGAAAACAATATTCAAACTCACCAGGCACAGTACATCTCTCCTTGCTGCAGCTGGCGAGATAAAAAGGCTGCACATAAAATTAGAGCACTTTTTTCATCTCCATCAGATTCTAGGTTACAAATCATTTCTAGAGCATCTTTACAATCTACTTCTGCAATCTAGAAGGAAGGAAAGAAAACAAGACCAAGACTAAGAAAGTGGTTTCATTTTCAGACGTAAGGTCATCTGATCCTTTGCAAAAAGACAGTAATTTAGAACTTAGTGAATATTTAACTCTATCAGACAGACATAAGCTTGAAAGCAAATCAGTGTGTTTCTAGACAGAATGTCAAAATTGATTACGCCACCAGAACTGTTTTATTGAAGTGAATATAAACTTGTTTCTCAGACTTAACTTATTTGTATCTACTGTCCCAGTCACCTAAAAATTTTAACGTACAACATTAATTATGCCTATATATTACATACATATGCTAATTGTAATAAGGAGATTTATAACTTTAAATTGCAGCCTAACACAAAAAGATTAATACCTGAAATTCTAGTCCAGTTTACTAGTCACTGATGTTACTATGGCTTATATACAATAGTAGGGCGATTAATGAATGTGAAGTTTAATGTGAATGTTCCAGTCTTATAAAAAAAAAAAAATCAAGATAAAAAGAACAGGGAAGCTGTACACTAAGAAGGTCAACGGAATGCTCTTGTAGAAGAACATTACAGTCTCTGCAATGTAACTTATTTGTTCAAGCAACGATGGAAGCACTTAGTTTTGTAGCAAAACAAACGAAAAACCACAGTCCCCGGGAGCACTAGACAGTTGTATCAGAACTGAATCAGCACACTTGTTATAACAACTACTGTCTAATTTGATTCTCAGCAGACTGGTTTGATTACATCAATTAGCGCATCTGGCAGGACATGCTGGTATTTATTCTTTGACACTGTCAGCTGAAGAATAACTTGACCATTCCAACAGCGCTGTTGGAAGTCTCTCTTGAGAAATCACAAGACCACCCAACGCAAGAAACAGAAGCGCCCACCCAAACACCCAACTACTTTGGTACTTTGGATAACATGGCAGCGCAGCTTGGTTGGGCACCATGATGTCCAGCTATTGGTCCAGCAATCAAACTACAGTTTTGAGGAGTACAGCAACTCATTTTTCCCTCTGACACTTTGTAAATATACTAATAACCCTTCATTGAACATCATTTGAGGTTTAGTAACCTCAGTCATCTTCTAAAAAAACCCTGCATTTCTCAAGACCTCAGAGAGGATGGATTAACATAACTATAATACCAATTTAGACTGAAGGTCTGCTTTGCTCAGTACCCCATCTCAGACAGGGACCATCAGTTAAAAGCTTAGGGAAGAATATGGGAAACTGAACTTACAAAGGGTTTTGTTTTTTTTTTTTTTTAAATGTTTTCCCAGCCTCTCAGAGTTCCTAAGGGACTCAGCTTCCAGCAAGGGTCTGTACAGGTCCAGCCATCAAATCTGTAAGTCTAGCATTTCACATACTGCAGATTTGAATTCCTGACATTATTGAAGCAAACTATTAGACTAATCCAAGCTGATAATGAGCTCAGATGCTACTTTTCTGCCTGTTCTGAATGGATATCAAAATTTCCATACCACTAAAGACTGAGCTGTACTTCTTTACAGTTTACCCCTTTTCCATTTTCTTACTGTTCTCGCACTGTGAAAATGACTATCCTTCTCGGTTCAGAAGTCCATCATGACATGTTAATAGCATACCTGCCTTCTCTTGGTAATACATGACCTTTCCAGAATGGTTAGTAATACTGCAAACAGTGCTGCAGCTGAAGCTGCAAAGCTAAGCAACCCAGGCAATCCAGTGTTTGGAAATACCTGAATTAGGTTCTTTGTGATAACCCGGTTTGAACTTAGCTGTATATTATGGCATCCTAAGAAGTAAGGCTACCCCATTCCTTTTGTCCATGAGATTCACGGTTCATTCAATGACTGAGCCCATTCTGCTTTGGGAACACAGTGGGGCTGACTAATGAAAGCAGCATGTTTGCAGGGTCACAAATTCCAAGTTCCATTGAGAGTCTTCAGTGACCCAACATGAGATCGCACAGCCCAGTCACAGCTCCTCTTGAGCCTGTTCTGGCAGGGCCTACAGCAGTCAGAGCCAGGAGTGTAAGTCCAATTCAGTCCTACTGAGCATCGGAAGAACATGCCCAGTGAGAAGCTGTCATCTTAGAATTCAGTCTATATCTAGCATAGGAAACTTTCGACTTGAATCACAGCATTGTTTTCATCCCTTTAGGATCAATTTCAACATGCTTAATACCTATTATCAACGTAAATAGATGACAGAGACAAAAAGACAGCAGAGATATGCAGACAGTCAAGACAACTGACAATTGCAGTTAGTTTTCGTTTAAGAAAGAAAAAAGCTCAGATAAAACTTTGGGGTGGGGTGAGAAATGAAGATGTCACCTGAAAGAACTCAGAAGAGCAAAGCTGTCATCTGTTCTTAGGCATTTGCATTTAAATAAGAAGGATTTTATATTTCAAACCAGATCAAATATCCGATTTCACCTTCAATTTCCCCCCAGACATTTGGGTCAAAAAAGGTTACAATTATTCTCTGAACTGAAAGTAGCATCTAAAGGCCCCTATTCTATGTACTAGGTACGACACAAAAAGCTATAGTTAAAATAGTATGAGTGGGAAAACTGTTATCTTCACCTTACTAACAAGATCTGAGGCAGAGTATAAAATACTTCAAGCAAAATTAAACATAAAGTTGTGGCAGAGCCAGAAAATGCCTAGTAGTGACCTAATATTACACTTCCACGAGTGTTTTAATTGAGTCATTACTAGCCAGTTTAAAAGTGACTTAAATGAAAAAACAAAATACCAAAAATATTTTAGACCTTATGTTAAAAGAAAAACCTCTTCTATAGAAAAACAGCCTAGTGACTTTAATTATAATTAAGGAAATAAGTCTAAAAGTTGTTCTTCATTTTTTACTTACTTCTTCCATTAGCTTTTCATTTGGTGATCCTGAACAAAGACAGACCAGGTAGGTTTGCTTGAAATTGCCTTTTGCACTGATTTCTGGATGGTCAGAGCACAGTTTTGCCAGGGCAGTAGCTTGCGTTAATTGCTTTGTTTTCATTAGGTGCTTAATACGCATATCCAGCAGGATGGGGCCTTCAAACACTAAAAATTCATTCACTTCAAAGAAAAACAAGCCAAAATATTACATACACGTTTCACAGCACGTTACAGAGTTAACAGATGGCATTTACTCATTCATGGTTAACCCCTACAATTTATACAAATCAAAAAAGGTACAAAAGGTAAAGATGAGAAAAAGCATCTTTGAGAACTGTACTTGTTTATTAGAAGAATTCCCTGCTACAGACCTTTTATCTACTTCCAGGTTTTAATTCATTCTAATTTCTTGACAAAATAGATGCACACAAAACAGATTTAGAAAGCATATAAATATTAAAATATTTAGATACCATTTGATTCTAGTTCTACAGAAAGACAAGTAACACAAAGCCACTACTCTCACATCCTTCCTTATGCATTTGTGCTATACCTTTGCTAATAATTGCCTTTTAAGGACCTTACTGTGAAAGTATAAATGTGACAAGTGCAGAAGTATCTGAAGTCCTTTCTATTGGTGTTAAACATTTCGTATTACGCATCCATACAATGCAGTCAAACTGCTTTAAAAGTTTTTCAGCCGAATAAGTTTCCTACAAAAAGAATATCTTGTATACATTTGACTGTGTATAGTTTAAAACACAAAGACACAGGAATGGCTGCATTTTATTCAGCTGTATTTTGTAGATATGCTGCTACCAGAGTTAAAACTCTACTGTCTACGCTAACAACCCAACTCTAGGTACTTCTGTGGAATACGTAAGAATCCTACAAAAAAGGGGAGCACAGGGTAATGTTCCCACTCTTACATATACATCTCCGGTCTCATCCAGATCTTCAAGATCAAAATTACTTCATCTTTGAAGCATGAGGTTTAGTACTACCTCCAAAATATTTAAAGTTAGTTATTAAAACTAGATAGACACAATCAATTTTGTTTAATCCTTTTGACATCAACTCCTCCCTGTGACAACTGTTTCCACAAGCTAGTTACATACTGGATGAAAAATCTTTTAGGTTTTCAATTATCCACATCTTAATTTCATGACACATTTTCTCATCTTTTAAAAACAACAGAATTGTCTACTGTTTTTTGTTTCCATTACTTTGTTAAAAATAGCAGATTCATGATATTCTTTAAGTGTTAGGGTAAAATCTCAGTCTTTTCTAAATGAGATTTTTTCCAGTCTGAGTATTTTCATCATCCCTTTCTGAATCCTTCTGGGCATTTGCAGTGCTCACTTTCTAACACATCTTGGTACAAACATTCATTATATTCCTCTTAAGTTACTCGCTTTGAATTTCACTTGAATCATGTTGCCCATTCACCTACTTTATATTTTCTTGACTTTTGAAGTCCTGTTTGGTCTTGATGAAATAATTAAGTAATTTCAGCATCTGCAAAATTAATTACCTCTCTAGTATTTAGAATATTAGTATACCAAACATAAGGTTTACTGAAAGAGAAAAGATCATCTCATTTTATTCTTTGTGCTTCCTCCCATCCTAGTTAGCTTTTGATTCATGACTGTCTTTCATTTTATCTCATGATTTCTCCTTCTTCTAGCTACTTATACAGGATATTACTAAAAGCCCATCTTGCAATCGAAATTAGGTCAACCGTTTTCTTTTTTATCGTTTTAGTGCACAGAATTTTAGGGCATAAAATGCTGCCTTTTGCAGAAATCATGCCTGTTAGACCCCATCATTATCTTTCACGCATTTTCAGATTTATGGTTGAATTATCATTTGGACCAAATTGTTAGTTATTTGTTCAGGATCCTTGTGCACTATTACAAATGATCAGCCATGGCTCACTGATGTGTAAGAATATTCAGTCAAATACGAGTTCTTTCTTCCTCTCTCCATGTCAATGAAGATACAACCAGATTTTTCTTCATGTAGGAACAAAGGAAAACTAGAGCACACTAACAGAAAATTGGTTGACGGTAACCATTTTCGTGTTTATTAGAGGACATCTGCCTTTTAAGCAGAATAAATGTTCCTTTAGTGTCATTACCAATGCCTTATAAAAACCGTTCATACTCTTGTCAACCCACAAATGACCCAGTGATTGATTACATTCAATAGTTTTAGCCTTGCTCTTCCTCCTACTGGGTACCAGTAATCCTTTCGCCCACAGTGCTTAGTCCCAGCTAGTCTGTCTGGAATAACATTGGAACATTTTACCTTATGTCTGTAACAAGATACAGGAAGACCTTAGACTTTAAGCTATATTGGTAACCCAAGACATTTCATCTGATTTATTATAATAATTACTGCATTTACTACCATAGAGACTGTTTTCTATCTGCTAGTTCTCAGTAATCCCCTTCCTTTAGTGTTTACTGCTTCAGCCAGCCTACCTTGCATAAGCATCAGAACATTTTCTGTTGTCTTCTCAACAAGATATAGGAATACCTCGGGCTTAAAGCTACATATTAGCTCTTAAGCCTTCATTCTAATCCAAGTGATTATAATCATTACAGTTAACATTTGAAAGCTTGTTCAAAACACACGTTTTAATTACATTTATTTCGTAACTGAACTGTGTATGACATTAAGACAAAAAACAGTGCCGAGGTTGCAAGGGCAAGTCTATGGTGGGGAAGAGTCTTAAGTATAAGATTTTTATTTTTTAAAAAACTTTTTATAAATATATTTTATAGTGCAATGTCTATTTCAAAAGTTATTGTAAACAAACTGTTGGTTTACCATAACAAATATAACTTCATAAAAATGCTTTGAGGCACAAAGTGCTTTTTCAGCACAAGTTAGTTAACCTCTATGAGCACAAAACCTGAAGTACTTAATGAGAATGATATAGTTTATCAATAGCATGATTCTCAGAAGAATTATTAAAGGTAATTTTGTGCAACACTTGACCATTCATTAAAATTCACAAACTTAGGTTTGTGCAAGGCATGTGCAGAATTCACATAAAGTTACAGAACTAACATGAGAGAAAAAAAGACAAGCAGATGATATCTGACAGACGGTACTGATCTACTAATTCTGGCAAATAAACTCAGAGACACCTGAATCTAAGCTTTTAGACGGTTTCCCCATTATTCCCTTGAATCCCATAGCTGGGATCTCAGGTCATACTACCAAGGGATTCCTTGTCAAGTCTGGAAGAACTACTATGAACTTCTATTATAGGTAATGCTTATACCATACTTGAATTAAAAAAAGAGAGAAAAGATAATCCATGGATTAGTAGCACACAAGAACATGAATAAGGCATGAGCACAGCTCTGTAGTAATAAGTTCTCCATGGTGGAAAGTCCACATGTATGTCACGTTTTGGCTGACTGGATGAGTTGTAGAGCACAACGCAAAGAATTTTTGCCTTACTCAAAGCACTTGTAATCCTATTAACTCTACCCTTTGCCAATTCTTGGGTAGGTATAGATTAATCTACCACAGACCTTTATTTCTTCGCAACTTTGCTCTGGCCAAGGAAGATGAAGGCAGGAGGTGAATGTACATGTGGACTATCCATCTCAAAGAACTTCAGTTACTAGTCAGTAACCTCTTTAGACATCTTCAAGTGTTAGTCCACATGTGCGTTCACACTGTGGGTGACTCTGAATTGTACTCGATACTTTCATATTTACCTGGAGCTGGGTCTCAGAATCCTTCAAGCAAACAACATCTCAGCACAATTCTGCTGAATGCAGCACCAATCCTGGATGCTTCTACGATGGCATATTGTCTGGTGAAAGGGTAAAAGAAGTTCCAGGCGGCTGCTTTGAATATACCCAGGATGCAAACACTGTGCTTTTTTTTTAAAGCGAGGCTGCTGGTATCATTCGACTTCTGGTGGCGGATGCTGTGATTACTGAAAATAGTTCCGTACTAGCTGTTTAAATTCTAACCTGTCTGTTATCCACCTTGATAATCTCTGAATAGTGACGGCTGTATCCTTGAACCTCTTTTCAGTGGGACATAGTTCAGAAGTCTGCCTAGTACATGTAAACTTAAGAAAAGTTCAAGAACTCAATTTTTGACATTCAGGTTTAAATCTCTAAGGATTATCAGAATCAAATAAAAAAAAAAGCAGTAGCAGCCTGGCTTTTTGTAGAGTTATCTCAGATCCTTTTCCTCTAGACAGGAACCTCCAATCACCCTCAGTGCCAGCTGAGGAGGTACCAATGACAGCTTTGAAGGATTTCACCACCACTGCAAGAGAATGACAACCTTGAGGATGGAAAAACAGGCTCATGCTGAAAAGCACAAGCCACACTGACAGAAACTGAAGGTGGAAGTGAAGTAGTAGAGTGTTTTACCGTTGCACAGGCTATCACATAACCCAAAACACTCAGGCATACTTCAACTTTCAGTCTTTGGTACACTAAGCAATAAAGCCAACCAGATAAGCCACACAGCCTCAAGAAACATGGGTCATCATGAATACAAGTCAGCTTCAAATCAAGATTAAAATCAGTCCTGATCTCAAATTAAGCTATCTGGTAGTTCAGGAGGAGGCCAAAAAGACAAAAGATCCACTATCATGTGAAGAATTAAGACTATCTTACTAAGGTTTCCTTCCCTAACCAATCAATGAAGCAGAGAAAAAAAGAAAATTCCTCTCTCCAAGTACAAGTGCTTCTTGTTCATCATACGCAATCTCAAGAAAAAAAAGTAGCCATGCAGCTGAAGCCTGACGTAGTAGCAGGCCCAGTCAACATGCAAGTGCAATGCAACATCTGACAGCAATAAGAAAACAGTTGCTGAGTGCTAAAACAGGTGAAGCACTTAGTTTCAGACTAGTCCGTGATCACAGCTAATACTGCCATCGTGAATTGAATTATGCGGATAAGATATTTTATTTTCACATCTAGTATATCTTTCCAAATTTCTTTCTGCTTTGGTACTGAGACTAATTGTTCCCACTATTTGAGGTCGATGGAAACTGGTTGAGTGGTGCTCCACAGCAAAGAATGTTACCAAGGTGCTCATAAGGGATCTCTGAAACATTATTTGAGAAGATCAGTACTTTGCTATCCTCGTGACCCGATGGGATCGTGTAACTTCGGGTCATCTCTCGAGTCTAAAATGTCCATGATGCTACACAGACAAAACTCAAAATTTGACGGACATTCTTTAAAGACACAGGAGACAGGTTTAGGAGGAAAAAGAAAATTCACATGAACAAACAAGTAGTTTACAGCTCTTGAGCACACTTGTAAGAGATAATAATGTTGAGGAACCAGAATTTGAATCAAGAAGTTGCAGGCCTAGTCGCATAATTGTTATGGGTCCTGTTGGGTAAAGACATAGGCAAGGGACAGAAGCAAGAAACTAAGCTATGTAGAATGAGGGGAAGGATCTCTGGCACTGAACTGCTCTGAGGGAATGGAAATTGCCTGGGCATTCTTCAAATGAACGTAGATTGATTTGTGAATCAATACCAAACAGACTCAGGAAACCCAAAAGGAGTTTCTCTCAGGAAATCTCTCAGATGGCAGCATGAGTAGTGCAATCAACTGCAGATATCCACTTAAGGTGCCCACAAATGACATCCAAAGACCCTGCTGACAATTCAGTTTCTGCAAATGAATTCTCACCAGTCAAGAATAAAAAAAATAATGTATCCCTCAGGTCATTAGGAATCCAAATTCCCATTTCCAGGTTAGTCCTCCATACAAAACAGACTATCATTGTGGGAACAAGCACAGCCCCAAATGACAATGCTGATGTTCCACTTGTAGGGAGAGAGACATAAATTTTCTTCAGAAACAACTCAAGTGGGGTATCAGCATTACAATAGTTCCCAAGAGGAGATTCTATTTTCTTTGGTGACATCTATTGCACAGAATCTGATAACTTAAGATAGGTTTCCCAACATTTGTGATTAGAGATGGGCTAAAAATCCAGGGCAATGCCAATGTTTGTCACCTAAGCAGATGAAAAATCAAGTGGCCAGAAAATATTTCCAGTATGAAAAGATTTTTATATGCGCACATACACACCAACCTATATCTACTGTATGTATATAGATCCTGCAGTACAGTTCAAGACAGATTTTACTATTTTATATCACAGTACTGTATGAATGTCTTGTAGTAATGCAGTAATACCCATCAGCATCAAAGAAATCAGTGACCGGCATGCTGTTCCTGTCAATGCTTCAAACAACTGGATATCCATCCTCTACTATTTTTTTTTTTGAGCTCCTTAGTACATGAATCCTTACAGACATACATTCATCACAAAATTGAGCTATGCGCAAGGCAGTCAGGAGTAAGGCAATTACTTAATGATATGACACTCAGAGAACAGTCTCCCTAACATCTTAGGAAGCGAGCACTTCTTACTCATATTTAGGTGAAAGCCATGCAACAATCTATTCCCAAAACTAGGAGAGCAAGAGAATAGTCCAGTTCAGACAAGCCTGCATTTGCTTGACTGTAACCAGAACAAATCAGCTGTGCTGTGTGGTCAGAGAAAATGAACTTGTCTCTCACTATGTCCTGATTTTGTACAATTTGAAAATAGAGGAATTCAAAAGGATGTGTCTCTGAGATGAAACAGACACCTAGCTGTGCTTCCTACAGGAGACACAAAGAAGAAAACTGACCTTCAGGAGTCAACATAAGAGGCCTTCAAGAAGAGAATCACTCACATAAAATTCAGCAGATATCCAGTTATGTCAAAGATTCTGAATGGGTCATAATTATTCTGAATAGGTCATAATTATTCTGAATAGGTCATATTTGAGACTATCAAGACCGAAATAAAATAAACATGAAGAAACACCTGAAAAAATACAAGCAACAAAAGCTTAAGAAGATATCAGGAAAAACACCTTCAGTCTCAACTGGTAACAGTTGATACTGATAAATGTTTATGCTAACAATTACTCAAAGACCAAATTCATCAAATCTGTCAAATGGTAACATCCCAGTGTAACAAGTTGACTACTTAAATACTTGGGAACTTCTGAAATAGCAAATGGTAAAGGCAACATAAAGAACAAAACCAGAATCCTGTAAGTGAAGTTTACAAATATTCCAGACACTGGAGTTAAGGTTGAAGACTGCTGAGAGAGAGCTGTCCACCAAAAGAGGGTAAGTGGTAGCCAGTGGGAGTGCTGGATTGCAGACAAGAAAGCCAGCTCTCTGGGCAGAGGATTTTTGGTATTACTAAAATATCCTCCAAATTAGCAAGAAGATGACACAAAACAATGCAGTACCACAGCGGATGACAATAACTAGAGAACAGCTTGTCAACTGAGTAAGAAAAGTATGAGTATGTAGTACCACAATCTTGCCACTGATAAAAGCGGGCTAAAAAACCTCCAAACATATCCACAGGATGGCACCCCACCTCCAACCAAATGGTTGGTGTTGGCTGAATGGACGAGAACATGGTATAAAACTGAAAATGATGAGAGGCTGACTGACAATCTCCAGGCTGGAAACATCACCAAACCTACCAACCTGGACCCTGAAGTTGAACAGAATGAGGTTACAACAAGAAAAATACCTTGAGACCACTGACGACTCTTCTTTTTTTTTTTTTTCAAAAGATTGCTCATCTTCACTTAAAAAGCTGAAAGTTCCTTCATGTGGCCCTCTCTTAGAAAATTAAACCAGCAAGATTTTATAATTTTTTGAGAAAAAGAAAATTCTTCAGTGTCCCAGTGTCTTCTGGTCTTCCACACAAGTGCCCTGGGTAACTACAGCTTGGAGTCAGCACTGGTCCCAGTGACATTAACAAGGAAGCCAATTCCTTGGAAGTGAGTTAAACTTCTATCCAGGATCAGTAAGTCTCAAAATCACAAAAATTACTGGTACAGATGTCAACAATAGTTTGCACATTGCCATTGTTACCTGGATGGGGAGGCAAATGTGGCTTTCGAATACAAAAAAGTCAGACAAACACCTAAGCACCAAGCACCTTGATATTAATGGCTTTGTTACCCATTTTCCAGTGAACAGAACTCAAGAGTCAAGAAGCTGATGTGTGGCTTTAGGATTCTAATCCTCCTGAACGTTACCCACATGGTGAAGGTGTTTGCCTTCCCTACTTTGGAAAAGTAGGAGCTGTTACTTTTGATGACATTTTATCATGACATGTAATCTTGTGCTACTTAGTTAAGCAGAATTTTCTACCATCAAGACAAGTAATAACTGTAGCAGAACTCATTCAGTCAGTCCAAGGCAGAACCGTCCTTGAGTAAACAACATTCAGGAGTAAAAGGAATCCTAAAATGTCCGTAAAAAACTTTGCAGGAAAACACAGACAAAATGATTAGCCATCAAAACCAGATTCATGAGGGATTTCTTAAAAAACCTCAAATATAAGGCAA
>RSEF01000003.1:85322660-85353847 GCA_003993805.1 Himantopus leucocephalus | reverse complement strand
AAAAAAAATAATTAAGAATATGTCTTTCGTGCTCCTTCATACATTCTGTCAAAAAAAACCCCTTACCAGATAAAGAGTTAAACATATAACAAAACAATCTTAATATTCAGCCTATACAGGTTTTACTTCTGCCTCTGTCACGTAAGGCTGAGAAACCAAAATGATTGGGTGCCCCAACCTCGCCTTGAGATTTATTAACAGGGCTACTCCTTAAATTTCTGAAACTAAATTTTGAAATAGGCCTCCCTTTTAAAAATGAATGAGCAAATTCTATGGTCAACATATTGGTCTGCCACCAGCTGCCTAAACTCATTTTTTTCAGACTCTTCAGCATTCCACTTCTATGCACTGGAGACACTGAAAAAAATATTTTTGTAAAGGTGAAAGATTTAAGCCATAGGATTGCACTGCATGGTTCTATTTGAATATGATGAAGGCAGGCTGGAGTCTTAAAATCAATTAAAATAGTTTCTACTGCATAAGACACTAGGATAGATTCTGGAAGAAGATGTATTCTTGGGAGCAAACTAAATACCTGGAAAAATCCATGGCTTAAGTAGCAATGCACAAGTAACACTGGTCCTTAAAAAAAACCCAAGGGGTTCATCCCTATCTCTTCACTTTTCTTTTACTTTTCCACCTGCTCTGAAGGCTGTGGAACCTCCCAGCACCAAACACACCTCTTCAGAATTGATTTACATCAGGCAGTTGCTAGTCAAAATTCACTCTAAAAATCACCCTTGCACCTTCCTATTATTTAGGCTGAGAATCCTGAGGGAACTGTATCTGGTCTTTTTCACTATTATTCCTTCCTTCTCCCTAACCCCTACTTTTTTTTTTTAAGTATAGGCAGGACCTCCCACCACATATTTTTGATAAATACTGAGGAGCAGAACTTGTTTCAACACTCTCCTTTAAAGCAGAGCTCTAATCCTTAACGTGCTAGTGCCTTGCGGGAGATCTAACAATCCTGCAGTACCAATAGATCTTTCATTCATAGTAAGTCTCAAATGTACAACCATAAATAGTAAAGAATGACTTATATGATAGTATGTAATTTCTAACAGTGTTAATAGACAAATATCTTTTAAAACATGAGCTTTCTTTCAAGTATCTGAAAATATTTTTTTTTCTTCACAGCTGCTACATGAAATATGACAGACAAACGACATGACTGACAGCAATTACTGCAGAGTACATAAGATTTCCAGCTGAAGGGCTTGATCTTTATCAGCCACCAGGAAACAAGTCTTCACATACGCTAGATACTTAATATCCTTAGGTTTCCAAACCATTCTTAAAAGCTATTAAGTCTTCATTTCATGAAGCAAACTCACCTGTACAAAAGCCTGGAATTCTTCCCACTTATTGTCAGGTAAATCAAGAGGCAGACACAGTAGAAGTTCAATACAGCTTCTGGAAGTCAAATGGGAATATTACTCAAGGCAATTTTTGTTTTTAAGATGCATAATCAACAATTCTTTATTCTAGTATCCAAATAGTTATTTGTTAGAAATGCTGAAGTCCCAAACCAGTTTGCTTTCTTTGAACGTATAAAGAAAAGAGGGTAATTTCTTGCAGAAACTGTAAAAGCAAACATTCTAAAAGACACCGATTAAAAAAATACAATTTGGATTTATCACTGAAGTCAAGCTCTGTAACAGCTTGTGTAAACTGATGCACTTTCAGATTGCACGCAGATCAATAGCAGCAAAGTGTTTCAAGACAGAGATGTTGGCTTGTCCCAGATGAGGTGTCCGTCTCAAGACTGCCCCATTTCCAACAACCAAAGATATTCTCTCTCACATACAGCATTCACCATGAGGAAGGAAGGTGCTTCCCAACCTATTTAGATTTCTTTAGATTGTGAACTGGATTGGGAAAGCATTTAGGCAGCGAAAAGTTAATACCATAGAGATTGATTTTAGTAACTGAAAAACATACTCACAGCGCTAAACGTTCAAGCACAAAGGCTACATTTTCACACTCAGAGGTAAGATAAGGTCGTGCTTTAACATAACTTCGGATAGCCACTGTATACACCTCTAACAGGGGCAGAGGGTCTTCTGATGTTTTCCACTTTTCTGCATATTCCAGCAAAGTCTGTTTAGGAAGAGGAAAAAACAACCCCAAAAGTCATGAACAACTGTAAGTTCTTAGATGTAATCATTAAAAAGGACAATCTACTATCGAGGAGTATAAAACTATCTCCTTAACATGAATTACTTGTTCTCAAAACGTGCCTTTTTTCCTTAAAAATTGTTATTTCATTTAACAACTGGAACTTAAACTCCACACACCATCATCCTCTGATCATATAAAAATGGTATGACTGACACTTCCCCTCTATGGTACCACCACACGCTTCATTTTACATTCATATTTCCCAAATGCAGAAGCGTGAAGAGCATACCTGGGAACATGCATACTTAACTTTTCTTTCAGAAATTCATAATTCAGGACTGAAAAGTCATTTTTCAGATGTTCACCTCTAGAGTTCAGCTTCTAAAGCAAGTAAATTTGAAAGTATTAGCCTTCATTTTAATTTGTCTACTTTTAGGAACTGTTTCACATTTCCTGTCTCTTGCCATCTTCAGGATATTGCTTTTTATGTGGTCCTGAAAGGAGTGCGAACTACACATTTTAAAGACAGCATATATATACCCAAAACTCATTAGTCAAAAAAGTTGTTTTCCTACTTTGCCACAGGGATACCTACAAACAATGGTTTAGAAATAAAACTCATGACAGTGATGGAATAACCACCACCAACCAAAGTACAAAACGTTTCAGTTCATTTCAGTCAGGGACTAGGGACTCACACACACATTATGGTGGAGTAGCTAGTAAGGTTCTCATGTCAATGTCCAAACCATGTCCTCCTTGGATCTCTGCTCTCAAGCCTGGGGCAGCTTAACGGATTGCAAACTAATTCCTACACTATGGCAGGTTGCATGCTGCCTGTCATATTAAGATGATCAATTTTGCTGTTTGCTTCTTGGGGAGCAAAACAGGCAGAAAGCTCAGACTAACAGACAGCAATTTAGGTTGTCCGACATCCTACTCAAAGCAGGGCCATTAGAATAAGTTGTTTGTAGCAATGTCCGATGGAACTGTGAGTATCCTGAAGGACAGACTCCACAGCCTCTGTGGGCAACCTGTTTCTGAGTCTGACTACCATTTATTGGCATTTTTCCCCACCAGTACCTAGATGCAGTCCCACAGGTTCTCAATAAAGAGATTAATCTCCCTCAGCCTGCTGGCCACACTCTTGCGAGGACAGCCGAGGGTGTAGCTGGTGTTCTGCCGCAAGGGCACACTGCTGGCTCTTCAGGAGGACAGCAGGGCTGGTGTCCCCAGCACTGCTCCCCAGCCTCTACTGGTGCATGGGGCTACTCCCTCCCACAGGCAGGGCTTTGTGCTCTTAGCTGAACTAGATGTCAGCCCATTCCCCCAGGCTGTTGTGGTCCCTCTGAATAGTGTCCCTGATCTCCCATCTGATTGCTCCCATCAATTAGGTATCACCTGCAAACGCACTAAGGATGCACTCTGTCCCCTCATAAAGCTCACTAATGAAGTTAGAGAGTACTTGCTCTAGTGTCAAGCCTTGATAGGATGCCACAAGTAGCCTGCTGTCATCTGGACTTTGTACTACTAAGCACAAGTTTTTGAGACCCACGGTTCAGCCACCTTGTCATACTGCCTGGATAAGTGGACTATTTCATAGATGTGTTTTAAGGATACTATGGGAGACAAAGCCCAAGGCCTCGCTGATGTCAGGCAGAAAACCCATCTGCTGCTATCTCCTCATCTGCAGAACCAGCTATTTCATCACAGAAGGAAATCGATTTGCCAGTGTGAAAGCATTTTTGCATAGCACATACTGTCAAGGCCACTTAACAAAAGTCACAGTTCCCCTTTTTATTAACATCAGTGGTAATTAAAACAATTTTGACAATATTGGTTCAATTCCGACAAAGTTTGTTCGGGTAAGGAAAATCAGAGCCCTACCGACAATAAAGGTCTTCTGCTACAGAACTCCCCACATAGCTGAACAAAAACCAGAACAAAGTAGTTCTCAACTCATTTTAACATACAAGCACCAAAATCTTGTTTAATTTTTAATATGCAACAGTAACAATCTTAGTGAACTTGCTACGTCTGGGATATAATGCAACTCAAACAATAAAATCAGACTTCGAGCAAGTTGTCTCTGGCTTTATGTATTAGAAAGGAAGAAAAGCAAACATTAATTCCTCGGGAAAGTCAGTTACCTTAAAGGATGAGACAAAACAAAACTAGGTTTAAACCTGTCTTCAACTCTACTAAGTTTAGCGTAAGTTAAATTCAGCATTGGCCTGTCTACGTTAAATACCTGTACTGAGTTAGCTAGGGTTACTATTAAGATTCGCATATTTGGCAGTGTCCAAAATAAGCCTTCTCAATAAAAAAAAAAAGGTCAACTATATTAAACTGAATCAGAAAACTGTTTAATGTGGTTATTTGCAGACACAATGCCACTGCCAGGTTATAGCACAGCCAAAACATGGACCAAAGGTACCCCAGTCAAGGACATAACAGGTAAGAAATACGCAGTTTTTGGCAAACTTGCATTAAAACCTATTTTCGTTTTAAAGGAAATCTCAATACACAGTCACCTAAAAAGAAGTTACATATGCTATCTTCCTGTTGCAGCACGAGATGCTTCTGCAGCATCTAGTGCTCCCTGTTGGAATCTTGAACTTGACTGGAATATTGTCTGTTTTACTGTAATACCCAATATGATGCTCTCCTAACAGCAGCAAAAAAGCACCACAGATCACAGCAGAGAAATCAAGGACGAGCAAAATACAGCAGAAGCATGAAAGCAACAAAGAAGGACTGGATAAACAAGCCAACAACTTTAGCAAACATCTATTTCAGTACTATTTGGCAATTTTGATCAATGCACAGAATAATCAGATCAGAACAAAGGAGCTGGCTTCAAAGAATCTTGAAAGAAACTCCAGTAAAAAGTCTCCCTCTGTCCAAATACTCTCATAACCAGATGTACTACGATTTCAGTTATTGATTTGTCATAGATGACATGTTTAAGGATCCTAGTGGTAAAACAGCAAAGCTGAAGAAAAAACAGCTTCAACGAACAAAAAAACCACAAGTGGTAGCCAACTTGTCAGACCAAGGCAGCAACAGGTTGCATAAACTACCATTCAGTTTTATCCACCTGATTGTCCAAACTTGGTAGAGCTGGCCTGGCCATCACAAATCTGCCAAATAGCTTCTGCCACTAAGATAAGTTTATATTTAGGAAGTTGATATATGATGTCATGAATCCTGTTTAATACCAAAAACACTAGGTTTACCTGTTAAAGACTTGATGTAAATCTCATTCTGAATGTGACCCATCTACCTTTACTGGTGTCCTCTTCAGAAGACTGCAGCAAGCAACAAGATTCATGCAAGCTTTGGCAAGTGACAGACACTTCAAAGTTAGCTACCAAGATAGGACTTTCAGGATACTATGTATACAGATACATATCCAGGATACTATGTATCCTGAAAGTATCAAAGTCTTAAGTTACACAGAAGAGGAAAGAAAGGGTGAGGAAGGAGAAGTAAGTGGGGAGATGTAACTAAGCAATTGGTCATCTGAGAAGCACAACTGAAGAATTATCAAGAGCATTCTCACCGGCTGTTGCAAAGACAGCAACACCTCGAATCTAAAGAAGAAACCAACAGCCTCAATACAGAGCCACTGGTTCATAAAGCAAGCCGTGACAAGTGACTACGGAGACCTGTAACAACCAGAGCAGAAGACCTCAAGTTTAATGGGGTGGGAAAGAGAGACCTTATAGGTAGTCAGCATACTAAAAATCCTCCAGCTGGGCAATATCTCCATCCAGTTCACACAAGGGAGGATATTGAAGACTGCAGGCCTATTATGACAGAACCCAGATGGAATTCTCCTGGACAATTAGGAACTTTACAGAAATACCATGTATTCATTAACACCAGAAAACTGGATTGGTGAAGAACTACAAAAGCACTTGCGGAACCTATGAAAGCCCAATCAACATTACTCCAGTCCACATCCAGATTAATAAGGACAAATTTTGAAATTGAAGTTTTGAAAGTATGAGGTTTTGTAGTAGTTAACCAGAACCAAATCAAAAGCAGATATATAATCAACACATTGGCAATTTTTCAGAATCCACCACCTAACAAAAAATATTTGGTATGTTAGTGAACTATTACTACCCATACTGTCCTTTAAAAGCAGGGTGTACAGATGCAAACACACCACACAAAGCAAGCAGAGAAGTTTGCACTAGAACATAGTGGCACTAATTTCAGCATTAAATAGTGCTATTTTTATCTCATATATATAGATCAGCCACTTCCAAGCCATTACATGAACTATATTAAGCACTTGCGCCCACCACACCCTTCAAAAGCATTTGTCAGTATGACAGATTTCCTTGTCTGGATGTCCCCAGACTATACAGCACTGTCACTGTACAAAGAAAATCAAATTGATTCTGCTTTGCTTAATGAATCATTGTTGTGCTCTGCTTACAACCATAAAAAGAAAGAATTTTACCCCCAGCCCTGGGCCTCATTAAGTTATTTATCTCCCTAGTCAGGACATGCTTGTTAATCAAGCCAAGTACTGTATTCAGAGCACAGCAGCAAAGTTTTGTTCCTCTGTGAGACTGAAATGGCATTTTATTTCAGCAGCAGCTTACACAGTCAAGAATGCCCCAAAAAATGGAGTAATCTCAATTTGTACAATAAAAATCAATAAGCATTGTATCTGTGATTTAAACTGTGGAAAATATTTAGCCATGGGTAATATTCAGACAATACATTTTATCCTTTTCAATTTTTATCAGAACCCTTACGGGAATGTTGCAGTAGCAATGCACCCGCCAAAGGATGCTTTTATACTTTCAGAAGTTATACTGAACAATCTTCTTTGCTAAAACTGGCCCTACAATACCAAAGCTGTATTAAAATATGTTTCATACGAAAAGGCGGCATTATTTACTATTAACAAGCGTTTCACATGTACAGCCCATATCTACATGTTTCTTCAGCTCTTAAGATCAGATTCTCACCCCTGTAGGTATCTGGATAAAGGCAAGCTTACTTAAATATGTTAGAACGTGCCTCAGTGCCATTTTCATTCCCAAGTCAGCCCAAGGGACTAAGAGGCAGGGAAAGTGACAGACAGTGGTCTCACAGGTAAGCTGCGCCTCTCAAACTACTCTAGTAACTAGCAAAACCTCTATTTCAGTGACTTTCTTCAAGCACATCCACACAGGAGAAGAGTCCAAGTAACAAGCTTGATACAATCAAGTTAGCAGGAGATGAGCTTTTAGGAGCTGCACACAAAGAGTGGCTGCAAGAATGCCCTCCATGAAGTCAACTTCCGCAGAGGCTGGCAAGTGATGATCAAGCTTCACATGAATAGCCAAGTTCAGGAGTGACAGCACTTCTCAGTGGGACTGCTCTGCCACTTCGTGTTCACATGGAGCACATTCCCACAAAGGCAGGGTTCCCCTTCGGTTGGCACAAGCCCACCACCCACTCCTCCAGTACCTGTCAATAACCAACTGATCTATCTAAGAGCAGCTGTTTTTACAGGAACCATCAAAGGATCTGATTCAAGAAAACAGAGCAAGCTTTATTCAAATGGGATAACATAAGAAAATCAGTGAAGCAGGTCTCCCATATCAACTATGCACATGGTTTAAGAACCTTTTCCTTGGCTTAAGATTCTCCCCTGTGAGGAAGGCAGGGACGCTCTAATGACCAGAGCCATTCCCAGCTTGTCCCACTAGATGGATTATAAGCAAATGAAAATGAATTGGGGATCCTGTATTTGGTATCATCATATAGAGGAAGATGCAGAGAGATGCAGTATGCCCTAACGAGCCTGACACTGTAACTACTTCAGTCAAATCAGTTTCCACTGACTACTCTGGTCTGGTTTAGAGTTGGATGCTTAAGATTAAAGAGACTGAAGGGAAGAAGACATATACCATAACTTGGTCCAGAACAAAGACATCAGAAGACAAGATCAGGAGAAAAGAAGCTGACATTGTTTACTAAACTCCGCTAAATGATTGAGAATGTCAACAACCCCAAAGTATGGACTGCAGCATGGAATATTAGGTCTATCACGGTAATGTGGTTTAATATGCTATGTCAGGAATAACATGCAGCCATAATGGGTCTGTATGGAGATTATGAACAAGAAACATTTTGAACAGGAGACTGACTACCTGCAAACTGAAGGCAGTCAGCCACGAGACTCATATACAAAGAGCACCTACATTAAACAGGTATTCAAGAACAGCTTATGCACAATCTCACCAGGCAGCATGCTGCAACTGTGAGTGTGCACTCAAGGTCCGTTAGATTCCAACCCTGGGTAGAAAGCCCATCTGCATGAGGTTTGTTAGTGGAAGATGCTGAGAACTGACTGTCAACAAAGATTGCCAGTAGCGACGATGAAAGATGTATCAGTCTGAGCAATGACTCTGGAACACTTCATCTTGGCAAATCACCTAGAAAACACAAGACTACGTGAAGTCTCTTTCACATACACACATACTGAACTGGAGGGGGCAGGGAGCATAACCTCTAGCAACACTTCAACAGTAAAGAAGTTCCTCTGTCTTAAATAAATATATATGTAATTCACATATGTGCAAATACACACAGAGGCTATCATATTAAGACAAATCTCCTTTTGTTACATTTTTCTTGCTTTGGGATTATAATTTTTGTTGTTCTCAAACCCAGCAATTTTTTTTGTTACCTGAAAAGCAGATTGGACAAATAAGCTACATAACCAAAGCGGGTATAATTAAATTTAAGAAATTAACATACTTTCAGAGATGGCAGCCTTAAGGCTTAACTTTACCGTAAAGTATTTCTTTAACAATTCAAAAAGACCTACTTGAGTCTTACGATTCCTCTGTAAGTAAACTACTCCTTTTCTAAATTCCACTTTATCAATTACTCTGAAAAACCAATGACAACCACATTGGCTAACTTACATGGTGAACATTTTTGGCTAGCATACCATGTGAGTACAGTTCAAAACTCAGCTTCGTGGCATCTGAAAATTTTATAAAGCAAAATGTATACTCTGTGGTGTATAAGACGTTTAAGTTCAGCAGTAGTGGAATAAGCCAAACCAAACTGGGAATAATTTATATAATTTGAAAAAGTGTATACTTTTTTGATGGATGAAAGAGATGTCTTAAGATATTTATTGATGGTGGGGATAATAAGAATAAAGCATTTACAATAGCACGACAGAATTTACAAGTTATAACCTCTCTCATGGACTCCTATCAAATTTGATACATTCTGGAGTTGTGCTACTTAGTATGCATGCGAATTATTGCCAAACTGTTACATGAATACAAACAAAACATGATGCTTCATATTAGAGTAGCTATGCCAATGCTCCTTTCTCGGATAAGACTGTTGTGTTTCCCCTCAGTGCAGCAGAAAGTAAGGTAATTTAAATCCCTGCCTTGGTCCGCCCCCCAAAAGAGGCAAGACTCTTCACATATATTGTGTGTGTAAACCCATAGACACCAACCACAGCATAATATGGTTAACACCTATACTCTTAAACAACACGAACCCTCAAATCCACATATTATCTAAATAGCTAAGCTAAATAATATGACATAATTATAAAAATAGTTATCAAGGAGATTGTGGCACACTAAGGTGTTCAGTGACACTTTTTAAGTTTTGACATTGTCTTTATTCTCATCCAAACACTTAAATACTGAGTGTATCAGTGAAGCACCTAAGCCAGGCTCACAAACTTTCACTTCAAACTGCCTGGAATCAAAACTCATCCGCAATTTTTAAATAAAAAACCTGATATTTTTCCACCTGTCAATGTGACCAGCAAGTAGTTCAGTACAGGAATAGATCTTCCAGGATTAATACATGCTAGCACCACAAAAGTTAAAGGAGTTTTGATTATTTACATCACACTGCTGGCAACTGCAAGAACATAAGGTAGACATTAGTTTAAAATGTGACTATTCAGTATTTAATTTGTGACATCATAACACTGTACAGTTGAACAAAAAATTTCGGTTGATTGTCTAAATCAAAAGCCACCTAGACTTTTGATATCCTGATATATTTCCAACTTCATGTAAAATCTATTATCACAGCACTTGTATTTTATTATAAAACATGCTTTAAGAATTAGAAGCTTGTGAAAACATTTATTTTGTCACTGCTTGTATTTTCTTGAAGATCTAGACTTGAAATAAAAGCTTATGATTACATAAAACACAGAATATCTCTGAAAGAGGTATTTATCAAGACACCGGTAATCAGTTAGTAGAAAAGAGCTAATTTTGTGCTGAAGATGACATCAACATTCTCCTGTACATACATGTGCACAAAAATATATGCAAAACCAGGTCCCAATACACTGAACCAGGCCAGAAAATTGACCCTGGAGCCTGATCCACAGACCTACAGCCCACAGATATCTTGGCTTTCATTTAAAAGAAAACCATTTCTAGCTCTTGGGTTATTTTTTTTACTGGTGTTAGCTGATATAACGATAGATGCTCAATTCTTCAAATGGCATACAGCCTGCCCTTCCCAACAAAACACCAGTTCCGATCAAGATTCTTGAGGCAGTACTGTGAGTTCAATGACTTCATTGCCTCTCTCTTGTTAAAAGGTGTCATCACGATTTCAAAACTGAAAACCTGAGAAGTAGCTGGAAGCAGCAGCACAGCATATAGATCATTTAAATCAGTCTTTACTGCTTACAGTTTCCAACACTCTGGGGAAAAAAAACACACAACCAAAACCAAGACCATTGCCAGCTCCCACAACAGACCAAGATACACAGGGTAGAGATGACCCCAACTCACTGCCCCATTTTTCTGTCTCCTCCAATTTAAGGGTATGGCAACATCTTCATTCTTTTATTGTTCCACATGCAACTGCATGGTGGAAAGAACGGATTTGCACAGATTTACACAAACTGAGAAGGAACAGCTTTTTCAATTTCTCTTTGCAGTGCAAGTTTTTAATATCCTTTAAAGAACACGACTGAAAGTAAAATTAAAAGCATTTTATCCAGTGCTTGTCATCAGGAAAATAGCTTATACCACTCCTATGGGTTGTAGTAGTCCAAAATACTGAATTACATCTTCCCTGATAAAAAAGTCTAAATCAAATTCCCATAAAGAGTGCGGTATTTTCTTTTTTCAGCGTTACTGATGCTACTGACAGTTTAAAGAAGGTGTGATTCTGTGCTTAATAGTAGCTTGACTTGTTACTCTGCAGTCATTTTCCTAATGTTTGCTTTTTCTCATCTTTTGACTAACACTTATGAAGTAAGGGCTATTAGGACCTTGAGAAAATCCATGACCAGAGCTAATCCTTAATCGTCAAGAAACAAGTTTTAATTCCTATCAGCTCCCCAAATACATTCAGTGTGTAGACTCAAGTGCTTGTGCCAGCACAAAGCAAGCAGAATTATTTCTTTTCAGGAAAACATTGTTAAGACTCTTAAACTACTGCATGAAATCAGTAGGACAACACAAGCAGATTTATCCGGTTTCTTCTTTGAACAACTCTAATACAAGCAGCGACTTTCATGATGAATGCCTTGCATAGCACGTGTACTGTTTCTATGTTACCTGATTTTATCTCCTATATGCTAATACTTGCAAAACATGCAACTCAGATCCATTTTGTTTAATGCACTTTTTGAAATGACCAACCAGAATTTCCTCTAAAACAGTATGAAAATTAAGAACTGGCCACAGATGTTTCATATACATTCAATTAACGATTTATGAATCGAATGACTGGTAATTAAACTACCAAGAATTTCACTGGTCATAAAGCTAAAATTCACCTCTTTGCTTTCTTAAGAGTCTTCAGAATTAATTTTCTAATTCACTTCACTGTTCTTTGGCAACCTCAGTATGTTACCAACCAGCTTAGCTGAAGACAAGTGACCGTTGCTTGTGCTCCTGTAGAAAGTGCACCCTATCTGGAGCAACTCACTCAAGCATCATTTGCAAAGCAACAAGACTAGATACAAGCCCCACAGAGTTACTCTCCTTGCTATAGACAGGACCCTTCTCTGGTTTTGTACAGTCTGTACCTGCTTTATTTCTCAATCTTCAAATCAATATTGTACGAATACTGCTACATTCAAAGAGTTCTGATAAAATTTTCATTATTCTCAATTTAGCGAGACAATACATAAAATTTGTCTTTGGTATTTTTTTCCTCCCTAGAAGATTATAATCTAGGGAAGAGAAATTAAAAAGCATGGGAAGAGATATATCCATGATTTCTTTCTGTATTTGAATGTCTAAAGTTTGTCTAAGACTTGGAGTTTACTAGACTGCTATGGGAAAAATCTCAAATAATTATTCTTGCCAAAGAGTTAGTTCAAAAACACTAACTGCCAAAGTCTTTATTTTTCCTTTTCTAAAAAGTGCTTGAAAAGATGTTTCTTGTCAAAATCCTCTGTAAGTTTTCAGACACTGAGAAAAGCAGACAATTCTCCTAATTTAGCTTGTAATGCCAGAGATCATAGAATCGTTAAGGTTGGAAGGGACGTTTAAGATCATCTAGTCCAACCATTAACCTAACATGACAAAACCACATCTAAACCATATCCCCAAGTACCACGTCTATCCTTTTTTTAAACACCTCCAGGGATGGTGAATCCACCACCTCCCTGAGATACACACATCACACAGAAATAAGTAAATGGTCAGTTAGTATCCTGAAAGACAGGGATATTTTTTATTTGAAGGAATAAATCACCTTACTGTGGAGATACTATTATCTGACTATAAGACAAGGAGATTGAGATATGCAAATTGATATGATTTAAATAGATGTTATTGGAAACAGCGGTCTTTTATATTAGATCTTGTTATAAACTCAGCTCCGTTGCCAGACATTGCCTTTTAAAAATACAAAACAAAAGTAAAAGACAGTAGAATTTGTAGTACCATGATTGTTTCCTCCACAGAAGTACTGCTCAAACACTACTCATCATCTGTGTAGTCTTCTTTTTCCACATAAACTGGGGAAACACAAGGCTGTATGTATTTATTTCCTTCAGGTCATGAAATCTATCACCTGTGGTCAGCTAATGAACAGTGCAAAAAGAGAGTGGGAACTTTAATACTGCAACCTTTAAAAGCTCCAGGTTACTGTCTGCTTGCAATTATTTCAGCTCTCACGTCCTCAAATTTCTGCTGTAATACTTCAGATGAGCAAGAACTACCTTTCTAATATACACAACTGTATTTTAAGAATGTAATGCACAATAATAATCTAAGATACCTCCTGCTTGTCAATGTCCACATCACTAAAGCATGCAACAATGAACCAGGTGAACTTGTCAAAGCCAGACACTGCAGCTGTAAGAATATGAAAATGCTTATGGTGCTTATTGAGAGTCTTCCTATGCTAACTGATGGCTGCTGAACGTGAAGAACACTGACAATGCAGCCATACTGACCTGCGAAGAAAGCAAAACAGATGATACCTCCCAATTTTGTATTACCAGCACAATCTTCTCTTTTGTATTACATAGTTGAAATGTAGTGCTGAAAGTAAGCTACAAGACTATTACCAAAACTGCAACCGAAATCAAAATGGACACGTCAGCCACTGTATCCCAATATTGAGTACTCTACGCATTTCCTCATTCTTGGACTTCCATCTTTCTGCTTTTGACACTTTAAAAGTAATTCTACTGAAGCTCAGACAAATGAGATTTACTTTATCTCTCGCAAAAAATATTTTTTCCCTTTCATGAACGTGTATTTCATTTTGTTCCCTTTTTCATTTATCTCCACACCTTGCAGACAATCACTAACTGAACATCAGGATTTAAGAGTCTGACTAGTAGACCTAGATCATTTCTCTCTACTGTATTCCTTCTCCAACAAGGCAGTTGTCTACTATTCAGTTACAAAAATAGCCCAATTAGTAAGATTAAAGACCCCTCCAATACTAACTCCAAGGGTCTGTAATCTCAAGTCAGTTTTCACTTCCAAAACTAACACCTGTCTCCTTCTTCCTGAAACAGTACTTTCTATGCATACGCTTCACATTGTTGACCTTTTAGGTACGGCAGTCATGATTTGCAACTAATTGTTATGTTTAACTATTACTAAAAAGAAAACAGAACAAGATTTGAAACTGCTGTTAACTTTCCTTTCCCAGGGGAGTTAAGAGCACCATGAAACATCATATGCTACGATTATACAATATTTGTTAAATCGGTAAAGTTCTTGCAGTATCCCTGGTTCTGCAAGAGTTACTGTTCATCAGTACTGGAACACACACAGACACAACTCTATGCTCAAACTTGAAGAGTTTCCACTGGCTGCATCTATGCAGTAAATATGCTTACTGAAAGCTCTTGCATTTGGGACCAGTATCTTAAAGGAGAAATATTGAGGCATCTCGGACGTGCAGCACTCCAAGACAGAAGCACAGTTCTTCTAGACCCATTCACACTAAGAGTGTGCACGTGTCCTGATACTAGGGACACCTAAATATTCTGAGATGTCAGTATAATTTGGTAGCTACACCATCAGATACAGAAGCTTCGAAAACCGTTTCATGAATATACAGGTTTATATGGTTGTTTTGAGATATCCGAGATGAGCATATTTCTTTAAAAAAACCCCTAATAATTGGTGCTTTTAAATACTGATAGATTCACTAGTGAAATATCTACTGGAGATACATATAAACAAGAAGTATTTCACAGATCAGTGGGTCAGACTATTTCAAACTGTGATACGAAAATAAAGCTATCATACATAAACCAATTCAACTAATTTCTCAGATCAGGGACAGAACAATATGATGAGAAATAAAACACCTTTATCAAAGGAGTCAAAATATTTTGAATGTCCACTGTATAAGACACTGCTTTCCAGGAATAAAGATAACAGGATGAAGTGTTCTCTATTCTTTTTAGGATAGGCAGGAAGGAATTTCTTGACTTGCATGCAGAGATGACAAGCCCCTAAACAGCAACAGAGCATGGGTACTGGAGAGTAATCAAGTGCTACAAATGGCAAGACAGCTTAGTTCACAGCAAAGCCCCTGAATCCTAAGACATGAAACACGAGGAACATGACGACTTGATGCGCGTTCTTGATCAAGTAGCTAGGTATACAGTCATGATGGTGATGTCTTCTGACTTAACAACAGGGGAATAAAAAGGTATTTTTTTTCTGGGAAACATAGCTAATATGCTGATTCTTGGGCTGGAGCTAGACATCCATGTCATTCAAATGAAGTTCATTTTGAGGGCTGTGTTTTTCAGAGTAAAACTCTGTTAGCCTGAAGCATAATCTCACTGGCTGCTGCAACCATTAAAGAACTGAGCATGTGATGAAAACAGCATTGTTCAAATTCCTGGAAAGCTGATAACAGTCTGCTTTTAAGGTACAACTTCTGAGAGTTCACAAACTAAGCTGGACTTCTGGCCTCAACCCTTCTGTGCAACTCAAGCCCTGTGCCAGTATCATTACGGAATCAAATGAAAAAGTCATGGAACTGAACTGGTAAAATAAAAACAAACCTGTAGGTGAACAGATCTTTCCTTTCAAAGTGGAGCATTAGTCCTGGCTTGCAATGCTGCATCCCTGCCCCAAGAACCCGCTGTAAATTAGAAGACAACTAGGATGATAGTAGGCACTACTATTGAGCAAAAGAAGATGGACTGGGCAGTCACATCCTCAAAGCCCCACAGCATCTAAAGAGGCGTTGATTCAAGAAGCATTTCCAGACCATCAGAATTTGATTAAGCAAATGCACCAGCATTGTCTGTGATGCCCCTCTTCTGTACCATGCGGAAAATGGACTGACTGGTTGAGAATAGCCTTATAACATGTTTTCTTTTTAATGAAGTAGTTGGGATACTAAAAATATATTAGATCTCAGTTAAGACATCTCTGGAGTCAAGAGGCTTTAGTACCAATGCAGGTGATCTCTTTGTGAAGTCGGACAGCAAAGTTGCATCCTAAAGGGACACCAAAACAACCTTTACAGGTGTTAAAATAGCATATTCTCAGCCTTGATGATCTACAGCTCCTAGAGCTGAACACCTTTTTTTTTTGTGATCATCTTTCTCTCCTCCTTGTTGTTCAGTATTTTACCAGAAGATGGACAACAAGCCTTTCATCACACAAAAAAGCAGGAGTTTTGATAAGTGCTGCAACTTTTTTTTTTTTTTAAAAAAAAGTTAAGTTAAGGTTCCCATGAAAGACACTTTAATTGGAGAAGGCTAGAGGCAGCTAAGGAGTAGCTGGGATAAAAACAGCACATATGTCTGCATTGTACAAGGACAGACTACCCAACTAAGATGTCAATTGAATAGAATATTCAAGTAAAAAAGTGAATAGTTCTTTAACTAGTTCTGAATGTTAAAAAAATCTTACTAAATACAATGTCTAATTTAAACCATGTCTACCTCAGATTTCCCATAAGACTTCATTATTTAAGGCATTAGAAACAAATGTTACGACAGATGGTTTTCAAAGTATTTAAAAAGAGTAAGGTAAATGTTTACACACAGTATGGACCCCATCATACCACCTGCCCATTTTAAAAAGCAAAGGGGGCGGGGAAGAGAAGATTAGTATCTATTCCTTTCTCTGTGGTATGACAACCCTCTAACCAAGACATTTTGCTCTATCACTTTTATCATAAACCATTTTTATTTTCCTTTCACCTTTGCCTCCAACAAAGAACCTCAAACATAAACAACCTGTTTCCATTTTGGTTTTTCAGTTGGGATGCTCTACAGGCAAACTGATTTTTAGACTAGAATAAAACTTACATAGAAAAGCACAGATATTTCAAATCTGTCCACTACAAGCATCAGACAGAACAGCGCCCCATCTGAAATATTGCTGCCCTCACAGATATGCCAATATAAAGAATCATGTCGTATCAATACGAGTCAACAAAATCAGTTTCTATTTATTTAGAATTGTGCATGGAGAGGTCACTTTATAACAAGTCAACGCAGCATTGTACTTCTAATTCCTTTCCAAAGCAGTTTAATTAGGCAAATTAAAACCGATACTAGCTAACTGATTCAGTTAGCACCATTACCTCGATTTTGTAGCTAGACAAGTGCCGCAAGAGTATTAGCTCTTACATATTTGTTATTACAGTACAACACAATCCAGAATCAAACAGCAAAACTTCAGCAGGTACAGAACATGAGATTGCATTTACAAAATGAAGGATGACATAATAAATATGATTATCTTTTCTAGTGTACAAGTACTATTTAAGTTATGGTTATGATCAAAGAACACCAATCTCAAGTTTCACTCAATTTTAGTTTTTAAAACCTTCCAAGATTTAAGTTGTTGATGTGCTACTTTTATTTGAATATGCCTTCTGAATTGTTTCACAATAAAGCTGTTAAGCAAAGCACAGCTCTAGAAAGCCAAGATGCCTTTGGCTGAAGAGTCAGCTGATGTTGCTTTAATTCTAATGGAGATACTGACTTGTGCCCAGAAGGGAAGAATCAAGCCAGACTCTAAATTCCATCACTTACTACAAGATTGTATTTATGCAATTGTTTTCATTCTCAATTTCTGCAGGCATGGTGTGGAGCTAGCCAATTTTTTTTTCCCCATTACTACTCCTCTTCTCCACTGATAGGCTGCAGTTCCAATCTTCACTGTTTTTTTCTTTCACTTCAAACAGAAAACTCCAGCTGCTTTTACACTCAACACCCACATCCTAACACAATCGGCTTCTCTGTCCTGTAGTTGAAACCAAAGGAAAGTCAAGTCAAGATTAGTGAGTCCAAGAACTACTCAAAGTCACAACAGACTCATTTAGAGATGAAGTTCAAAACCAAAATTTGAGTATGCAGTTAAGTGCTGGTCCACAAAAAGCTCACGACTATAGCACTTCACTGCAATGCACTGCAAAAGAAGCAGATCCATATAGCAGAAAAGCTGTTGCTGAGAACCCAAGTCCCCAGTGTATCCACCACAGGAGATCTTATTTTGGACTAGCTTTCAGCTGGTTCTGTTAACGGGATACCTATTAGTGTGTGAAACAGACTGCCTGCAATTGCTTCTGAAGCACAGCTTATGGTTTAGTTTCACCCAAAACGCAATCAATTTTCACACTGTAAAGGCCCTCCACAATGTAAAACAAAGTGTGGTAAGCAGGGATGATCAGAAGATCACTTTCAAAGCAAACTTCTTGTTTGACCCAGAGTGTTAATGTATAGGCACTCACTATTTTGGTTCACGTATATCTTCTATGGATATGTTACATTATCTGAAAACTGTTCTTTCAACCATTCGCTTCTTGTTCATCTACTGAAGAGAAGTATTCAGAACAATAAAAGTAGTCTTGTTATAGTGTATCAGCATGTATGTTTTTATACTCGTCTCTATTACAGTGTTTCTCCTTCCACAGGAAAAACAAAAACAAAAAAACCCCACGGTCTGTTCTGTACTCAGAGTGAAGTACAATCTACACGATGACACTGATTTTTATTATTGGTATCTTCAGTACCCAGATACCTAGGTATGCAGTCTCTGCTACAGATAACCATCGCTTATTAAGAATGAATGTGTTTAGGTGTTATCTAAACAAAAAAACGCTAGCTCAAATACTTTCAAGTACTAGTTTCCTGAACAGTTTTAAAGGTAATCTGCAAAAAAAGTGTCGCAAAATTCTACCCATCTACAAGCCTCATTTTTCTTTTAAATAAACATTCACCTCTCACCATCCTCTTCATTTTTTTTATTCTGTCTGACTTTTCAGAACAACCATGTAGATCTGAAATGTTGTCTATCAAACCAGAACACAAAGAATAAGCTGAATTATAACAGCACAATTTTCTTGCGGCAAAACTGCAAAAATATAAAGATACAGATCTAAGTCTTATGCTCAAGCCTCACCAGAAAGGGAAAAAGGAGATGCACAAAACCAGCAAGAAATCAAGTCTTAGACATTTATCGTGCAGTAACTCATGTATATTGATACTCAAGGAAAGCTATCCTCCTGGAGATTTTCAGAGACAACAGTAACTAAGTTCAGAGAAATACACGCACACGGAAAAGGTAACAAAGAACTGATACAAACTTCTAAATAATTTTGATTTAAAGAATTAGAATGCATTTGAAATCCATTAAAGATGATCAACTACTCTGCAATGAATGATTAATTTTCTCAGTTTGTTCAATCCCTACACATTCATACATCTACATAGTAGTTTACATAGTGTACCGATACGTGCACTATATATAGTATTTTATTACGCAAAATAAGTTTCTTGAACATCATTCCAGAAAAATTACAAAACACAGAAGCTAAGGAAAGACAGAAAGTTAATAAGAATTATCATTACCTACTTTTTGACTCTTGCCTAAAAAGATTCTCCCCAAATAACCACATCTACTTAGGTCTTCACAGATTATAATTTTTTTCCAAATAAATCTCACTGCAGCTCTCGTTATCATGAATATGTAATAAGTAAACAGATCTCAATGCTTCTGAAAATGTAAGAGTGCATTGATTATTTGAACTCCCCCCTTCCTTCCCTACATTTATTTACACCACCTAAGATGTTAATGACGCTGATGGTTCTTCACAACCACTTGACTATAACTCACTTGTGGTTGCACGTCTCCAGTAAAGACAGTTAAGACTCACTGTGGGAAGAATCCATGTAATGATGATCAGCAACAAAGAAACTCACCCTTAAGATTAATTTTTTGAAGATTTTTTAACTATTGTTACAATTCAATTTGCAAGGACATTAGCACCCTGAGTCTTCAGCACACAAACATATAAGAAGTTAACCATGACTTTTATCCAAGTATTTCTACTTCACTAGGCAGGTAAATTAACAACAACAACAAAAAAATCCAGGTTTTTCTTCTAATGCATGTAACTTTGAAGAGCAGGGAAGTACCACCGCCCTCAATTTACAGATACAAAACCAAGACAGATGTAAGTATGCCGACAAAAAATACATTTACATTTCTAAGGCTGAGTCTACACTGGAGGAAGGTTTGAAAAAGAAAAATAAAAAAATAAGCACCTCAGCAGATACAGAAGCAGAAATAGAAGAAAAGTTGTGGGGCTCTGCTACAACTCTCAGAGTAGCAATGACGTCATCTACTGTCACCAAGAAAATATCACAAAAAATGCAGCAAGGAAGTGAGATGACTGACTCTGGAAAGTTAATTACCAAACATAGAACCTTCTGTTAACTGATAGATGTTTCGCTCCCCAAATGTATGTCAGAAGGTGCCAGCAATTTCTATGTTTTTCACCTGGGCATGCTGAACATGCCGCATGAGCTCAGATTACTGATTATTAAATTGAAAGAGGCAAAACAAAAAAGAAATTACCTTGGTGCTATTCCTCCCATTATTCTTTAGTCACTATTGTGCTTAAAATTCAAAACCCAGCTAGTTTTAGACAAAGAACTACAAAAACCTAGAAAATGAATGGACAGTCTGTGCTTACATCCACAGACTGTTTTAAAACAAGTAAATTATTTAAAATACCAGGAAATAACTTCATTAAACCTCATGCTTTGTCATATACAGTAGTAGAAATTATCCCTCTTTAGGCTTGCCTTTAATCTTTCAACATTTTGCATTCCATATGCTCTTTCTGATCTTGTCAGTAGTGTCCGGTTTCTCTCTTGCATCTTTACATAAGAAGTGAACTTGTCATAGGCTACATTTCTTTCTATTCAGGTTTTCATTCAGGTCTCAATTTAATGTTGTCATCCCAACATTCATATTTTAGTCTGTTTAGTTAAAAACAATATTCAGCAGTTGGCTATTAAACAGGCATTTCAGGAATGTGGTGGGATGTTCATTACAGTAAACTTTTATCTACTGCCAGGAAATCTTATTTACCTATTCTTTTAATTATCAGACTGGCATATGGGGAGATTAAAAATAGGAAGATAGCCAGAAATAACTGTGTCTATTCTGAAAATATGTGCATTTCCTGCAGTATAGGTGACTTGAATCTGCTCTCTCAGTCAAGTCAAATGAGACATTACAAATATTTCTGTAGTTCATCTGTGTTACATTTTTGTATTAGCTGTCTTTATCAGCTGAATGCAACTTCTCCCCTCATAAAAACCTTTTTAATTCTGATGAGTACTTAAATTGATAATCCCCTTCCTCAGTAGAAAGGTTACTTAATTGCCATTTTAAGCTTCCATCTGATCTACGTTTCCTGTGAAACAACAAGCCAACATCTACCTGATTCACAGAGTTTAATAACTAACTGCATCCTTATACCAGTGTCAAGATACTGCCACAGTGTCCATGCACGAGGAAGGAGAGGAGCCAAGATTATACTTCCTCCTGAATATGTTAGCAACCCTGAGCAGAACTTGGAGCTCCTGCCATCACACTGATGCGGTTCATGAAGTGTCTGTGGTATCCAAAAGCAGGGCTCAATTGCCATGCCAGTGTCAACTACAACGTTATGCAAATTCACAGTCTGTAGAATTGCGATATTCAAGTTTTATTATCTTCACTGTTAATGGATTCGTCATCAGAAGTTACTTTTTATCCCAGCTATTCCCTTCATAAGGGCTACCCTCCAATGTTTAAAGTAAAAATGAAGTTCAGATTATGTCTTTTGTGATTCTGAACATTTAATCTCTTCTTGTCCTCATCCTTGTGTTCATTCTGTTATAAAAAAGTATATTCTCACAAGCTCCTGAGACAACTAGGAATCACAAGACTGAGAAACTCCTTACTCATAATTTGATTTAATGCCTCATCACTGAATGCACTTAAGTGATTCATCAAAATAGTATTCAGTGTATTAGATATGTAAATATCAAACAGGATTTATCTATTCACTGGTATCAATTCTCTCCATCATTTTGAATAACAGAAGACAAAAGGAGCCCTACCTAATTCTGTTCTTTATGATATACAGGAGCCTGAGAAAGCAACACCATATTTGCTATCCGCTTAAATGAAAACTCTTAAGATAACTGCTATATTCAACCCAAAAGACAAGCGAGAGTTACAAAATAAAGACTGGTCTTTATCCTAAAGAATTTTATTCCAGGGAGAAGTTTCTCAAAGCAAAAAATGCATCTGTCCAGCAGTTTGGAGAGCATGAACACGAGGAGTCAGTAACTGAAGCTGGACAGAGCCTTGGCAGAAGTTGTCCATGTTACACAAGTCCCTGTAAGGACAACTAATTGTGTGACTAGCTCAGAATACCTAACAAAATAATCAAGTGAGAACTACAGCAGTTAGCACAGGATTTTCCTGATTCTCTGATGAAAGATTAATTGACTTTAGCTTCATACAGGGAATCATGAAGCCAGAAATATTACATACTGGAAGACTGTACAACAGTTACAGAAAAGAAGATGCAAAAGAAATTTGATCAAACTATTCTTACCAAAAACTACAGGCACGGGTTTTTACAAGTTTAGTCCAATTTCCTATTGGATCAGGCTTATTTTCAGAGAATAATTTTATAAAGCTCCGTTGCCTTTTTGATGTCACATATACCTTCTTTCTGAATGTCTTTTTGTTCTGCCAAGTACTAGGTGTTATTAGATTAACTTTTGCCAAATGAAAGCAGTGCAGTTCATACTTAGAGATTAAAGATCCCAGAAGTAATACCATGGAGCTGTTTTTAACGCATATTTGGAAAGACAAATAAAAAAAATACACCACACCTCAGAAAAAACACCAGCACACTTCTTAAAATGTAAGACATTAAATTCTTATATGCAAAAGCACAGTCCTAATTAAATGGGAAATACTGTTTCAAAAGATAGTTTCAAGTCATATTGTTTACCTGTTGTTTAAACTTAAATTTGTAAGTTGCTGTATGTGATTTTAGAGAAGCTGATGGCATAAGAATGTCATGCTAGTTTACCTCATGAAAACTAAAGCATTATACACACTATACTATAACTGCTCAAGGATTTATACGGAGGCCTTGAGAAACAATGCTAACAAAAAATTTTTGATAGATATAAATCAATGCCTGGAGCACTATTTCTTGAAGATATGCTCCATACACACACAAATTTGAAATAGTTTATTTGACTTGTGTGTCAGTTTAGGTAATATATCACACTGAAGAAACAATATGTTGATGTCTCCTAATGGTTCCAGTTTGATCCCTAATTTAGGGAAGCCTTATGTAGAAACCACCTACAATATATAGTCTGTCTGCATAAAGACTAGAGTAAAAAAATATTATGACATTTAAATGGCAGAGTAAATGGAAAAGGCCAGATGAAATTCCCTGATCCTTAGTCACAACGGAAGCAAAGATTCCCCAGAAGAGCACAGAAAAGCACTTTTTTTTTTTGGTGCCTTCCCTCAAGATCTGTGGTTTATGAGGTATTCATTCTCTATCAAAATAATTAAAAAAACCTGAGAGACAGAAAATGGACTGAACGTTCAAATAGATATAACTTCCTTATTAAGAAACTGAGACAATGTGGATGTTTTGATAAAATGACATGCCTTACTGAACATTGATATTAACAAAAATATATATTCTTTGTACAGAACCTGCACAAAAAGGAAGATGTTTTCCATAGGGAATATTTCATGTTTTTTTGAACAGTGAATCTTCAGTAATCATAGTTTTAGAAAGCAACCTAGATGTTATTGATATACATTATTCAAAAGTGGGGGGAAAAAGTTTGGATTTGTGGGAAAAGGTAAGGCAGGAATATATGTGCAGTACAGAAAGTACCTAATCTGTTTAATTATGCTAGCATAGACGCGCAGCTATTGTTTGCAGCCAACTATTATGGGTAAGCTGAAGTCTACAGTAAGATCTTCAGATTATTTTTTTTTTTAAATGGCTGAAGGACTGGGTAAAGCAAAATGCCTCTCAGGCTTTGAATGAGCAAGAAGAATCAAGGATATTATGGAGAAAAACTAACTATAACCACTCTTCATACCCTGCAAGTATTAACTTTTGGCTAAAAGTATTTCTTAGAGAAATGGCAGTTTGCTTATAAGTTTTTTTCTGAATAACTTGAACTCAGCAAAAATTGCGCATCAGGGTAACTATGAAAATAAGTATCTATTTGCCAAACTGAAAGCTTTTTTCTTTCCCACAGTAACTAAGTGGAATGCCTGATTTTAGCGTCACATGCTGTACCTTACACAGAAAGGTGAGCTTTTGTAAAGATTCTGAAGTTTTATTAATTTTAAGCCCTCCATCTACATGTCATCATCTTAACTACCTTAATTTGTTACGCTTTTCAGAACTACTGCTCTTCACTGGACTATTTGTACTTGGAAGGATAAATAGTATGTTTTACTGGAAAAGTACTTAAATCCTATGTCTTACATGGTTTGTCACCTTCGTACTGAATTCTTACTAGATTGTTATCTTCCCTGCAGGTAAGTACTTCAAAACCATAGATTCCAAGGATACAGTAACAAAGCAAAAAAGAAGTGGAAAAAAAGTAAAAAATCAAAATCAGGGACTGCAAAAACTGTTCACAAAAGTGAAAACTGGAGACTGAAAATAGCCTTGTAAATCTAAGAGGTGCTTCCAACAGAAAAGGAATATGCTACTTGCCATGTCTACATGGGATAGGATAAGTCACAGTAGTCTTAAATTGCAACAAGAGATTATAGATCAAGTTAGACTGTAAGGGGGGAAAAAGCCCCAAATGTTTGAAGGCAAAGATAACTGAACTAAAATGTATTATCCAGGGAGTTTTCTTGGAATCTTTCTCACTGGAAATTTTTGAGAACAGGTTAAACAAGCATTTTAAGCTATGGCTTACCAATAGTTAATTCTGCTTTGGACTCATGGTCTAGCCAAGTGAGATCTCTTCCAGGTACACGTTCCATATGGGGAAAATACTGCCAAACCCAGTTAGGTCAAAAGGGAAGTTTTCAAAACTAAAACGTGATGTTGTTTTGACTGTTCTTTCCTAATCATCTACCTATATTTAAGGAGTTTTTAATACAGGAGAAACAATTTATTAAGAAAATCAAGAACACAAATAATTCCTTTTTACATTGACGGCAATTTACAAAAATGAAAAGACTCGATTTATATTATAGCAGATCTTTAACTCAAAACTGCCACCAAATGAGTTTAAGATTCCCCACATCTGCCCAACAATAATTTAAAAAGACTGTTATACAAGATTTGGCTGTTTTCATAAGCAGATTATAAAGAAAACACGCATCTAAAACTAACTGCACCAGTTCTGGTTGTCCAAGTAACCTTATATGTACCTGGGAAACAATTCAAACTACAGAAAGCTACGTTTTATAAGATCATTACACTTGGTAAGACATGAACTAAACACACACTGAACTAAACTTGCTGCCTGAACATGTTAGCTATCTGTCAAAATAAAAAATAATCCACAGGTATCACATCTTGGTACTTTTTATGCCCAAGCATAGTTGACTAAAATGATCATGACCAAAAAAAAAAGGACTGACAGCATGGCAGAAAGTTTAGGCATTAGCATGGTTAGAAAAGCAAATCTATGAGATTCTGATTTTGAGAGATACACACAGGTAGAAAAAAAATAACTATTGCAGTCACATCCACTTACTTTGACACAGGAAAATTTGTATTAAAAAAGCTTATCGCACAGAGCTCAGAAGTTCTAATGAACACCAGCTCCAATCTGGAATGATGCTGAGGCTTGGTGCCTTTACTGAGGACAAGGACTACAACAATTATGCTAGGTGGTTAGACTTACCCTAAACAGAGAGGGTGTTTTTTAATAGGCACATGCACATTATATCCAGATATGCACATGTACCATATTTATTTGAAAGCAAGACAATTTCTCTGACTCTCCATAGTTTAACTTAAAAAAGTCATGGGGTGTCATTACTGCCTCCCCCCAGCTTGATAAGATAATATGACTGTTTGGCATGGCAGGTCTTAGAGTGATGAAGGAACACAAAAATGCCTGAGGCAGCTCAAAGTTTGCATGAGATGACACAGTGATGACAGTTGTTTTCCTTCATGCACTTGGGAATCTGTGTGGTGTACTACAGTTTAGCAGATTTCTTGTGATTTCTGGCAGCTGTACATCTCTGCCTGAAAAGCAGATCATCTGGAGGTCACAGGTATGAAAGCAAAATTGAAAAGTATTAGAAATTATGAGGGAGATCTTACACTCACGGTAATGTATGTAGAAAAAACTAGCAACTGTGAGACCAGGAAGAAACACAGTGTGGTAGAAGCAAACGTGCAAAGACAAAACAGAAGCTTTTAAGGGTTAGCTCAGTGTAGAAATCACTCACTGGACTCAAAACACTTTTTACTTAAAGAAGTTACAGAATTTGTGCATACTCAAAAGAAGAGACAGAGACCTGGTTACCCAGGAAATCATTAAACTGAAAGCTCAAAAAATAGCAGCCTTACCAATGTTCACTTTCCAGCAGTTTGTGACTATGTTATGTGAAGATCACTATTAGCTGCTGAGCCAAGGAAAATCAAGGGTGGATGTCTATCTACACACTCAATGAAGAGTTTGTTGGATATTGTCTGGAGTGAGAGACCAGGTGTGATAGTAAGAAAAAGAGGAAATGTCTTCTATCTGTATTAAAAGGGCACCTGACGTTTTGCTGATGGTATTTTTCACTGTCAGTGAATACCAATCTTATGGTCACATCAGGAGGAAGGACATCACAACTGCAGGTGCTTGATGAAATAGCAAATAAGCCCTTCAAAGACTGTTGAGGTCTTTATATACAGAATGACTCTTGGCAAGGAATCATACTCTAACTCCTACAGGAAAAAATAAAGCAGCCTACTGAAACACTTCTTTGTCATTGGATTAAGACAGACTGGGCTTGGATAAATCCAGAAGTTGTAGCTAAAAGGTTTAAGAAAGGCTTTATTTCAAATTCTATGGACAGAACTGAAGATTATTTCTGTCATCTTGAGTCTAAAGAGGAAGCTGAGAATACAGAGACTAAAAGGGAGGAAGGTGACGACAGTGAAGAGGGAGACAGCACCAGAAAGTTGTGGTCTGTGAGGTGTAAAAACTGAAAGCCAATTGTAGTAAGGTGTAAGAGAAGAAATTAAGACCAACCTCCAATAGAAACAAATCATTAGTGAAAAATTGATTACAAGTATGTAATAAAAAAAGCTTTTTTATGTACAGCTATGTATGTTTGCTTTCAGGAGGGAGATCTTATATTCGGATTAGTACAGTATACATTCCCCAACATTATCAGAATCTACTCCAGTGTGTCAGCACACAGGAAAAAAAAGATAGGGTAGGACCTTAAGGTTTTAATACTTCCTGGTACCTCATCACACAACAAAAATCAGTTTAAAACAGTAGGAGCAAACTCTATGCAGTCGCATCAGTTAAAAACAAGCTTCTTTAAAAAGAAGGTTTGGTTTTTATTTTTAATTAGCTAAAATCCTTTGCATCCCCTGCCCTATATTTCTATCATCATCACACTTTTGCTGCTAGTGTTAAGATGATCCTAGGTCACTACTGGGTAAAGTGTCTACACTAGAAGGATATTAATGTGCCTACTAATAGCTAAGCACACTTGTTAACATATTTTAACACAGGATTTCTCTCCTAACAGGCAGAAATGACAAGACAACCAACAGATAAAAGAAAAAGTACAGGCAAAGTTATTGAGGAAGGACCACACAACAGTCCAAAAATTTTCCAATATGTTTTTGATATAGGTCACTATATTGACAACTTGTACATCAGTACAACAAACATGACCACCTTACAGTTTTGGAGAATTTGTAACACAAAGCACAGCAGGTAAGAAAGAAAACCCACATCAAACAAACAAAACCTCAGAAACAGATTCAGAAAAGAGATGAAAAGTCAAAAATAACAATGGAGGGAAGACTAATAAGCTCAAAGATGAAATATGTCAACTACAGAAAATGTCAGGATAAGCAGAGGTACCACAAGATTTCAGAACTAACTAGTGACAAAAGAAAATTTGTTACGAGCCTGCAATTTGGTGTTTAAGAAAACAAAGGTTATATTGGGTAATGACAAATTGGAAGGGAACACAGCCCATAGCGAAGAGCTCCGATATACCCATCAGCATCATGTTCACCTAGCTCTCAGTGAACAACACAAACATTCTGGTCATCTCTAATTGAATACAATCAACAGATCACCTTTAAGAGAAAAGTTTGAAAAGAACGTAAATCAGCTACCGCACGGTGACAAGAATAGCAATCTTTCTTTGGACCATTCTGAATTCTTGCAAAATTCACACTTTCAAATTTTTAGTCACTACAGCTGAAGATACTTGTTTTGTCTACCCCAGTCTGCACACATATTGTTTGTGACAACATAACCGTTTGTCACGGATTTGCTAATTACCAAATTGCAACAGAAAGAGCATGAATCTCAATTAAAAAGTCATTTTACATATATCCGTACGGATGTGAATTTCACTCGATAACAATTAAAAATAATGGTCTGTATTGCGTGCTGACAATGGAGAACACAACTACATTCACACAGATATGGTACAGGATTAAGGTCCAGACTATAATCCCCTTAAAATTTAAGAATAATTCCATCATTTCACAGTGAAATCAGGAGTAAAACACAAAAATATTTATAGCTAACAAAATGCTGCTTATAAAATACATCACAGTAAACTTTATTATTACAAGAAAACATAATATATACATTATATTCATAATATACATATTATATTATATCATATATACTTGTTTTTCTGTGTTTGTAACAGTTGTTCTACACTGTTGGGTTACAAACGTTGAAATAGTTCAAATTGAGATTTTTCAAAACCAGATAAGGGATCTGGCCATACAACTCCCACCTCATTTAATGACAGTAGAACACTTAAATCCCTTATTCGCCTTTGAACCTAAGGATCTTTCAATGCTCCACTGCTCTAGTTTCCTTCGGTATGAAAATAAGCTTATTTCTCAATTATGCTACCCACTTCATATAAAAAAAAAAATTTAAAAGTTGATTTACAGCAACAAGCTATGTGGTTGCTGGGCTCCAGAGTCAATATCTGGCAAAATAAAATAAGGGCACAAGACTTTCCAAGTTCTGTGTAGTTATTTCATGCCTAGAAACTAAGCATGAAAAAAAATCAGGTGAAATCATACTGAGATAAACACTAAAATATTTCTTCAGCACCACACTTCCAGACTTGAGATAAGACTAAGTTTTGTATACATGACCAGTCAAATTATTCTTTCATACACATATATTCAAAGACTTTAGTCTAGAAATCATGGCAGATGCCTTTAAACTGTTTTTTAAAAGAGATTTCTGAGATGGCTTTTACTATTTATTTTTATTTATTTTGGCACCACCAGGACAGGTGAACAGATTTAAAAAAATCTCCGTTGAACCAGTATAAAAAATATCCACCCAACAACACTATTTAATACATTAAGCATCTGTTTAGACCTCAGTTTAAAATCTGAAAAGCAAGCTCTTTCAATATTGAATGGCATGTCTCAACTCTCAGTGTTACACATCAGTCTTCAGCCTGCAAGAAAAGATACAGCCTTCCTATAAATCTTGGTATAGATGGGACAGTAACTCATTTCAAAACAGCATGGATTTTTATCTAAGTCAGTTGCTACACAACTGTTTTGTTCAGCGAGACTTGTATTTAAGAGGCATATGTTTAAGAAAATTAGTAAACTTGGGCCTTACAATGGACTTTCGCAACAGCTATTAAAATAATAATATTAATTTTTGTTAAACTTTAAATCAATCAACTACTGAAGCCACTCACTAAGCACACACAACCATAATTTCAGTGATAAATCTGCTTTAGACACGAGTAATCCACTCCGTACATGTCAAGGATGGTGTCTTCATTGCCACCTACCTACCATTGCACAACTACTTCAGTTCAATGAACAGCTCATTCACAAGTTAGAAGTCGAGCCGGAGCCAGGAAAGCCAGATTTCCACCTCGCAGTGTATGAATTGAAGAAAGCAGGCACAAAGATTAAATAGACTGAGAACAGAGTGATCTGAACCAATATAAACCAGTCTTGTTTCTGTGCACCTACACAGACATTCTACCCAAATACAATATGATAAATTTTGACCGAAGAAAAAGAACGTGAAATAATGCTCCTGTATATATGAAATAAAATACAAGAAAGGAATATGCTTAAGATATTTAATAGCGAATCTCCCTGGTTAGCAAGAAGTAGAGCCCAGTTTAATCCAGAAGTGACAGACATGTAAATTAGCATGCTACAATGGCTACCACCAAGAATCAATTCTTTTCTCAAAGATACACAAAATCACAAATAAAACACAATTCAAACTGACCACGTGAATTCACTGTTATCCATTCCATTTTAAAAATTTGCCTACGTTCCATGAATGGGTGACAGTAATGTGTAAACAAACATTATCGCTTTTATCAGACAGACTACTAAACCCATAGTAAAGCTACAGCCTTAGCAGTTTCTGTGCATTTCTGGGGCCTAAAATATTTAACAACTTGCTTTATACATTGTGTCATACCCAATGCTAGCTGAGAAAGGACATCTAAGAGAAATTAGGGCAACATACAGACACATACCTGACTAAAATGGAACAGTTTGTTTTAACTGTAGCACTAGCACCACAAAGTTTGTTTAGAAAGGGATACTCAGCAGGGTCACCAGTTCAGAAGAAACACCTGCAAACATCCACCGCTTCAGGACTAGCCCAAGCCCTCGGGAAGCAGGCCTGTTCCCGACGGCAGTCACAGCCAGAATAATTACACACAATGGTGCTTCAAGCAGTGCCAGCTCAGGAGCCCTCTCCCGAGGTGGGACTGCGCTCCCTTGACAGGGCGAGAAAACGGTGAGCAGCATCGCAGACCCGCGGACTCGCCACCATCACCGGCGACTGAGTTTAGTCCACCACCACTTCACCGCCTTCTCTTTCCCAGGATGGCAAAAACTCCGCTATCCCTCTAGGCTACGAGATAGGGAAGGGAGAAGGGAAAGAGGAGGGGGTTACTCGGGCATAGAGCAGGAGCCCCGCGCAGAGGGGACCCGGGATGGACTTTCAGCTCCTCCCCGGCCCCTCGGCGGAGGAGCGGAGCCCCCCTCTCCCGGAC
>RSEF01000003.1:85252446-85322560 GCA_003993805.1 Himantopus leucocephalus | reverse complement strand
GGAAGGGGGAGGGGGCGGGGCGTACTTCCGCGCGTCACGTGACGCGACGCCACGCGCCCGGCGGCCACGTGACGGCCCTCCCCGCCCTCCCGCCGACGGGTTTTGGCGGCAAATGGCGGCGGTCCGGGCTGGCGGCGGCGGCGGCCCTGTTTCACGGGGCTGCCGCGGATGGGCCTCGCTGTAGGCGGCCATTGCTGCTGTCCCTCGAGCTCTGGGGGCGGTGACAGTTTACGCGTGGCCTGGTTGTACTGGAGCTGCGGCCTTATCGCCAGCTGGCCCCGTGTGGGGCCTGGCCGTGGCTCTCCACAGGGGCCTGAATGGGTTACGCTGTCCCACCTCCCGCCTGAGAGTGCTGCGCGGCACCGGTCACTGCAGGGTCAGCCACGGTCAACACCACCGGAGCGTTGTTGGATGTTGCTCCCTCCTTTTTCTTCCTCTGTAGGAAGCAACAGGGTGTGTTAGCTCAAAGATGCCACCAAGTTGTCTTCTTCATATCTGCGTTGTCCAGTTCTTACTGTAATTGGAAGTGAGAAGTATGGCTGTGCTCTTCAAGTGAAGCAATTGAGATCTGGAGGTTCTGGAAGGCTTCGCTGCTCATGCAGCCCTGGTGCTGGGCTGAACTCCCTCTCGCACACCGGTGATGTCCTCGGCTCCAGTGATGGGCATTGACCTCCCCTTCCTCTGCCTGAGAAGCTGTGGAGACTCTTGCGCCTGTCACAGGTTTTGGAAATACTGGAGGTTGACCTGAGGCATTGAATATCATGAGGAGGAAAAGATGGACCTGATGGGCACTGAATTGGCATGGGTACATGTTTTGCAGTCTTCTAGGCTGTATAGGGTGACACAGGTCGATGGCTTCACGCTCTGCACTGCCAGTGTTCATCAAGGAAGCGAGGAGGAAATGCGTTTCTGCAGTGAGAGCATTGGCTGTCGGGACTGGATGATTTCTCTTAGCCAGCACCAAGAAAAGGGATACTGTGTTAAGCTGGGCATTTCACATCACCTGGAAAATGAGGAATTTGGTATTTGGCACTAACTTTGATCAGGTGCAACACATTTTTTTGCTGGAAGAGACTGCAGCTGCAGGCTCCTCAGTATGTTAGCCAGTCTTGCTCTGACCCAGGTTTAATATGACATCCTACACGCACTATCTTAGCTTGTTTGACCATCGGGTTGATTTGATGACGATATTCTCTGTCACAAAGGAAAAGTGGTGCTACCTATTTCTTGTATACTATTGAAAGGTGAGGCGTATGATGGAATGAACACTAAATCGGAGCTGGAAAGAAAAGAGATTCTTCTGAGATTGCAGAAACATTAGTCTGCAAGTGTAGACATTCACAGTGACAGTATTGAATATGCAACATTTTCGATACAGGCCTGGGGATCTGATCCAAAAATGACCGCATTTTGGGTCATAGCAGTAAACCCAAAGTGGGATGTTTCTAGTTTCCCGTACAAGTAACCAAGTAAATATCTTGTTTGCCATTGTAAGCCTGAAACCTTTTAAGTTTCTGATTTTTACTGTTCGTGAAACCTCTTCTTTTCCAAGTAGAAGAAGAGAAGACTTTCAGCTTCCCCATTTAAGGCTTAATGTAGTACCAGAAAAATCTAACTGGTTTGTATGTATTCCTCACTACCAAGCTGCCTATAACACCAGTACTAATGAGTGATGCAAATACTAGAAACAACTGCACAAAGACCTATTTATTCTTTCTCAATCACTTAATTTATCTGAAGGAGCTACAATAGCTTCTCCTCTGGATAACTCTTTCAGTCCTGTATTGTGCTATTTGTAATTATTTTCACTTAAGGGTAAACCACAATAGCCAAATTCATATTCATAGTCTGATCTTGTTTCAGCTTGCTCTCTTGTTTCCTCCTTGCCCAGAGGGTTTTCTAAATTGAGCTCAGGCCAGGAAGGAAGGAGGAACGTGGAGCATGAGTTTCTTGCTCATGTAAAAGGTTAGCACTCGGGGATGGTAGAGTAAGGGTTGTTTGTTTTGTTCTCATCAGGAACAAGTGGAAAGGAGCCTGTCCTTCAGCTGTCCTACACTGAAGAGGACTTGCACTTATGCCTCCAGGGGCCTTGTGCAAGGGAGGACACCTGTCTTTAATCACAGTTCACAGGCAGCTAATTGCCATGCTAATGGCTAAGAGACCAAGGAAGGTGTTAGTAAGTAGAAGGAACAACCACAAACAGCGGTGAATAAGGGAGGAGTTATTTTTCTCTTGTTTGACAATAGTGAGAATATGATGACAGCTACTGAGGCAAGCGTGGCAGTGGCCTGAGGACGAGGAAAAAGGTGCTGGGTGTGATCAGGTACAAAGCTGTGATACTCCTCCTGTCTTTGAATCCTGACAGAAACTACACTGTGATAGATAAAGCTTATGGAAGAGAAGAACTGGTGCCTGACAGTGACGGGAGAGAAAGAGGCTGCACAGAGAAGACAGGCTTTTCAGGTACCTGTTTTCTCCATAGACTTGTGGGGCAAACTATCCAACGGTGAAATAATGTGAGTATAAGAGAGAGGACGCTGACTATTGCAGGGAAAATATAGTCAAGGAAGGCATTTGCTGTACTGGAAAATACAAAGAAGAAGCTGACGAGGAAGATGTATGTAGGGGGAAGGGCAATGGATCCCACGAAGGGGGGAAAAAAAACCCCAACAAACCCAACCAAACCAGTTCAACGAATAAAAAGAGAGTGGAAACTGTGAGAAAGAACAGAAAAAGGATGGATGACTGGAAGGGGAAGGACCTGAGTTTTACACCAGTACAAAGATGGAATTTCTTGTTAAGGGGAATTGACAGGCTTATTACTAGGGTGTGCTAGAAATAAAGATTTAAGATAAGGGCTTGTGGCAGTAAAGATTCCTCATCATCAAAAATTCCTTTGGGATTCTGATATGTTCTTCCCCGCTGTCTTACTCTTGCTACTTCCTTGACTGACTCAGTATTTCCAGTGTGGTGTTTTCCTAGATCCACACTTCTGATTCTGATGACTCATCAGAATGAAACTGATTCTCCTGTCTTAAATAAACCTGTCATTAAGAAGAGGCATATCCTATGGCTCTTCAGATACTCTGGTCACATGTTTTGGGATGCTGGGGCTGGCCAGAAATGCGTAAGAGAAAAAGGAGTCTGCACAATCTGAGCTCCCCTGTATGTGGGTTATTTACCTATCGGTTTTTTGAAATAGGCTTAAAGAAAGAAACAAGTTATGTGATGTCCCACTACTGATTTTAAGATGCTGGAAGACGAAAATCAAGCAAATAGCAAGAGGAGTACCAGAGGTTAGGAGGATGGACAGCAAGGATAAAGGATTGGAATAGTGATGACAGTGTTGCTTAGACTGTATGTAGCTGATAGTTGGGAGGAAGGCTATTAACTCTTCTAGGGAGAATGTCATGTTAGCAAGAAACAACTGTGATGTTTGTGTATTGTTGCAGCCCTGTCAACAAAACTACATCTTCTAGGGATAACAGAAGATATGACAGAACAGAAATTAGGACAGGAACACACAAATATTAAAAAACTCATGGTGTTTGGGAGGCAAAGGGGATTGATGGAGGATTAGAATTTGCAATGTAATAGATATTAAAGAAATGAACGGCAATAGGAAAAATAAAGTAGAACTTGCTAGAGTCAGTGTTGGGGAAATGAGGCAAAGAGCTTCTGTTGGAGAGCATGAAGACATGCTAGAGATGTTTGGGTTCAAGTCTGGAGAGAAATAGTTTTTGTGAGATTATTAGGAAAAGTACCACTTGGAGCAAAAGTAGGTTGATACCTTAGGTTCTTAATTTCAAAGGTCAAATTTTGAGAAATTAAGGGAATGAGTTAGTGATGACAACTGCGTCTAGGTGATTGAGGACTTGCATGTGGAGAAGGCTTGGCATCTGTCAAGTCTCTCTGCAAAAAAGTATCTGGAATTCGTATCTCAAACAAGAGGGACAGTCAGTCCCAGCTGGATAAATAGCCACTTCAAAAGGGTTATTGAGAACAATCAAAAGCTTGAAAGGAATGGAAGAAAATGGTTGCTTGAAAAATATTAAGAAGGGTAAGAATAAAGTGAGAATTGTCAGAAGCCCAGCTGAGTTTCCTTTGTAAGGAAATTAAAGCAGGGGCTAATGAGAAAGAATATATGAAAATGAATGTTTCCACATTTGAGATGAAAGCAAAAAACCTATCACATACCCATCTAAAACATCAGAAGATCTTTATTCAGCCAGAAATTTCCATTAATGACATAGGTACAAAAATATGAGCTGTAATAATGAAATGTGCTGATGACACAAAATAGTGAGACACTTTCAATAAGAGAGAGATCAAGACTGGATGACCTTGAGAACCTAAATAATAGAATGGATTAATTTTAATAACACAACATGCAAGGAGACTGATAGCAGTACTTTGCGCTAGGAGGGGAACCTCATTAGTTGGAAGTGACAGTGGGTAGGATGTGCTCATTGTATTAGTCGATGATGGCCAAATCATAGATATGATCCAGCTGCAAAAAATGTTACTAAAATCATATGACATGCCAGGTCAGCTATTTCCATTAGATTCTGCAGATAAAAACATTGGTCTCATCTCATCTGAAACAGTTTGTGTGATTCTGGTCACTATTATTCAGAAAAGATGAGAGCGCACTGCAGGAGGCACAGAGAAGGGCTCAAAGGATGATCAGTAAAATCGAGAATCTGTTTTATGAGAGCAGAATAAAAATGGTTCGTTTTGTTTAGTGAAACAAAAGTTGAAAAGAAGTATAATTTCAGTCTAGAAACACTAAAAGTAAGCATCAGTTAGGACAAAAGCTTTTCAAGCAAAAGGATGGTACTGTGTGAAGAAAAACTGATGTTCACTGATTGCTGAATATGTCAAAACAGACATAGTTACCATGTTAGACAATAAGTAGGGCTATTTCTAAGGCGCTTATGTGTTCCTCCACAACATTACAAAAGAAACTTCACAAAAACAGTAAAATAGTAGATTTGTGCAAGGGCATCTGATCATGAAAACTGATTGCAAATGAAACATGAAGTCCAAAAGGGGGAAGAAAATTAATCTCATGTCGTCACATCTTTCTTAATGATACTGCTGGCTTCTGTCAAGGCTGGGGCCATTTTCACCTGTATTCAAAATCACGGATGTAGTTCTACATGTGACTCAGTAATCAAAGTGGTTTAAATGTCTGTCAGCAAGAAAAAAAACCAACTGTGTAGAGTGTGGTCTGTAGGTTGTCTTCTGCATGAGCTGGGAGGAGGAAAGGAGAAAGTTTTTGCAACATCCATTTTCAGATTGAATGGAGAATCTTTCTGTTCCAGAGGGAGCAAATTAATGATGAGGCAGGACAGCACATTTGAAAATACAGCCTGGGTCATGACTTGAGCTGTTTTCTAAGAAGGGAATCTTACAAAATATTTTCAGAACTATCTCAAAAGCAAAGGAGTGGTTGTGTTCTCACTTTACATAATTCAATACAAACCACAATACTATTACCTGTAATTAATGGTGCCTTTCTACCTTTCCAATTGTCTTTTCTGTTTATTGTTTTCCTTAGTTCACTTCCCAGTGCACACTGCCTGAATTCTGAATAGTTTTATTCTCATTGAGAGAATCTAAGAGTGTTCTAGCTGTACTTTAAAAAAATCTTAAAAGAAAGAAAGGGTGTCCTGAAGATGGATATGTTTTCACATCGTTGCACTCTTTTCTTCATTCCTTCCCCATTTGACAAGATAGGCATTTAAATTAGGAGGATTCCACAGAAACACTTTTTGGGGTTCTAATTTTGTGTCTAAGAACTGGATCTTTTTCATGCACACAGAAAAAAGGGATTGGGCATCAGGGCAGTTCTTGTGAACAACTCGTGGAGGGTGAGAAGAGAGTTTATTTAAAATAAAAACTATTAATATCCTGCTAAGAGGTAAAGGAATAATTTGCTGGTAGGTGTGAGGTCAGTTAAAAGAAGATTTTGTTTTCCACATTGATCTGCATTCTGCACTCCTGACTCTGCTATTTAGCTTTTTTATGAGTTTATTAGTTAGTAGTGGCTCACAGCTCTTTGCTGTGATAAAGCATAAAAATACTTCTCAACAATGTGTTTTACAGCAACGTACTTCTTTTAAAAAAGAATATTTCACTGAATTTTTCAGCAAATTAATACTGAAAACCTTTGGTGTAACACAGATCCCATTGTCAATAGAAGGAAAAAAAGGTACAGCCTGCAAAGGGCAGGAGGAGGAGGTTGAGGGATGGATTTTAGGCATGGGTAGTATAAATGCTCTATAATCCCTTACCATTCTCTGACTGATGATGAACTACATGTACTGCCTGTTACAGCAATATTGATTGCAATCAGATGATAAAATCATTGCACAGAGAAAGAAACCACTGCAGGAAAAATGAAAAGATGGAAATGTAGTGAATTCTTGATTCAAAAATGATTTCTTGGAACAAAATGAAAAACTCATTCTTATAGCTGAGAGTTAGTCATGGGAATAACAAAATGCTGAAAAAATATAACCATTTTAAAATAAAATTCATTTCAAATTATGTATTTATCTTCAACAGCCATCCCACACTTCTCATCAACATTCCCTATGCTGCAAATTTTCCTCACTCATAGCTTTAGCTTTACTTACAATTAATCCACTGGTATTATAGTGATGGAGATTCTCGCTGGAATGCATTAACTTCCTCTGTTAAATCCCCCCTGAGGCAAACCACTTGAAAAATATTTCCTTTGTCTAGGACACACAGTTTAGTAGCTCTCTTCTTACAGTGAGATAGCAGCTCTTTTTGCAGTGATTTATGCATACTATTCAAATACAAAAACTGCATTAAATTATATTACATGAAAAGATCTGAGATGCACATTCCTGACACAGCATTGTGTCAGGGAAAATGTAGGTCTGATCCTGTTGCCATTCAAGCCCGTGCTTACAGAAACCTTGAATCATTGTCATGTGGAGTTGCAGTGATGTAGGGTTACTAGGAGTTGAGTAACTTTTGGCTTACAGAGACCAAACAGACCTTTCAAACTCAGTGATGACCATGTACACATTTAGTATTCTTATTAATCATACAAACAAAGTTGCTATGTGCTCTTTTGAAAGAATTAGGATCAGGAGTTCTGGAGGGAAGATTTCACAGCCTCTGAAATAGTCTGTTTCAATGCATTACAATCCTAACTGTTTGAATGGATTCATAATACCCAACTTAAATCTCTGCTGCAAATTCGTCTGATCTTTGTCCTTCCTCTAGATGTCACGGTGGAACAATGGCCACTGAATCTTTTATGGCTGCTTTCTACGTTTTGGAGTGCTGCTATAATGTTCTATCCTGACCTCTTCATTTCTCAATTTACTGCTCTGTTTCTAAGCCATGTAAACACTGTTTCTTCAGCTTTCTTCACAGTTGACATTTCCTAAACTCTCCTTGCTGTCGTACACACCCCCTGGTTGATTGCCATTGTATTTCTTGGAGTACAGTGACCAATGCCAAACCCAGTACTATGCTTTCTAGGACTTTGGGAGAGCTGAGTTAAGTGGAATAATTACTCTTTGTGTCATCTCTTACATTGTTGACTCTTTAGTTTGTCATCTCCCACTTTGTTTTCTGCCTACGCAGACATTTCCTATTCTATATTTAACTTTCTTCCCTCATTAGGTTTCTCTTTCCAAAGCGTTGTCTGGTTTGTATTTTGTCTGGTTGATTTTAGGCTGCTGCTTCAGTTTTTGAGGCCCGTTTTTAGTGCTATTTCCATCCTTCAAAGCACTTTGCCACTTTCCCCAACTTGATGTCACCACCAAACTCTGTCAGCACACCCATGTGCCATCGCCCAGGCTATTAATGCATGTGGGGAATAAAACTGGCCCCAGGATAAAGTCCTGTGGGTCTCCTCTGGAGAAACCTTCCCAGATTTGACAGCAACCTGTCAATTACTGCACTTTGAGAACAGTTTTTCAAATGTTGTGCACTTACTGGCTTTCTAATTACCTCTGGAACGCACTGTAGTGGCTTACTTAGGAAAATGCTGTGTGGGACAGTGTCAAAAGCTCGTCATTGTCAAGATGCATCATATCTGCTATTTGCAGGTATTTGCTGGAGCAATTATCCTGTCAGAGAAGGAGATTAGCATCAATTGATACAATTCTTTTCATGACAAACCCATTTCAACCATTTTTTAATAATTATCATCATCTTCCAGGTATTTACAAATTCTTTATTTAATAATTTGTTTGGTTTCAAGAGGTAAAAGTTAGGTTGACAGCTATAAAATGCTTCAAGTCCTCTATCCTCTCTTTTTAAAATTGTTTTTATACTTTTCTAGGGTTTGAACCTCCCTTGCTTGCTGTTACTTCTTGAAAATGATCATCAGTGATTCAAACATTACTTAGCTAATTCTCAGAACATTCATGGTGAGTTTTGCCACAGCCCAAACACCTCTAACTTTTTTTTTTTTCCAACCTAAGTATCATGGGGTCAAGGGCTGGGCTCTCTAAGCTTGTACTTGACGGTCCTGATACCATTCTGCAGTGTGTGTGCTTAGTGTCAAAAAAATTGTTGTAATCAGCAGAGCATGTGTGCTTATGTACACCCCTGCTCAGCCAACGTGTACGTACATGATTAAATGCTTCTGAAATCACTGGGACTTGCTACATTACCAAAGTTAATGAGACTTCGCACCAGTGGCTGCTCTGCAAACAACTGCAGACTGCTCAATCAGGGACCTGGTGTGATCCCCTGCCCTAAATTGTATTTGAATATCGTCTTCTTGTTGAAAATTCTCTCTCTGCATACCAGGATGAGAGCGAGCATGTTGGTGGGGAAGGAGAGCGGAGGTGAGCATAGTCACTGCTGGGTGTGAGTGGGTTGGGTTCCGAGGTGTTAAACTAGGGTTATGCCAGTCTAGCCTCAAGCACCGAGTCTTGTCTTTGGCCTCGGGCAGATTGATCGGGTGAGCTCCACGCCAAGCAGGGAATCATGTGCAGAGCCACCTGGGGTGTGCTGGTCCTGGGTACAGGAGCAATACCTTCCCAGCTGAGCTTAGTAATTCAGATGTGGCAGCATGCTGCTGTGTCTCTACTTCTTTTGGGACCAAGCTGGTGTGTTCATATGGTGCCAGAACACGCTGGTGGATGTCCTGGAACCGTTCAGTGTCTGCAGAATGCCTCTACATCCTGCGCTGAAAACCTCCTTGGCCTTTTTTAACATGCTTTCAGAACCTCACTATCTGTAGCGATGTCTGGAGAAAAACTGTAGTGGTTGAAATAGGGAATAAATTTAGTCTATCAGTAAATTTAGGCAGGCTGCTAAAAAGTGAGTTTTTTGGGCTTTTGGGGCTTGCTCTGAGCTTTATCTGGCCAAATGTAAGAATCTGCAGTGCTGCTGTAGATGCCTACATCTGAGCTAGTTGTATAGGTTCCCCTTATAACCAAGGAGAGGGGTCAGTTTATCTTGCCCTGAGATAGCTGTGAAAAATAGGTCTAAAAATGCTTTTTTTCTCATTTGATTTTGAGGGAATCTAGACGGTCAGCTCAGGTGTCTATATGGCATTGCAGTTGCCTGCCTTCGATCAAACAAATCTCGGGCTTATTCAAGTAAATTTTGCAGAATATGTGCAGCCATACCGTCAAAGATACATACCACATATGGGAAATAATGAAAGTATCAGTTCATATCCACTCCTGCTTCTTTTCTCATTTCTTTTCCCTGCTCTTTCATCTGCATTCAATTTTATTTTGTTAGACTTTAATTTGCTAGACTGATGAATCACTTTCTCTGTGGTTAGTGCTTGCTCATTCCTCATTTGTAGATGGTACTGATTGCAACTTTGTATGCAGGATTTGGTTGAGTGGGAGGGGAAGCATGTGTTTAGGATTTAGACTTCTTCTTCCAAACATTTTCTAGATCGCCCCCCAGATATCTTGTAACCCAGCAGTGGTTCGCGGGCAGCGGGACCAGTAACTAACATAAATTGAAGGCAGGCACAGACAATTCTCTTGTACACCCCAGGAAACCGAACCCATCACTCACTATGTTCCCTGTCCCACTCATTTGCACAGAGCAATCCTGTAAGTTGTGTTTTGAGGACTACTGATTGTATGTCTATGAGTCCTAATTCATGATTTGCTTAATACAGCTTTTTAAAGCACACTTCTATGGGTATCAGGGCTGAAAACGTTCCCAAGGACATTGCTTCCTCTGTTTCACTGCACATTAAAGCAGCATTGGTGGAAGAGCTAAAGCAGGCAGCTAGGAAACTGTTAAAACACAAAGACATTGGCACTGAGCTTTACTTTTCCCTGTCAGAGTGAGCCGATTTCACACATGCGACCCTTGAAACCAATAAATCAATGGCAAACTGGTGACCTTATTTGCTGTAATGAATCAGTTGCATTGCCATGTTCTGCAGCATATCAAACAGCAGCAAATCTGATTCCACTGGCCAGTGTGCTCTGCCTGATTCAGTGCTGCCATGAAGCTCTGTTTAAAGTAAAAAAATGCATGTTTAAGCTTGATAAGGCATATCAAATATTAACATTTGTTACCTAATGATACTTTACTTGGTACTATTTGGTACTAGCCAACTGAAGTAGTAAAGTTGTGCTACTTCTAAATTTCCCATCTAACATTTAGATACAGAATTTTAAACGTTTAAAAATTACCAAAAATCTCTAATGGGTTTTCCCAGGAAAAAATGCAGTCAGTTAATGAATGGTGGCACTGAAGTGTTTTTATTAGCTTGCTAGCCTAAAGCTCAGGCTGCATTCTTGGAGTAGTGTGTAGTGCACTCCTGAAAAAGACATCAGCGTCCCAAAGTTGGAGCTTGCAAGATCTTGTGTGGCACTTACCAGCCTAGTTTTTCACCAAAGACTCTAAAAGCTGAAGTACCTCAGTCCATATTTCTGTGAAATGAAAACAAGTACTGTTAAATGTTTTGTGTTAGTCTGTGGGCTTCTCTATGAGGCTGTAGGTCTCTGTGTATCCATACCTACCTGGGAATAGCTCTGGGAAGGTGATTGTGCTTCTGAAAGTCTGCTTACTATCACTCCAGCAGCTGCACTTGTAGCGCCATCCTTTAAAATGGTGTGGTGCATTCCCTTCTTAGTATCAAGCAAGGTGAGTGTTGGGCTGTAATAGTTATATTGTCTAGGAGCCCTAGTCATGGATAAAAATAGTTTGAATAAAAGGATAACCTTTGCTTCAGAGAATTTTCAAGATAAATACCAAATAAGACAAGGGATGACAGATGAGCATAGACAAAGGGAAAGAATATGAGGCAATTTAATAGATAAGATCAATTCTTACCTTCATCCCTGTCTTAGCCTCCTGGGTAGGCTGAAGGAAGTTACAGAGAACTTGGGAAACAGATTGTCCAAGTGTAAAGAAAACCATGATGGTACCTATTCCTTGCATATTAGCCATAAAATGAAAGATACTTTGGGCTGGTTTCATCGGGTCAAGTACGGACATCTAAAAAATGGATATGACTATCTAAGCCGGTTTTCTTGACTCTGTCTGTAGCCAGTGGAGTGAAACAAGTAGCTGCAGGGCATGACTCATTTCATTCTAAGGAGGGTGCTAATATAGATAAGGTGAACTGCACCCTGAAAATGCCTGTTTCTTCCCATTGATTATAGGGGTAGCCGGAGCAACCAGCTTGGACATTCACCATCTGTACCTCAGATGTCTAAAGTTGGGGGAATTGAATCCCAGTGTGATATCTTTTCTCCTTCTGTGCGCTTGTGCAAGGGTAAAATATCAACAACCTGTACTTCTTGACAGCTTGCTATTGAAGCGCACACATAAGTTTGCATGAACAAAATAATTCCTGAGTGTTGAAGCAGGGAGCAGTCCCCTGAAGCATTCCCCACTGTGTTTCTTGTATCTGGAAAGAGGACACATGGACCATCTAGACCATTTGAACTAGGAGATTTTATTTAGTCCCTTCTCAGATCTTTTGTTTTATGATGTAAACTCAGCTTAAGAAATAGGGTGGAACACAAAATAATATAAAATAGCATCTTTTAAATTTTTACTGGCTTTCAGACCTCTTTCCTTCCTCTCTCCCTTTCCCCCAGATTTACAGCTTAGACCTTTACAGTCTACTTAGACAGACATTTAGCTTAAATTTGAGACGTTACTATGATTCATTGCTGGCCCTCTGAGCACAACCGTGTAATGTTGCTGGCAGCAAACGGCTACTGTTCCGCCTCTTGAGAGTAGCTAAATTTCAACAATGTGGGAAATCATCTCCTAATATCCAGCTTTCAAAGCACCATAAGATCTATGTTGAAGTGTTATTGTGTAAATATAAGTCCTTTTTATGTCTGAAAGGTAACTGTATGGAGGTGGGCAATATTGGGCTGCTTTACTTTCCAATATGGCATTAATTATAACGCAGTAGCCCATTTTCCATGCGCTGAGTCACACTGATAACCAAGTACCATGTATAATGCCCTTCATTCATTGCTCTGAAAGTCTCTGGCAAATCTGAAACATATGCTATGCACAGTTCCTCCAGAGGGGCAGGTGGCTGTGTGAAGGGATTGCTTAGATGTGCAGGTCAGAAGAGACCACTGTGAGTGTGGGAACTGACCTGCTGCACTACGGAGACCTAGAACCTCACCTGGAAATTTTGGTGAAGCCCAGAACATCAGTTTGAGATCTGATGTCTTCAGAAAAATGCCCAGCTGGGTGGAACAGGAGGAGTTTGGGGGAATTGCTTTACTCCTCCAAACCCAGTAGAAGATGTTGAGTTTTCCAGGGCAGGGGGGGACCATCTCTTCACGGCTCTCGTGCACAGGGGCGTCATGAGATACTGTGGATTGTTGAGACCTATCTGCTGCTCTCTCAGGCTGTGCTGTGCAGGCCAACGACTGCTTGGTCTCGGTGTGTGTTTCTTAGGTGCTGCTGCAATACGGATCGTAAGTATGGCAAATGAGTTATTGAGCTGAATGACCTGTCAGCCAGGTTTCTCTGCACGGTGACAGTAGAGAGGGTAACAGCAACCTGGTAACAAGCCTCTTGGTAATGTGATAGAAATTAGCTGTTTTCTTCAGATTCCATTTTCCAGCTACGTTTCTATGTCAGTGCATTTTTTTTTTTATTATCAGCACTGTAGGCTACTTCTAGCTTGCTGCGATTTGATTGGANATTTGTAAAATCAAGAAATGCAGTTCTATGAAATGCGAAAGCAATTCATAATAGAAATCTGTACTAATAGAAGAGGTGATGCAGCGAGAATATGAAAGTGTTCAGTTTTGGGGCTAGAGAAAGATAATGGCTAATTGTCTGAACAATTATTTCTTTATTAGATAATGAGAGTTGCTGAAATTGCTAGTTGTATAAATGAGACATCCTGCATTATTGATCAAGCTTCTTTGTTTTAGCTGCACTGGAAGTATACATTTCACTCTTACATGGCTATTTATCAGATCTAAACCTGACATGCAATGATCCATTCATATGGTAATTTTTTTTTCATGAAAAAAGCTAAATACTGAAATATGGTTAAATTAAGGCTCCATTATCTGTCTCTTGCAGGCTACCCTTATGATGAGGGTGACATATTCAGTGACATAATCAGTTAGATCAGTAGTCTATCTAGTCTAGTGTTTTACCTCTGTCTGATAATAAGCACTTAGTGTTTCAGGAGTCTAACAAACCTGGTTACTTCAAACAGGAATAGTCCTTCCTGACCTTGTGAGCTGGTTTAGTCATTCTATGAGGTGTAGTTACTTTTATTAATTAAAAGCAGAGAAAAGGAATATTGAAATACAATCTCTAAAGCCCTTGAGGTCAAACCTACACATTAATGACATTTTGTTTGCTGTTCCACAATGCTGTGACAGTTGTAATATTATCTATTCTAATTTTGCTCAAAGGATTTCAAATAAACTTATTCCAAAAAGAAGCATGAAACCAGAGCTAAACAGAAGCTATCATCCTGTTCGTATCATAAGTTGCCTAATAACATGCCATGATTAAACATTTTGACCTTGACAAGTTACAGTAAAAAGGGGAGAAAAAGTATATGTATTCCTTATAATCTTACTATTTTTCTTCAGAGGCACAATTTTTACCTACCTTTGGTGAAATAATGAATATTGCACGTATTTCTGAAGTGCCATCGTCTGTAATATTAATCTCTTTAAAAACAACAAAAAAGATATGTATGAGTGAACCCTCTTTACGCTGATTTTAGAATAGGAGAGGCTTTGCAGTCAATTATTTATGTGCAGTAAGTACTGAAAGCCTTATTATCTCAGAATAATCAATGTTTGGCTGAAGCTTGAGAACGCTAATAGCTAATCTTAAAAGTCCTGATCCAGTGTCATTTGAAATAATGGCAGAACTCCTATTGATTTTAGGCGAAGGAGGATGAGGCCAAAAAGTATTGCTTTGAGAGATAATTTTAGATGATCAGTTGAAAACATCTGTAAAAGAACAAAAAACTTGACTTTCACTCTCTGCATAATACAGTATGAAGTATTTCAGCAGACGGGAACTCTTGACTTCAAAATTGTATATACCTGTATTTTCTGTTGCCTTGGGGAGCCTTGTTTAAGTGTTTATCTACTGAGCTGGTGTTTGTCTCTGGGAATAGATGGATGGCAACTGGAAAAGTTACAAGCAAACTGGGAAGGAGTAGGGAGACTCAGTGAAATATTGAAATACCTGCGTATCTTTTAGTTCAACACTCAAGTTACTTCTTTTTTCCTTGAATCCTTAGCAAATTTTTCTCTCCGGGATATGCTCTTGCTCATTCTGGTGGGGCCTTTTGTTGTTATCTCCCTTCAGCAACTCTGATAATTTGCCTGCGTCAGTGCAGAGCAGCTTGTGGTATGTGGGAGCCTCTCTCCTCCTGGGACGCTTGGAAGATAACAGGAGAAATGAAGGAAGTAACACCCAAAATGCAAAAGATAGTACCAATGCTTCAGGATGCCTTCTGGTGCAGGGTCTGGTGCAGGCTCGGACGTGTGGGTGCTGTATCAGCTTGTAGGGCAGGGCTGGACAAAGAAGCCAAGAAGGTATTCACAGATTGCAAAAGAGAAGGAAAGAGGAGTTTCTGGCATTCGGTGAGCCATTCCGTTCTCAAACGGGGGGCTGCTGTTTTCTGAGCTTGCACAAATGATGAAGGGTGGATTTTGGCTGCATTTGGAGGAAGTTCTGAAATATGATTTAATTATTATTAAAAAAAAATTCCTCCGGAACTCAACCTGCTTGTCCATCCAAGCCAAAAATGCTATCAGAACTTCATTTTAGGGATTGTTTCTTCTCATTTCCTTATCTACAAAGAATAGGAAAACCAAGAAAGAAGACAGGAATGGTTCTGATGAATACAGCAGTGTTTAAAAACAAGAAAGGTAGCTGTGCTTTGTACTGTCTTTTCTACTGGGGTAAGGTAAAGCAAACCTTGTATTGCCCTTATTAAAAGTAGGTGGATTCTGTTTAATAGTGCCAATCTGTGATCACACTTGCGGGGTGTGTGTCCGTATATTGATTGAGTGGAGTTATTTTTGAATAGAAGAGTTTATTTTCTGAAGCAAGGGAGCCCTTTCCCATTATTTACTGACAGTGCTGGGGGATGCCGAGCACTGTCAGTGCTGCGTGGCAAAGCAGAAGAGCTTTCCTCTAGCGAGGAAGAGGCAGCATCAGGCAGCAGCCCGTAGATAAGCAGATATCGCTAAGTAGGGAAGTAGGACAGATACCCTGAGACAGTATCTGGCAAAGCAAGGGAAGAGACATGAACTCTCCTTTCCAGAGAAAGCCAGAGAAGGAGCTGTAGGGACTCAGCTCTTAGAAAAGAGCCAAAAGTTCTGGAACTCCATAATATTTAGGTGCTGAGCTCAAGATGATTTCAGTCTTAACAAGTGCTGTATTTAGGTTCACTTACGCTCCTTAGTAGAGTCCCAGTCCAATTTAGGAACACAGTGGCCTCGAAGAAACTTGAAAATTTTAGCAGTTTGTTGCCTTTTTCCACCTTGGAATGTTTTTTCGGCTCCTACAAATAGGAAACAAAATACTGATCTTGGTGAAGAATATTTGATGGTCCAGTTTGATGTATATATTTACCTATCTTTCATCCATATACTTATATATGCCATAAAATCGTGATATCAGAGTGTAGCAAAAAACTGTGAGAGTATTGCTAAGTGATTTAAGAATACCCTGTTTAATAAACTAGAGGGGTTGTCCCCCCCATCTAAAACAGTGAGCCATATTCTCTCGTTTCTCATTTAGTCACACATTAAGACAGATTTGACCAAGTATTTTTAGTTGGAGATTTGGAGCGGCTAAAGTAAGAAATCCTCTTAATAAAAATAGGAGCTTTTTTTAAACTATCTTTTATACCAGTGTAATTCCATTGACTTCACAAGATTTATTCCTAATACATTTTGATAGGAAAAGAGTACCAGGTTGTGGGCATTTTTATTTTTCTTTTATGCTGTATGGGTAACGCTGTCACTGTGCTTGAGTCCTTGTAATGAAAGAACTATTTTGTATAGCGTTTCCTTTTTACTAGTTGATGACATGCTACAATACAGAGGTAAATAAATACCAAATATTAATATACAATATGATAATTTCTTATTTTCCTGATGATGAAGACAGTTTTCTGGTTTTTGTGAAGCATCACAAGTCATCCTGGGTTTCCTGTAGGACTGCAAGCTGGGGTAAGTATGAAATGGGCAGGACAGAGCCAAGACAGAGGCACTCTATAATCTTCAGCAATTTTCATCCATTTTCCTTTGAATTACAATATTAAGGTTCTGTCTTCCAGGGGAATATTTCTCAGTAAATACAATAGCTTTCAAATTTCTACCTTATGCTTTTGTTATTAAATGAAGCAAGATTGTAGGGAGAGAGACTTTTTTTTTAATTTATCTTTTATTAGACCAGCTCATATTGTTGGATAAAAACCAGACAAGCTTCCAGGTGCAGAAATCCATCTTCAGTTTGGAAACAGAAGCCATTTTCAAGCCAAGTGTAGGCTGGGGACAATTGTTTTGAGTTTAACTTTGTTGTAGTGATCAGCTGAACAAATAGAAGATAGAAAGGTGTTCGACATGTTGAAGCAGATGAAGATGTTAGTGAAGGTAGAGGTGATAAGGTTGCGATAAATGTGCCTGAAATAGCTAACAGAATCCAGGAGTGCTGCTGCTATTGAAAAGAGAGTCAAGTCAAGGGACAAGAAAACTGAATGGACAGGTGCGATTCATCAAATCCCAACTGTATGCTAAAAAATTTGGAAGAGATTGATTGAATTGCAAATCAAAGCTTCATTTTCATAGGAACACAAGAAGCTATAGGGGTGTCTTTCCGTATCCCACGCCCAACAGTGACTGACAAAAAGTAGGTGCGTAAAAAGTAACTTTAAGCCTTTGTATGTTTAGGAGTTTCTTAAAGCTATAAAATTTGTAATTCTCTAAGGACAGGACAGTGAGCAGTCCAAGCTAGTTACCCTTGGGATCTCAATGGTTAAAAATAGGTGCACTGGAAAAGTGACTTAATCTTGTATCAAAATAGGTATTTAGGGCTATTTCTTTCCATTGACTATAAAGGCACTCTAGAGTGGGGTTTAGGCAGTTAACTTCTGAAGTGGACCTCTGACATCTGAAGTGAATTTCCCTCAAGCCTCCAGGACTTGAAAACACAATAGGGTTGCAGGAATGGCCTTGAGCACCTACCCAGGACTGTCTGCGTTGCCAGGGGCTGTTCCCAGTAGTTTGGATGTGTGCCTCCCCTTTGGGAAAGGAAGGGAAGAGCTGAGTGGATACAAGCCCGGCTGTGCTGCTTGGCCTTAGTAACGGAAGGCAGAGTAGGACCTGTCTTATTTAGCCAGCATCGGCACAGACTGTCACCTGGAAATGAGGACTTACAAGTCCCTAAGCCTTAAAAATCTGCACCCTGGTGCAGTTTTCAGAAGTGCCTCCATTGCATTAGCTTTACTCTGAAAACAAGATGAGATCTTGCCAGAAATCATAGCTTTAAAAGGTAATCCTTCTATATTTATCCATGCATTCATTCTCTGGGCATTAAATTCAAACGGAGATTACTCTTTTAAATGTTTGTATAGATCTCTGCTGCTCTTTATTTTGTTATTCTTTGCTAAAACAATGCCATGGCTGTAGAAGTACTTTATGTTTTTTTTAAAAAAATATTATTCTCCAGTTTAATAAAAAGCATTAGAAAACCTTAGTTACTCTTCCTTTTTTAAAATTAGATTCTGTTCGCTGAAAACTGCAGCAAATGACTGGATGCTTGGTATTTGAGTTCCCCAGGAAACTCATACAGCATTGAGTTTGTGCTCGCGAGCTGACCTTTCTTTCATTATGTAAGAAAAAACCCAATCTTTATGAAAGTCAAGTCAAAGATAAGATCAGCATGGTGGGCTGGTAATTACATAAAGTAATGTTCCGTCATTAGATAAAACGTACAGTTGATCCTATGGCTTAGATGTGGGCGAGGAATATGATCTAGTTTTACTGGTATAAAAGAAAGATGCAACTTTTCATACATCAGTTTCGGGAACATACATCCAAGCGTCAGGAACAGCTTACCTTTAAATGCCATCCTGCAGTTTCTCACCTGTCTGATTTATTCTTGTTGAGCAAGGGAGGTAATATATTTTTAAATTTTTGTTGCTGTTATAAGAGGAAAAATTATGTATTTTTTGACATTCTCTTTCCCTTCTTTCCAAAAGTTTTCTTCTTCTTCTTCCATTCTGTCAAAGTTTTTACTTTGAAAATTAACTTAAAAGGTTGTGTTGGGACTAAAACATCAGTGCTTGGGGTTAAACTAGCTTTGTAAGTAAGAGAAAACGATGTTCTAGAATTGTAATGCAGCTAAATGGTAATATTTTTTTATTTCTGATTGAGTCCATTAATGCTTCATCAGTAACATTGTGTTTTTCTCCTGGTCAATGGTATTGCTGCTGAATGTCAAATGTTACACAATCTGTGGTACTAATGCATGTTTTAGAGTCTTTAAATTGCCAGTCATGTTTACATATGTTAAAGGAAGGAAAAAAAAATGTGAGTCAGTATTTCTCAGTCTTCAGCAGTTTGCTAGCGCTGTGTACATGACACCAGGCTGCAAGTGAAGCGCTGGCACTTGGTAGTTCATTGTTGCTGTGACACAGCCGTACCTTATGGCCAAGCATCCCAGAAAGAAGTGAGCACAGTGTGCAACGTGTTTAGCTGCTGTTGGATATGACAGCACCACCGTCACTCTATGGAAGATTATAGAGGGATGTCCCAAGTTTATGCTGAAGACCTTAGGTTATTTCACACAATCAGTACTAAGGGTGCCTATCGAACAAAGCTTGCTGGCATGTCTGATCTGGTGGAACTTGACTTGAATGTAAAGACATCCACAAAGTCCCAGGCGTACATGAAGAGAGGAGATGTTTGCAAATACAGATGATTGCCTGTCTTTATGATGGTAACTGATAATATGTTAACTGATTTACAGAAAAAGACAAGATATTGTAAATTGAGACGTGAGACATTTAACTGCTGGGGAAGACTTAAAATTGCCATCTTTCTAAAGAGCTGCTGAAATTCACCTGTTATATAATGCTCTAGTAGTTTAAGAAAGATAATAATTAATAAAGCAAAATAAAAGCTTCCTTTGATTTGATGGTGAGATGAAATGAGGAGTGTAGACACTAACTGGGTCAGCAGCATGGGCCCAGTCAAAAAACAAGTAAGACCATCAGGCAAAATGGCTGTTGCATTGTAACAGAGAGATCACATCTGGGTTTTATTGACGGGTATCTTTGGTGGTTTTGGTATGGGCCTGACAGTCTGACTCAAAAGAAGTGGTGCAAAACTGCAATTTCAGTTGCCCTTTTTGTTAATGTAATTTAAACAATTTCTCTCTGGGATTGCCTCAAACCCTTACAATGTACCAAATCATATCATTATACCTTCTTAGAAAAATTAGAATGGAGAATGCCCCTGTACCTTCAGCAAAGAGCATGAAATCACAGAATAATCAATCAAGGGTTGTGATGTTATTGCTGTGGCTGGCATCTTATTGGAGCTGTTGGAGCATCTAGACTATCAAAGGCTCAGGATGATGTGGAAGGAGGTCTTTGGAAAAGCCTGTCTGTCTTCTCCTGCCGGTGCATGAGCCCCTCCAGCCGGCTTCTCGCATGCTGGGGGATGTCCCCTTGGATGGAGCAGGGCTTGACGTTAAACTGTGGGATTGTGTCCCAGTGCAGGCAAGTCTGCCAGCAGTCACACCCCTTCTATGGGACTGGAAAGAGTATATACAGTAAATAACCTTAAAAAAAAATTATTTGCTGGATGAAGGGATCCAGCCGATTTATTCAGCACAACTCCATAGATGCGGCTGAGCTCAGTTCAGTTCCCAAAACGTTTGGCAGGACCTTAAGAGGCTATGGATCTAAATGGTGTGACAGACCACCTTTCTCCTGCGGAGACAGGTTACTCTTGTCGAGGGAGCAGGCGCAGAGAGCTGGCAGCTGCTTCTCGGAAACCCGAGAGCCATGTTCAACACTCCTGTGAGGCAACCATGCTAACAGCATCCCCTTTCCTTTTGATCCCCACCTGTTGACTCACATCAGAAGACTATTTATTGTACTCAGATGGGTTTTTGGTAAAAGCCCAAGCAGAGATGAGTAACTACAGGTTGCATTCAGCCTGCGTGCATGCATATATACATACATATATTGAACTGGCTTTTTGATACCTCTTCCAAATGCTTCTTTCCTGTGCTTCCACAATTGATGCCAATGTTTTTTATTCCTGTTCATTATCAGCTGCTTTTAACTCCTTTATCCTCTTTTTTCTGGCAGCATGGACTGACTCGCTGGGCAGGTGGGAGGGAGGAGGCAAAGTTACCCAAGGCACCCAACCCTTGCCACCCGTTAACTGCAGCCTCATTGGCCTCTTAGTCACTCAGTTTAGCTGGGCTTAAGATCAGTCTCCCACCTCTAGTTTTTGATGTCTTAATTAGAAAGAGCCTTATTTCCACTTTTGTGCCTTCATTCATTGTGTCGGCGGTCATTGCGTATCTGTCTTGCTCATAAACTTTTTTTCTTTCCACTTTGCTAACCCCAATCAGGCAAGGGCCATGTTCTTGTCATCCTGCCTTTGGTCTCAGCCTCATCTGCCTGGGCATGATCATTTTCTGATTGCTGCAAGAACGGAGCTCTCTTTGATTTTGTTTCCTGGTTTCAAAGCTACCTTGTAGGGCCTGTGCTCTGCTGCCATCTGGACGGCTACCTTTGATGACTGCGTTGTACGTCTGTTTAACGAACCAAGACCTGCTGACCTGTGCGTAGCAGCCTCATGTCCCTATATATCTCTGGGAATTTGTGCAGATATGGATCATTCCTCTGCTGATCAATACTCTCTTTGCACACATCCCAGTGCTCCAGGTTTGCTCTCAGATAATGATACCAGACAAGTGGCTTCACTCCTTGGACCACCTCAGTTTTGCCTCTCCCTCCAGATGTGAGCAGGCGTTATTTGAACATTTGCATCATCGTGGCAGTTGTTGCGGTGATTCTGCTGCGTAGGTGCAAAATCTGCAAAGAAATGAGTTTCCATTTTGTGAAAGCTATCTTTGTTTAATTATACTTGATTTTCTACCATCTTTCCTGGTTAGGGTTGGCAGTGCCTTCTCTGGTCAGTATAGCATGCTTAAGTAGCCTCTACACCAAATCTCAAGATCAGTTTCTTTGTTACTGACATTATTGTCCTTCTCATTTCCACCTCATTTTTAGAAATATTTTGGGCCACAATTCACAATTGGATCTGTCTCTTGAGAATATTTGTCATGGAGTAGCAGCATTGACTGGTGTATTTGGAAGAAGAGAAGCTCTTAACTAGTTAAGGATTGGATTTTTTTTTTTTTTTTTTTTTTTTTTTTTTTTTNTTTTTTTTTTTTTTTTTTTTTTTTTTTTTTTTTTTGCTTGCTAAGCACAGTAGCTTTCAGTATCTAAAATGTATATCTCCGTATTGTCAGCTTGGGGCCTTACTGGCCTTATCCCGCACATCAGTCAATCAGTCATCAGCACATCATGCTCTTGTGTGACATTTTCAGTCTTTTAAAGTCAAGGAATCAGGTCATCTACGCAGGCACAGAAGAACAGAAGAAACTGTTCAAAAGATCCAGTTGCAATAGTCTGGCGATGCCTCAGCGCTGCGGTTCAGTTTAGGCACAGCCCAAACAAGTTGTGGGGTTAGCTCCAGGCACAGCCTGGGGGGGTTACTACAGAGGTGGAGAGATCCGCATGATCAGATAACGTTTCTGAGAGGACAGGTAAATAGTTTGGAGATTAGGGGCTGGTGGCTTGGGATGCTGCCTGGGGCGCTTGGCTGAAGCCAGTCAGGAACAACTGGGGCCAGTGAGCCAGGCGCTGCTGCACAGCCACAGCCACACACCCCCTCCTCAGGGTGAAGGTGAGCCGTGCTCAGCCCAGAATCTCTCACAGGACAGTCTGCAAGGGCAGGAGAAGTCCCCCTGTTGAGATATGCTCTGTGTCTCAGCAATAAAGAGACCCCGAAACTCAGTCCTCCAAGGCAAGGCTGTCCCGGCCAGCCGGGCTGGGCGAAGGAGTGCTGCTGCCATTGTCACCTGCACAGGCTGCCCGGGTTTGGGAATTTAACACTTCAGCATCCTTTATATGGCTCTTTTCTCTGTGGACGCAATTGCTTCACCATGGGATATAAGTAATTCCTGTTCATTGCTAAAGGGCGGGCTCAGGTCTATGCTTTGGAAGAAAATAATTTTTAAGGGGGAAATTCTCTTTTCTGAGTGAGAGACTGGACCGTGTTTGACTGAGCACAATGAAATTGTCAGTTAAATACGGAGGCTTAGTGCTTGAAAAGGAGGGTTACAAACTTCATGCCTAAAATACTACATTTTAATACTGACAAGAACAGAAGTGAGGTTCGGTATTTTGTTTTATGTGTTAATAGCTCAGATGAATCCAAGATTTTTAAAAGTACCATTAGTTGACCAGGTGTTTATAACATGAAGATCTGAAGAAGCGTGGGGCAATTTTAACCTAGCTCAGATCCTGCCCGACTTTCCAGTAAGGGAGGTCCTCCCAGACTGTGCCACAGGCACACAGAAGTTCTCTGGCTCAAAAGAAACACCAGTTTCTTATGACCAGTTTATGACCAGTTGTTTTGTCTCTGACCAGGCCGGTACAAAATGCTTCAGAATAATTTTAAAGGTTCTGTGGTAATTACCAAAAAACATCCTGCCAATCTCCATGTAGCCTTTGCTTAGTATATCTGATGTCTGGATATGGACAAAACTGAAGTTCCATGTATCCGTCCACACCCCCTCACCCCCCCGGAATGTTACTGTGAATATTAATGAAAAAAAGTAAATTCATTTTTTAAAAAAATCAAGCAGAGAATTTGGGATGATATTCATACAGTTGCAACATATATTCTGCGTCTTTAATGTTATGGTTCCCCCAGTTATTCGTATCAGAGATGTGCATTACCCTGCGGTATAGATTTAATCTGGATCAAATATAACCACACAACTGCATTTCTGTTGAATTACCCAGAGAACATGTGATATGCTATTTATGGCCGCTTCATCTTGTGCGCTAGCTGTAGAAAGACAGATGCGCAGTGCCACATGTAGCCTTTAATCTGTTGAAAAGATTTTTAAAAGTTTGAGCCGACCAGGGTTTGTTTCTGCCAAACCGTCTTTGTGTTACTCACAACCCAAAAGCCAAGTTGCTGCATCAGCAAAATGAAGCCTAAAAGAAATCTCGGTTCAGAAGGTTGCAGCAATGCTGAACTTCCTGAGACTCCCCTGGGACTCCCCTCACCCTGTGTTGACGCTGGCTGGATGCCAGGTGCCCACCAAAGCCGTTCTATCACTCCCCTCCTCAGCTGGACAGGGGAGAGAAAATATAACAAAAGGCTTGTGGGTCAAGATAAGGACATGGAGATCACTCAGCAATTATCGTCACAGGCAAAACAGACTCGACTTGGGGAAGTTAGTTTAATTTTTTACCAATCAAATCAGAGTAGGATAATGAGAAAATAAAACTAAATCCTAAAACACCTTCTCCCCACCCCTCCTTTCTTCCCAGGCTCAACTTCACTCCCGATTCTTCTACCTCCTCCCCCCCGAGTGGCGCAGGGCAACAGGGAATGGGTGTTGTGGTCAGTTCATAACACGTTGTCTCTGTTGCTCCTTGCTTCTCAGGAGGAGGACTCCTCACACTCTTCCCCTGCTCCAGTGTGGGGTCCCTCCCATGTGAGACAGTCCTCCACGGACTTCTCCAACGAGAGTCCTTCCCATGGGCTGCATGCAGTTCATGAACTGTTCCAGCATGGGTCCCTCACAGGATCACAAGTCCTGCCAGCAAACCTGCTCCAGCGTGTGCTCCTCTTTCCACAGGGCCACAGGTCCTGCCAGGACACTGCTCCAACATGGACTTCCCACAGGGTCATAGCCTTCTTCGGGCATCGACCTGCTCCAGTGTGGGGTCCTTCATGGGCTGCAGGTGGATATCTGCTCCACCATTAACCTCCATGGGCTGCAGGGGAACAGCCTGCCTCACCATGGTCTTCACTACAGGCTGCAGGGGAATCTTGGCTCCAGCGCCCGGAGCACCTCCTCCCCTCCTTCTTCACTGACCTCAGTGTCTGCAGAGTTGTTTCTCTCAGATATTCTCACTCCTCTCTCTGGCTGCAGTTGCTGTTGCACTGTTTCCCCTCCACACACACCCCCCTTGTTAAATATGTTATTCCAGAGGTGCTGCCACCGCCGTTGATGGGCTCGGCCTTGGCCAGCTATGGGTCCGTCTCAGAGCCAGCTAGCGTTGGCTCCGTCAGACATCGGGGAGCTTCTAGCAGCTTCTCACAGAAGCCACCTCTGTAGCCTCCCCACTGCCAAAACCTTGCCATGCAAACCCAATACACCCTGCATGATGCAGGTGGCCCTGGGGCTGTTTCAAGCCCTCCTGAGCTCTCTCTCAGCACCATGTCTCCTCGGGTTCTGTGAAGCACAGTGTGTAGTGCCTCTCTAGTTATATAGATCGGAGAAGCTTTCTTCCACTGAGGGACAGGACTGTGAAAATCTGTTTACGGGGACTTTGGCACTAAAGAAGTCATAGAATCATACAATCATGTAGAACTGGAAAAGACCTTTAAGATCATCGAGTCCAACCATTAACCTAACACTGCCAGGCCCACCACAAAACCATGTCCCTAAGTGCATCTTTTAAATACTTCCAGGGATGGTGACTCAACCACTTCCCTGGGCAGCCTGTCCCAAGGCTTGATAACCCTTTCAGTGAAGAAATTTTTTCCTAATATCCAATTTAAACCTCCCCTGGTGCAACTGGAGGCTATTTCAGTGTGTAGACAAATAATCTGATTCTTGATCCAGGAAATTATGTCCTAATGTGAAGTTATTTTCCCTGAAATTAGTCTTTCCATGTTCCAGATCGGCAGATTCCTTTGTCTTCTCCGTAAGAGTTTGCTGGTTTTATCCAGTCTACCATAAATATTAGACAGTTATGACATTTGAAGTTTATGTGCTGTGGCTTATGTTAATATTCAGGAAAAAAAATATGTCGAGGCCAGAAAAAAGTCACATTTTTGTTATTGCGAGGAAGTCAATTTTCTGAGCTTATAAAATGCACATCAGCACACTGCATTTTCAGTTTCCGATCCCGGTTCTAATTTATCTCTGTTACTTCCACTGAATGCTGTATCAGTGTGTAGCCTAGATACTGGTACTGTACCCAATGCAAAACAGTCCTTTAAAAATGTGTGTACTTGTATTTCCAGATAGATCATGGATTGCTACAGGAAGTATGCAGCTGTCACTTTGACCATTTTGTCTGTATTTCTGCATCTTCTTCATGCTTTCCCAGATGGAGAGTTTCTCATGCAGGGTAAGCTGCTTTCAGCATTCAGAAATAGGGCAATTGCTCGTAAAGAGTATTAAACTTTCACATGTTTTATAAATGTGGTCATATATCTTATCGTTCAGTTGCATTTGTTGACACTGAGATATGAAGGTGTAATAAACCAGGTAATTTTGCTGTGAGTATACTTCCTATTTCTTCTCTAAACTTGATTTCTCCAGGTCAAGAGTCTCCCAGATGACCATGTCCTCATGTTGACATGGATGATCTTAATCCTTGACACGTTATCAAATAAAAACGTTTTGGTTTCTTGTACTCCTGAGATCTAAATGGCAACGTAACATCAGGAACAGCAGAACCATAGCTTCTTTTCATAATGTGCAGAATATTTTTCCTCTGTAGATACCATAATATGGGATGTTGGTGGTGTAGTGTTCTATGAAAGAGGCATATTAGGAAGATTTTAGGGGCCTTTTGGAGGTTGTTGGGGTTTTTTTTAAAACTCAGCCTCAAATTGAATATAGAAAAATGCGAGCTACAAAAGTCTCAAAACTCTTGATAACAGTCTTGCCTGGAAACTGGCAATGCCTAAGAAGCACTACAAATCCTGCTGGTGCTATTTAACTATCTGTAGCTTCTAGGAAGTCTTTGAGGGACAGCTAGTGTAGCAGACATACAAAAAACCCTCCACAACTGTCGACAAAATTAAGTTAGAAAACCAGAAAAGATACAATAATGCTTGTGCCTTACCTAGAAAGCCACGCTCTAGTTTTACAGCCGGTGAGTGTTGCAGAGTTGAAGGACCCTAAAGAGGGGAGCTCTGGTGTCTGTCCTTTCCTGTTCTGCAGATGTCGAGCAGGAGAATGCAGCCAGTTCTTTGTCTTACCGCCTGCACTTTCCCTTTCTATTTGAAAATGAAAATTCAGCTGGAGACCAAGTAAAAGCCTCTTCCTTATATTTTTGTGGCAGGTTGCCCAGAGTGCAAGCTAGGGGAGAACAGATTCTTTTCCAAGCCAGGAGCACCCATTTACCAGTGCACTGGGTGCTGTTTCTCCCGGGCCTATCCCACTCCAATGAGGTCCAAGAAGACCATGCTCGTTCCAAAGAACATTACATCAGAAGCAACGTGCTGCGTAGCAAAGGCTTTTACCAAGGTGAGGGTGCGAATGAGACCCGCTTAAGCTTCTTTTAGGATGCAATGTTTAGCTGAACCAGTGAATATAAAAGAATATGTTTTTGCCGGAGGACATTGGAGAGCTGTTTGAGGGAAACATCCTTGGCATTTATATCCTTTGCGCTTGGGTTGTTTCCTTTTTCTAAAGACGGAAATTAAAGTGTCAACCAGTACCGAGTCTGATAGTCAGTTGGGATGCGGAAATTGATGCAGTGTCACTGACTTCAGTGAAACTATTTTGACTCATGACACCTGAAGTTCTGGTGGTGGACTTCTTGTCCTCTTGTTTTTAACTCTCCTGGATGTGCACCCTCCCTTTAAATGCTATGCAGTGTGTACTTGATTTTAAGTAGTCATTTCCCTTGCATCTTTCCTGCATAGGCAGGAGTTCTCTGGGAAGGTGGCTGGTCAATACTATCAATTACATATATGGGAACAAGGGACCAAAACCATCTGTGCTCGTTAGATTAATTGAGGTTGTGTTTACTTTTAATAATATAACCAAGAGGGAACTGTAAACGTGTGCAACTACTTTGAGCATTTTAACACTCTCATCTGGAAGGTTCTCTTATAGAGAGAATCTGCTAAAAGCTAATTATTTGGGGAGTGATTCAGCTCCAGGTGAAGAAACCTTACATTTGATGTAAGAAATGGTGAGCTAGTTGAAACAAGCTAAGGTGGCTATCCTGTGGTGATCTGAATCAGGCTCATTGAGTGCGTTCACTAAAGGCTCACTCACGGATTGGTGCCATTTGAGATACCTGGGGTACTCAAGACATCTGCTGGCAGACACAGGACACATAAAAGACCTTCTGGAGTGGCAGCTGGAGGCTTGGTGGGATCCCCTCTGACATCTCAACTGGCAATTGACAGCTCTGTGTGCGCAGCTGAACAGAGTGCTGGGTCTCCAATGGCTGTGATGAGACCCCAGACACCTGACTTACCTATAGACACCTACAGCTGAACCCATCCTGGCTCTTCATCTGAGTAGGGCATAAATCTTTTCCTAGATCACCAACATTATACTTGCCCTGAGGCAGCAACTAGAATTTGGTTGAGATTTAAAATAAAGGTGACTCATCGTGTTTGTGGTCTCCATTTTTATAATCCCCATGTGAAATATTTTAAGGACACTTCCTGTTTTTTCATAGATTGGTTACTTGACACTTTTTGAAAATCAGACACTTTAAGAAGTGCTAGATTAAGGACACCAAACTATGTCACTATGCGTATCACTATTGAAAACCTTCTCTTTACATCTCCGAAAGCTGCTGATGCAGCTTCACGGGCTGGTGTTCAGAGGCTGTTCTAGTACACATGCCCCAAAGAGCCTTTGTACCTTGTGGTTAAGAAAAGGGCTTCAGACATGTTTTGCTTGAGAATGCTGATTTTACTGTGTAGCTAATCCTAATTATTTGTTATATGTGTGTGTTTTCTTTTTTTTAAGATTACCCTTAAGGACAATGTGAAGATAGAGAACCATACAGATTGTCACTGCAGTACCTGCTACTATCATAAATCGTAAAGCCTGTCCCTTTGTTATTGATCAAGGACAACGGTGAATGGAATATTTGTTTTTCAGCTTTTATTGCACCACTGTGTAAAATCTTATGTTTTCTGGTCAAGACACTGGGTAGACCTTTGAATAAGATGGATGGCTGTTTTATTTCCTCTTTGCTTCTTCATGCATTTAAGTAAGTTTAATTATTTCCATTAGGGATAAAATACAGCACTTGCATGACAACCGAAGGCTTGATCTATTTTTAAAATAAACTGTCAGTTAAATCATCAATGTTTCTTGAGGAAAAATGATGATTTAATAGCTTAAAACAAAAAAAAGATTCTGCTGCAGTTAATTTCTAGATTTCTTTTTTCTTTTTGTGGGAGAAGGAGGGAAGGAGGAAGGGAGGGATGGGAAAGCGGACAGAAAAAGAAGCAATAATTTTGCCTTATTCATTTAGTGATTAGATTTTTTTGAAGACTCAACATTTTGTTTCTCCCGTTTCTCTTCCGCTTTTTCTTTACCTTGTGAGCAGAAAGTTTAACAGTACATAACCTGTGTGTGGTGCTCTGTCTTTCTGTGCCATCTTTTATTTTTCTTTGAACTTACTCTCCTCCCATATAGATAGATAAATGGATGCACAATCAGACATTATAAAGAATTGTACAGTTTCATGGAGCAATGGTGTAACAGAGGAGTGGTACAACAGTATTAGCTGTATAAGGTACACCTGAGCAGCATGGTATAGGGCTTTAGTAGTTCCCAAATGCAATGTTCTGGACTCAGGTATACAAACAGGAAAGGTAGGAAATATGTTAGGTGAAAAGAGGACCACAGGATATGTATTCAGAATATATGACCTTAACATCATAAACCGGGATTTTAGACATAGCACTTGTTCAGTTGTCGAGAGTTGGATCCGGGTCTCTGGAGGAACTGCTTGCAGGTCTGGAGCCCGCCCATGGGAACTGAAGTGAATGAATTCCCCTGCACTTCACCCTAATCTCTGGGGTGAGAACATCAGCCTTGCTGCGGTTGCTGGCTGCAAGGGTTTAAATGTGCTGTCTCAAAAAGCCTCAGATATGGGGGGGATTGTGGGGGATTTCCCTGCAGCAGATGCTGTGAAGGTAGCAGCAAGAGCTTCTAATGCGGACAGGAAAGGTTGCCTGGGGTCAGGCTGTGAGGTTGGCTGGTCTGTCCTAGGGCATGGCCATGGCTGGCATCTGCTGCAGTGCCAAATGACTGAAGTAGTTTGGACAGGCCTCCAGGGCTAAGCTGTGATGGGGCACTTGCGCAGCCCAAGAACGACAGGATCTAATGATCGTGTAAATCCACTATTCATCCACCCTTCTGTCTATTGGAGTGCAAATCCAGTGCAATCTTCTAAGAATACAATCATGAGGCTTTGTGGAGAAGAAAAGTCTTCTCATAGGGGAAATGAGGTTCTTAAGAGAAGCATTATTCATGTTATGTCCACTAAACCTTATTAGCCTGATCTCCACGCCTTAACACCCTGATTCAGTCTCTCACCCCTGGGAACCATTGATCTGGTCAGGTCCCATGTCCTAGTGCAGAATCAGCTGCACCGTGCCATTCCAGGGAGATGTTTTGCCTGACTTGCTCTTGAAAAAAATGTCCAGTGCTTATTCCAAAATATTCCAAGGATACTGGTCTTGTTGCTTCACTATTCTTACTATGCTGGAAAATTTCAATTTTCTGAAAAGTTTTTCCATAACATTTTATCTATTTCTCATTTGCTTTGACATTACTTTTGGTCAAAGCATCTGGAGCACCTTTCTTATGAGGAAAGGCTGAAAGACCTGGGTCTGTTTAGCCTGGAAAAGAGAAGACTGAGAAGGGATCTCATTAATGCTTTTAAATATCTAAATGGTGGGTGTCAAGAGGATGGGGCCACGCTCTTTTCAGTGGTCCCCAGCAACAGGACAAGGGGCAACGGGCACAAACTGGAACACAGGAAATTCCAACTGAACATGAGGCAAAACTTTACTTTTCAGGTGACAGAGCACTGGAACAGGCTGCCCAGAGAGGCTGTGGAGTCTCCTTCTCTGGAGATACTCAAAATCCGTCTGGATGCATTCCTGTGCAATCTGCTGTAGGTGAACCTGCTTTTGCAGGGGGATTGGACTAGGTGATCTCCAAAGGTCCCTTCCAACCCCTACCATTCTGCGAATCTGTGATTCTGTGAAAGGGGAGGTAGTCCAGTAGGGTGATCTTTAGGATGAGTTTAATAACATCAGCAGCACAGGTTTTCACAATAAGAAGTCTAATTTCTCATTCCAGATCATCACTCAAGACATTATGGGAATACACATCAAGCGGCCGCTATAGCTGACTCACAATTCCAAGCTGTTGTACAATTTTATTAAACATGATTGATGCAGGTACTTTTGCAGAAGAGCCAGGTCCTGTCTGGGATTTCTGGGCAAAGAGAGGGAAGTGGTATGAAGCTGCAAGCTGATTACCTTTGAGAATGGTATTGCATTTTCTCATAATTTTGACAGGACTGAAAGGGAGAGCATGGAAACACATTTTCTGAAGGTCACTTGCAGGGCAGATGTGCCTTTTTGCCCTGCCAAACTTCTTGGATGACCTCTCACTCAAGTGAGCTCCTCTGGCAGTATCAAGTACTTGCTTGTCTATCTATGCCTGTGCTGCCCACCGTAGCAAGTTGGCAACATTCTGAAGTTTGCATCTTCTGAATCAACGTCCTTATTTTGCATAGTAAAACCATAAAAATATTGAAAACCAGTAACTGATTAGAGTGAAACCCATGCTTTAAAGAAGACATGCCATAGCCCTGCGTCATTCTAGGATGCCCAATCTCTTTTTCCTTCTCAGAGGCTTTTCCCTTTTGCTTGAACAAAGCTATTTAGTCATGAACTTCTCAACTCACGGATCCCTCTCCCCTCGAAGGCGACCTCAGGCATCAAGAGCTCGGGAACTGTGTATTGTGAGGGTATGTGGAATGTGGGAGCATCCACTTCATTATCTGGCTCCCACTCTTTTTAGTTCAGGTGAAATAACACATAACAAGGAAAGTGATATAATAAACACCCGGATACACAAACCTAACAGCGGGTGATAGGGACAGGACAATAAGAAGGACCAGACCTCTTCAGCCCCCGATGGATGGGCTGTCGGCAGTGTCGGAGGGGCAGCCGGAGCTCTAAGCGATGGGAAGGGGGGAGCACACGGCTGCCCTCGGGGCGGTGGGCTCTTTGGGGCAGGCACGGCTGGGGGGGGTGTGTGTGTGTGATCAAAACTCCTTACGGGATATCAGAAGGGGCTTGTGGGGCCCTGCAAAACTTGTTATGAGATGTTTAGAGGAAGGGCCAAAGGTGGAGAAGGGGGGTGGTGGGGACCGGGTGGATTGGGGAGGAGCAAGCGTGGGAAAACAGTGGAGAGGGGTATTAAAGGGGCCGGTCGTACGTGCAAGCTGCCAGTCAATACGCTTCTCTGACTGAGCCCTCTGCTTCATCACTGCAGTCTGTCCTATCTTCTTACTGAAATCTTTACTTAAGTATCCCCCCTCCGTGTAATCTCACTTTCTATCTATCCTATGCGTGAGTGCTGCAAGGCCGAAGTGCTAACAGCTGGAGAAGGGACCCACAGGTCTTGGTGCCAGCAACCAGACAGACCAATGTGCAAGAGAGGTGTGAGTGGTCCCTACTGGAGGGACTGGGGGCCATAAGGCTTGTAGGTCTAAGTGTCAGCAACTGGAGGGACCAGGGTGTATGTTTATGGGGGAGAGGTCTAAATAGCAGCACCTATAAATACCTGTGTTTATTTTTCCCCTAGTGAATTTAATCCTGTGTGCACCTGTATGTGTAATTTGCAAAATTCAAGCTGGACTAGTTGGTGAGCAGGAGGAAGCCTGCATCTGGAGGGACTCGAGGTCAGAGCCTGTGCTGGGTAAGGGTACCCAGGGTCAGGGCACAAGGTGGATTGAGGAGCTGTGTTAATATTCAAGTGATCTGTGATTGTGGGGGTGCTTGTGAGACAAGTGTGTAGTGCACACCTCTGCTTACCTGCAAACTTCAAGCTGGACTGGCTGGCAAGTAGAAGGAGACCTGCTTGTGGGGTAAGGGACCCCAGACGTGGGTGTTAGGGTGGTTTACAGGCTGGTGTGATATTCAAGGATCTGTGAATGTGACTGTGCTTGTGAATCTAGAAAATTAGGGTACATATGGTTTCATAGAGGACTTCAATACTGATCAGCCAGAGGGAGGAACAGGACTGAGCTTACTTCCATTTAAGTGAGGGCTGTTGGTTTTTATATGAGTGCAGCCAAAGGCAGTAGTCCGTCGCGTAGTCTGCATGTCCAGCTGCCTTGGTGCCCTCTGTGTGTACGTGTGTGTGTGCCTGTCTGGGACAGATGCACAGCTTTGCTGCTGGCTGAACCTGCACGCAGAGACAGGAGCTGTGTCCATCGGACTGGGATGGAGAGACCTCCTGAGTCCCTGCGTGTCCCCGGCTGGGCTGCGGTGGTCAGCAAGGAGGGATCCCTGGGTCCTGGAGTCCGCAGGACTCAGCAGCCAACCTTTACATCTTCAGCATATACAAACCTTTTTTTTTTTTTTTACATTATAGTTGTTAGAATCAGGTCAGAATTTAATTGTTCATGTTTGAAGGTGAGTGTAAAAGCCAAGGCCATAGTCAGAAGAGTGGTAGTGGTAGGTCAGTGAGCCCATACACAGTCATGGCTAGGAAAAACAATGCTAGATTCCGTTAGGAAGCTCATACAGTTGACCGCAATAGAGAATAAATAGGATATGCATGGGAATATATACTGGAAGAAAATCTAAATTTATATCTGTAGGGATTAAATATCAGATTTCCAGTAGGAATAGAAAGCAGAAAAAATACAATATAGTTTCCTTAGATTAGAAAATGGCTGAGATGATAGAGGCTAGATCAGTCATATATGTTTGAGAGGTCACAGAGAGACAATGTCACAAAATCAGAAGAGAGTCTAATCTCTTGTTTACAGAGATAGCCAACGTGCATCTTCTATATTTTAGGAACAGTGTATTTGTGCATGGAGTTTAAATGAAGTCCTTGTCAGTGTGGTTTATAAGTAGTAATAAATCAGTCAGGCTGATACTGCGGATTAAAAATGCTGAAGATCAAGCAAGCTGAAGATAAAAATGATATGTTTTTACTGTCACAGTGACCTATATAAACCTACATCACCGTAGTCCTCATAACAAATTCTTTCTGTGAGCAGAGGGACTAATGACACTTGATTTCCTGACGATCTGTGCCCTGCCTTACCAAAGCCATGTCCTCAGCAAACCCCTGTCCCTCCTCCCTGGGCAGCCCCATCAGGTGCCCTCCTGAGCTGCTGCAGAGCCATCAGCCAAAGCCAGGGCTGCACCACTGTTTGTCCGTCCGGCGTGTTTTTCTAGGGATGCTGCTGACTTCTTTTCAATCAGATGCCAATTTTTACATCTTGCCATTAACAGCTGTTGAATTTCACAAAACTGGTAAGACCTTCCAAGGGCTGAGGTTGTTACGCATCACCCGAAAATGCTCAAAACCAACCAAAGGGTTAAACAGTGGCTGAGGAGCGGCTGTCAGACAGCTGTGTGGATGGACAGACAGCATGAGTGTCTCACTGCTGTGAGATGCCAGGCTAAAAATCCTTCCGATGATTCAGAGGTATTGCGATTTCCAGTCCACAGCTGGTGAGTGCAGGAAGGGTGTCTTCTCGGCAGAAAGATAAAGCTCTCGAGCTGTAGGGATTTTAATGAACTGAAATTTCAGACCAGACTTCTTACTCTTAGCAAGCCTGAGAAGCTGCAAGTGAGCAGAAACCTTCTTTTTCTCTCCCTGTCGCCCTGCCTAAACACTGATTTTAAATAGTGGTGAGAGGGAAAGAGATTATCCCAGGAGTTGCGTTGGATAAGTACAGGCTATATGTCTCCCCTTCACAGCTGGGTGAAAGCTCCTTACTAACTTGGAAGTCACCTAAATATACATATATATACATATATGTATATGTATGTGAGGAGCCTCTTGCAGTGGAGGGAAGGCTGTTTGGCTGTGTCAAAGAGGATTGCCGTGAAAAAAAGAGAGATTTGAAGATGACATCAGGAAACATGTAAACAGATTTGGTGATGGAATAAGACTAACAATTAATCACTTCGTTAGTGTCTGGAGGATTTCCCCATTTAAGGGGTTTCCCCGTTGCTCTGCAGTTTCCCATGTCTTCGGCATATGTTAACCCAGCACTTGGCCCGCAGTCAGGTTGGAGTAAGATGCGATCTCATTATATGTACACGTGTAAGCAATAAATCTGACAGTTACTGTCCTGCCAAACCATTCTGGGTGTTGAAGTATGAGAGAAACCAGTATTCTTTTGGCTGAGGGAAACAAAAATGCCAGCTAATTTGCTTTGGGAGAGGATTTAATCTCAGTGTAATTTCTTGGGAATTTGTTTTTTATTTATTTGATAATTTGTTTTAAAAAAATGCTTGTTTCTCTCCATTGTTTGGATGGTCTAAAAGCATAAGAAATGCCTTTCTGGTCAAAACAATCATCCTTCTAGCCCAAGTGCTCTGTTTCTGACTGGCAATATCAGATGTTGTTTAAGGCAGCATATGAGTTTGGCCACTTCTTGCAGTCAGTTCCCCTTGTAGCACCTCCAGTATCCACATTTGTTTACTGGGGGGTATTAGAAGGTACTTCTCTGCCTTATTCTTTTTGTATCTACCCATGCACTTTTCTGTGAATTTATCTAGCCTGGTTTGAACCTGCTGATATTATCTACCTCCATAACCTCCTGTCACAGTAAGTTAAAGAAGTATAAAAAATACTTACTTCAATCTGTTTTAAACTAATTTCCTAGTTATTGCCTTCATTATTTTGTAGTACCCAAGTGTTCCTCTTCTTAGTGTTTTCCTCTTCCTCATAAGGAGCCCAGCATTTTTAGGTTTTCCCTTGTCAGGTAGCTGCTTCATTATTTTGGTTGGGGTTTTTTTTGTACCTGCTTTAACTCTACTGCGTCCTTCCTGAGATGCAGAGAGTACAGTACACTTGAACTGTACTCATGTGGTTACAGCAAAGTTATGTGTAGCAGCAAAACGATGCCCTCTGTTGTGTTCTCGGTACCCTTTTTCATCATACTGTTTTGGCTTTTATCGATGACCAGAGAATTGTCAATGGTGACTCCTAAGATCCTTTTTTCTGACTTGCTCACTGTCAGTCCTGTATTCAGCACCATGTAGGTGCGGTTTGGCTTATTTTTCCCTAGATGTGTTTGTTACCTTGTATTTATCTGCTCTGAAGCTTAGCTGACGCCTGTTTGCCCGTTTTGTTTTGTGTAGTCTTTCTGGGATCCTTTATCATCAGCATAAGATTTGACTGTCTGAAAGAGTTTATCTGTTTATCTATTCAATCTGTGAATCTGGAAATTTCACTGTGGATTTCCTTCACTATATCTCTGATAAATACGTTGAATAAAACTGGTTCCAGTATTTTTCCTTGAAAGTAAAATGCCCGATTAAGTCTTACCTTTTGTTTCCTATCCTTTAGCCAGCTTTTACTTTGTAAGAGAAACCTTTCCTCCAACCCTGTGGCCACTTAAGTTTCTTTAAAAACACTCTTTCAGCATTATGTGGGCACGTCTCCATTTTCTGTGGTGTTACAATTGTAAAACACTTCAAATCTTAGTATCCAGCTCAAGCTGTCTCAAGCTGCAGCTTGACAGAGATTGAATGACCACCCGCTGGCTGCTAAGATTGTCTTTACCCTGCCGCTGGGTTTGGAGTCAGGTCTCCTTACAGCTGAGTCAGTTTTCCTTTCTTGAAAATTTCATAACGATATTTTCTTTTGGACCAAGCCTGTCTATAGTTAGGCTCAGAGAAAGCAAGGCTTGAGTCTCCTGGCTGCATTGCCACTTCCTACGCCTCCGCATGGAGAGAGCCCGGAGAAGAACAGGTCCAGAAATAAAACCACCACTCTGACCACAGCTCCTATCCCTGTTTCTCCAACTTCCGGAAATGATTATAGTAAGTCACTGCCAGCCTACATCAACACAATAACTTCCACCACATGGTCACAGCTAAGCTAACCGGTGTTTAAAGAGAAAGAGAAAACATGCTCTTTTTCTCTCTTTTTTTCTTTCCATTTTCTTCCCCCTCATCATTCCCTGCTCATCTTCTCCCTAGTGATACTCAAGTAAGTGCAGATGCCCATCAGCTTTCATCCTCAGCAGACAGAGCTAGAGGATGTTCTTCCTTGTTCTCACTCCTTTACATGAGTGTACACTCACTAATTTGCCAAGTAAGATAAGGCCAGATGAGGGCACGAAGGGGGAATTATTTTTCTCCCCCCTGCAAGTTTTTGAGTTAGCTTGATTTGGAATAGCTATGTTTTTACATGTGTTTGTCATTTCACTTGTTTTATGTCTTCATACTAAGCGGTTCATAATGTTCCTTTCATGCAAATATACTCCCGGAGGAGGATACAACAACAAAGCAATTCTGAAAAGTCACCAAATAAATTAAAGCGCAAAACATTGAGCCATGTATTCTTGAAAAGACACAAGGGCACATAGTTGCCTGGGAGCACAGGGGAAGGAGCTCCAGCTGATGGGGCTTCCAAGCACAGGACTGGAGGTAAGAGTCTGAAATGGCTCTGATTTAACATTTAAAAGAGGTGGGTAATTGTATGGCCATTAGTAACGTTTGCAGCTATGAATGCAAAGATAATGACAAGCAGAAATAAATCCAGTGCTTCAAGAAGTAGGTTGGCCCTGTAGGCATTCGGGACAATGTTTTTCTTCATTATGTTTTGGTCAGATCAAATACTTGTTTGTGATAGGTTTTCTTTATTTTTATTTTTTTTTACCTTTCCTTGGGCGTGAGGCATTAACCATTGCTGGGGGCGATGATACAGGGCTTCCTAGTGAGACAGCGTTCCTAATAAGCATCCTTTCTAGTTTCTTAGTATTACTGAATATTTTCTGTCCCAAGCAGAAGAGAAAACATGGTCGTGCTCTGGATGTGTTGCCAGGCAGTGGGGAGACTGAAAAACAGCAGAGTGCTCACAGTAGGCAAAGCAACCCATGGAGACAGTGTAAAGCTATTTACTATAACAACTAGACTTCCTGCGCTCCGCAATTTCCCCATCCTTGGGCAGCATCCGCCTGTTGGCTTTTTGTTGGTGCCATGGATGCAATAGTTTTCTGTGAAGAGCTTGGGAAAAGAAACAGTGGTGGCATTACAGATCAGTCTGGTGGTTATGCTATGGATCAGTCCTGTGGTTGCATTGTGGATCGGCTCAAGAAGGATTTGTAGTTCCTGGCTGTTGAACTGGATGTTAGGTCTTTACAAGCAGAAGCTGATGACTGTGGAACAACATTTCATATTAGCTGATGGGATTCTAAGTGTCCATGAACGTAGTGCAGGTCTTTTTCCTTTTGTGTGTTTGATTAGAGAGTGGCTAAGGGGCAATAATGCCGGGAATTTTAAATGAGGAAAGTGTTTAAACATAATGCCTTTGTTGTATACATAATCTCTGTTGAGAAATGATCTTATATTTGAACTGTGCTTTGTAGTTTCTAAAATTCAATTTGCAGTCACTGTTTTGACACTTACAGTTAAAACTCTGGCCTTGATGTTTCTTATTTCTTCTGTTTTATATTACTATGTAGTATAAAGTGTCAAGTAAATTTGTTACTGTTTTCTTCCAGGAAAAAAGTGTGGTTTTCTGCTTTTGTTATTTTAAAACCTCATTTCAATGGGCTGGTCAGAAAATCTTGTGCATGGTAGATGGACAGTAGTCTAAGGCTGGAAGCCACAGCACTGACTTCCACTTCTTCAGGTAACACAAAATGGGCCTTACAGGGAAGAGGGTTTGAACACGGTCTGTATCTGATAAGGAGTCCTCTAAGCAGATGGTGTAAAAGAAGACCAGAAGATTGCTCACTGAGGCCTCTCCCCACCCTGAAGCCCTGATGTGAGTAGTGCAAAGGCTGGGAGAACAAGATTGTATGTGCAGGACTGTTTTAACTCCATCATCTTCTTTCTAGGCATCATCATCTGTATCAGAGAGGTAATTACAAGTTATCATATATCAAAGACTCAGAGACCAACATGATTGTCTCCAGAAAACCAGCAACAAAACACACCTAAAAGCTGTGTGTAGCTGGGCTTTAAGATGCCACCACCCTATTGTGAGGAGAGGACCCTGTGCACTGCTGGGGATCTTCTCTGAACAAAGGATGCATCTCCAGGGACATGAATATATATATATAAAATGAACTACCTGAACACCACATACACAATAGGAAGACGAAGAAGCCCCATCTATGGTACACTTCTCTTTGTTGCTAAAGAACAGAAGATCACCTTTTAGCTCAGGTATTCTCAAATCCCTCAGGCATTGATACCCTGAGCCAAGGTAAAATCCTATCAAGAAGCAAATGTGTCCTGTAGCCATCATACCTCAAATGGAACTAAACTGCAGCAGAGCTAAGAGTCCTGAGCACATCACTAGAAACACTGCGATGAATACCCCAGGCAGTAGAGTTTGGCAGCTCACCAAACACCTTTGTGTGGGTGAAACCAGACCACCACCACCAGTCACACTCTCAGCAAGAGGCAGGAACAGTGGTTTCCCAAGGCAGACTTACAAAAATTAAAAAGGGAACTAAAATTCATAGCTAGACTTTGTAGAAAAAATTACCGACTTGGCAGGAACACTGCTTGCCTAGAATACCACAGCTTTTGCTGATCGAGTCTTTCGCTGCTTCAACCCGGTCTTTACACCGCAGGGGCTGTGGCTCTGTCACCTCTTCTCTTCTGAATCTTTCTTTGTACCACAGAGGTTCAAACTATCCTTTTCTTTAAAGTCCTTTAATTGGTGAAACTCTGCAAATGCTGCCTGCCTGCAGCTAGCCTGAAGCTTGCTGTGCTCTTTCAGACCTGAGGAGATGCTCGTCTATTCCAGAGCTCACCCCTGTTTCCCAGGTATATCAGCTGGAGTGTAAAAGCAGTTGTCTCTCCGCAAACCTGACCCTACTTGCACTCCCAGACCCTTACGGCTACACCCCCACAAATGCTGTTACCACTGCGGGGTGCTCTTCTCATCTAGAAAAAAAAAAAATCAATCTGTCTTTATTCTTAATGCGGCCACGGAGGCGCAGGGCGGTTCAGGTGGGAAGGGACCCCAGGAGGTCTCCAGCCCCACCTCCTGCTCATAGTCGGCTCAGCTGTGAGATGGGGTGGCTTTTAATGATGTTGGGACGGGTCTGAACTTTAAAGAAGGAGGACAAAGGCAGAAATACTTTAAAGAGCTTTTTGTGCGTGCAGGTGTTGCACAGGGCATTGTGTCTGTGTAGACCCAAGGTCAAGTGAATACCTCCTACTTTTTCTATCCCTGTTGGGACCATATCTGGAAGGAAAAACAGAAAAAGTCCCATCCAATTGTCTCCTGCCAACCCGTATTAATGCTGATGTAGACTGAGACGCCTGGATATGACCGTTGGATTCTCCTAATTGAAATGCTGCTTTCAGATCTCCTGTCTTGCATCCTACATGCATATTCAGTTGTGTCTCAGAGGAAAGATCCTTTCCCCTAAGAAACTGTTTTTTCATTTTTCCGGATTTATTTCCTTGGAACTTTGAAAACATGAATATATTACAGAAGCATTAGCAAGAATCCAAAGGCTTTGGCCGCTTTGTGTTTTAATTTTGTAAGAGGCATTTTCTTTTGCTGCAGTTCCCGGTGTATTTATGGCCCTTGAATGCCATCCAGTGGTGGAAATGCAGGGCATCTTCCAGCCTACTGATAAACTGCCTGAAGCCACGGCAAGTTGGCACATAAAATTATTTTTACATTAACAGCATATCATTCTTATGCCCTATTTGTAGTGAAATCAGAACCATAAAAATATATTTTATATGGCAGGTCACAGCAACAGAAAAGCCATCTGGTGTTTCACAGTTCTTTAAAATGCGAGACAGAAATATACCCTATTTATAGTTTGAATTTGTCTAGCTTTAAAGCTCAAGCTTTAAACAACTTTAAGCTGACTTTTTAATCTTCATCACGACTTTTTTTAGGCAGAATTTTCTCTTGGGATTTGCTAGAGCAAGAGAGCTAAAATGTGAGCTCACGTGGAGGGGGACTGATTCGTTAACTGTTTCCATGCAAGGCTTTGCAATAACTGGGTATTTCAGAAACTTGACGTGCAGAGGTTGCAAAATATGCCTCGTTGAGAGTAAATTGTTACTTAAATAAAAGTACTTTCTGACTTTCCTATGGTGTGGATTCAGTAAGGATTTGATTCTGTGCAATTACAAAAACACAGACCGCAGGTAACAACAACCGCTATCAGTTCAGCCTGTCCAATAAACAGCAGGTTTGTTTGGAAGTTAAAAACACATACTGTCTTTTGAAAAGTTTGGTTTTGATTAAAAAAACCCAAACAACAAACGTACAGCGTAAGCACAGTTCTTCAAATAGTTTTTGTTGCTCAGTTTTTAAACCACAATTTAAAAAGCCAGGTTTTCACTGTTTTCTCTCCTCACCCAGTTTCTGCTTTTCCCCATCCCTGCCACTTAATGATGGCAATATAGAATAAGCAAAGAGGTAAACGGCCAGAAAACAGAAAAAAAAACCCAATTAAAATACTTTATTATTTCTTCTTACAAAGAAGACCATCTTCTTTTTTGTATCTCTGCAAAACTATGATTTTCAGTCTTTTAAACCTCATGTCATTTGGGGCAAATTTTCCTATTTAAGATACTTTCTGCCCAGTCACCTCTGCTTTTCAGTGAGATGCACGTCAAGATTCCCCGCTTGCACCCTGAGGTGGCACCATTTACATTGCCCAGTGCTTGACCACCAATTTGGCAGTGAGTGTCAGCCCTTGTCCTGAAGCCTCAGGCTCCTACGTAGACCCTTCCTCACTGATTACCTTGTGAGGATTTGGAGTGCAGAAATGAACAGATGTTCATGCTGTCTCCACCTAACCGTTCCCTTCTCCCTGGCTACTATCAGACCTGGTCATGCATACTGGTGAGCTGTTAGCACTCTCCGTGTCACTGTGTTGGTTTATGCCACCTAGCACAAATCCCAGACCTGGTTCAAGAGTGAGCACTGGGGATTATCCCAGTATAGCCCCATTTTTGGAGGACAAGTTTGGAGAAGGACAGACCGTGCCAGCTGGCCTCAGGAGCGGGGAGCAAAGTCTTGTACTGTTAGATGGCTGAGTGTCTGTAGCTTTTGTGTGCAAGTCCTGGGCAGAATGTAGTACTCAAATAAATCCTGAATCCCAGCCAGTGTTTATGGTTATATTTGGCATTGACATTAATGGCTACTCAATCCTTAGCTGTCATGGTGAGGCATGAAATGGTACCTACTCCTGTTTTCATTTCATCTTGAGTTTTTAAAAAATTTGCATGTTTGGGAAGACTGCTATGGGGTGGGGATTATGGGATCAACAATGCCACTCACCTTCCCAGGTGTAATTTTCAGGGAAGCTGTTGCAACAACAGTTCAAGTCTGCCTGTCTCTCAACGCTAATCCCAGGAAAGAGGTATCACTCAGTTCTGTTGGTGTTACTTTTCTTTACCCCTTGCTTTGACAGGCATATTCCCAATGCCTTTTTCATGAGGATCCTGCATGCGCTTCTCTTGATGAGGCCAATCACATCTCTCTTTTATCTGCCACATCTCTCTAGGAACAAAGTGCTCTTACAAACCAGGATTCGTAGCAGTTCTCCAAATGCTGAAAAATAAGTACAAGCACAGATCAAGCCTTGAAAATTAAGAGCCTAGCATAAAAGTAATGGAATTATTAGCAGCAATAGATTATAAGTTCATTTGCCTGCTAGTTTTACAGTCTTTAGTGGTACCAACTTTTCAAGCTTCCCTGCCTTCCTTGTACTCTCACATCTTGGAGGAAGGGCACCCAAGCAGAGACAGAGACAGGCAGGGCTGCCTGTGGTCCAGGGTGCCTGGTCCTTCCAGTGTCTGCCTCTGCTCCCCAGTGCTGACTGTCCTCTTCAGGCTACCCAGGGGGTTCAGCACCTCCCTTCATTTTTGGACTTAACCAGTAATTCCTGGTAGAGGGATAGAGGAAGCTGATTCAGGAAGCAGAGAGGGAATGGGACCTCTACGCTGAGTTAATCCTGACAGCAGAGAGGCACAGATACCATCTACGTGGGTGTACGGTACCCTGCAGTCAGCGCCACGTGTCCTGCTGGTGCTCAGGATGGCAGCACAGATCTCCGGTCTGGGCAAAGCGTCCCCAGTTCCTGTGGGTACACCCACTTTTCCATCAGTCCTGCACAATCAGAGGCTGTGGCTCTCATGTCTGAAGAAGCTGCCAGGTACATTGTGCAGCCACGTCGAGACCCGTGCCATCCTAGTGCTGCACAAGCGTGTTCTCTGCTTTGTGGCAGAGCTTCTGCCTGGAGCATCTCTTAGTATTTATGAGTCTGGGTAGTGTTGTGCTGTTTGATGTGTTCCTCTCTATTTGCACATAGTGTAGTTAAACTCTCGTTTCCAGCAGCACAGGAACAAGCTTGGACACTGGGTGGAGATAATTTCCTCACAAAACATCCCCATTTTCACCAGGACCTATTCTTACAGTTCTTTCTCACTTTGTTTTCTGTCACTGGGAGTGCAAATATTCCTGTTGAGAGCCTGTCTCTGTCCGCTGGCTCCTCTCCACCTCGCAGCGGCATATCCCATGTCTGCCAGCAGATGCCATCAAAACTAATCAAACGCGAGAAGCTACAGGTTCAGGAGGGGAGGACGGCCCTGTTTCTTTTCCACTTTCTCCTCTGCTCACCACAACAAGGCCAGAAAGGGGAATGAGTGATTAAAGAATAACTAAAAATAATTCAAAGAACAGGTTAAAGAACATGTAAGTTTGATGTCTTCAGGCTGGCTGCATATGATTAAACAAGTATGGAAAGAACTAGTCAAAGCCACCTCTGTGTAATTAACAACTATCACAGTGAATTAAAAGAGTGTGGGGAGGCTTAATGTGCCCGCATTTAGAGAAGTGCAAATAGGGCTTGAACAATATTCCTAAAAAAGAAAAAACCTTCTACAGGCCCAACCAGACTAACTCTGACACCTGACAAGACGTAGGACACACTTTCAAGCAATCAATGTGTGTACACCTCCTCAAGTAAAAAGAAATACCCAGCATAGATTTGTTGAAAATAAATTGTGTCAAAGAAAACTGTTTTCATTCTTTGACAGGATAATGGCCTACTCTATGAGGGAAGTGGGAAATGTAATTTACCTAGCATGTAAGTCAAATTTCTGCTATAGTTATTGGATATATTATGTTCAAATCATGTCTGGGTCTAGAGAAAATTTTCATTCCTAGATAAGTGCACAGCTAGCAGAAAAACTATGCTCATAAATAATTTTCAAGGATTCACTATCAAAGATGGAAGACTTTGCAAATTCAGTCCTGTAGGACAAGACCTGAGGGCAGCTCTGATCATTTTTATTAATGACTTGGATGATAAACTAGATGGGATACTTGCAAAGTTTGTGGATGACATTAAGTGGTCAGTGGTTTTAAGTACCTTGGAGGAGAAGCATTCACACTGATTTTGATAAATTGGGCAAATGTTCCAAAATCAAGGAAATGACATAAACCCAAAGGGAAGTGAAAGTGCAACCCATAGAAAGTCTAATGCAAAGCTCACGTTTAAAAATAATTATCTGTATAAAAGCATTGCTGCAACAGATTAGAAGCCTCTTGTCACAAGCTGCACGGAGTAAAACTGGCATTGCTAACTCCAAAAAAAAAGGCAAATGACACCTTGTACTGAATTAGCTGGACAGGAGTCTGTAAGAGAGAAAGGTATTTACTTGGCTCTGCTCAGCTCTGGGGGAGAAGGTGTTTGTGGGCAGACTGTAACTGTATCTCATCAAGGGTGCAGGACACATGAGCTGTGAAGGAAACCCAGAGGATGTGGGCTTGTTTAGCCCAGGAAAGAGAGGACTGAAGGGAACTTAATAGCCTTCTAGCAGACAGAAAATTCTTATATAAACAGGGTGGTGGGATGTGACAAGAAAAAAATCAGCCTAATATACAACCAGGAAGATTTATGTAAAAAAAATCAGGGAGAAAACTTTGCAGGTACAAAGGCCTTTACCAGAAGTGATTACTGAATTCATTTTCCTTCAGTTGCACTTGAGTTTTATTTATGTCCCATACATGTGAACCCAAACTTCCCAACCTGAAGTCAACAGCTGAGGTTTTGTTGCTCTTCTGTGGAGTGATCTGGGTTCTTCCATCATTACGGAAGTGCAACTCACCTGTTCTCCTGAAGACTTGTTGTGGTGTATTATCTGAGTACATGGGTAAGGTGAATGGATAGCAGATAAAAAACTGGGACTGCAAAGTAATCCAAATCCAGCAGGAGAGAGCAGTCTGACGCCTGTCAGTGCAGAGCTGAGACTCTACCCTGGTGGTTTGGGAATGCTCTTGGGAAACAGGAACTTTAAATCTTGGTAGGCTAAAGAAAGTCTAGTCCCAAATCTTTCAGATCCTGGATGACTGCTCTGAAGAGTGAGCTGTTGTGTAAAAGGCAGCTCTTCTTTTCTTTCTGCCAGCTGAGGGCTATAAACTACGACAGCAGTTTCTGCCTGTGAATAGGTTTTGCAAGAATTATCTTTCAAGGCTTCATCTCTGCACAGCATCCAGGGGAGAGGCATGACTTTAGACAATTCCTCCTTTGCCCTGTCCTGCAGCAGCCTGAGATACAGGACACTGGTGTGGCCCACCTCGCTGAAGCACCACTGACTTGCAGTCTGACTTTTCCCACTCACCGCGTTGGCACCATCGATATCCTAGTGAGTCATGTGGGTTTGTCTGCAGCAGCACCGCATCCAGTGCTGAGGTGCTTCCCAGATCAGCATGGCAGACCCCAAGGACTGGAGATATCTGAACCTAAACAATGCCACAGGACAATGAGCTGAATCAGATTGCACTCTGGAAGGCTCTTTCCGCCTGTAGAGGATGACCACACTATTTTCCACTCAATTTCTTTGTCAAGAGAAATCCAGGGCTGAAACATCTTCTCTGTAGAAGGTGAGTTTGGCAGAGTTCAGTCCATCAAGGATGGAAGGGAGAACTTGTATGAGAAGTTACTGTTCTGTGGCAGCCTGTTAAACTTTTAACTAGGAAACTTTTCCTGCTGCCTTGCTGGAAAGTGCATCAACACTCATGCCTAGAAATCATCTGTAGAGCTTCTCCAACAAATGCTGTCGGTCAATGCTCATCTGAAGTGCAAATGAGCCCCAACATTAGGTGATACTTCATGAAGTTGTTTGCTTTCCTGTTGCTTCTACAGCCACAAACGAAGCCTGGACTTTGATTTTCTGGGGACTCTGCCAGTTTTGAAAACACATTTTCACAGTGTTTCTACGTCTTGTTTCATGGAAACTCATTTCAAGGAACTGTTAAGATCTGACAAATAAACATTAGTGATTTAACACTGAGGTTAATTGGGAAGAAGTCCAAAGCATGAGTGGCTAAGGGTCATACTGCTGGTTTGTATTGAAGAACTCCTGAAATAGATTCCTTTGTCTAATTTTTCTCCAAGGGAGGAATTAAACATTTGCAAATGGACTTCAGGAAACACGGTCGTTCTAGCCTGTCTTTGATATCCTTTTAAATTCCCACTGGTTGCAGCTGCCGCTGCAGTGTGCAGCCATGTAGGAGGAAGAGGAGAATGGATATAGTTGCATTAATGCTATGTTACATACATTTTTAAATCACTGAACTGTAAACTGCTCAAGAGCAGATATTTGTCCTCTTAAGCCATCCCTGCATCAGGAATAGCACCTGGGAAAGAGAGGTGGGGAACACACGTAGGACCTACAGCTGTGCCAGTTGAACTCACCACCCAACACAGTGAACTCTGGTAAGAGGTTTATAAGATGAGAGGGCTGGTTTCTCCAGGCTGAGATTTTGATTGTCACACTGGTATCTTATAACAGTTAAAAGATGAAGAGAAGTGCAAATTCTATGTCCAAATTGTAAGTTCAAGTGAGAAGGATGGGCATGCCCATATTTCTATATTTCAACTGAAATACTGTAGTTATTACCATTGAGTTCAGCGACAACTTAGCATGACATTAATTCTGTGCCATTGCTAGCTGTTACGGTCAAATCTGCTACCAGTAATAACCAAATGTGGTGGGTGCTGTATTGAAGAACAAGAAAAGGCATTCCCTGCCTCACAATCTGGAATGGAAACTAGAGCTTTTCTCTTCATGTGTGTCCTGGTTTGAGTGACACAGGACTAATTTCTCTTCTAATGCTTGGGAAGACTTCATTTTTAGAAGACTCTAGCGTCTGAATTTGTGAAAATATTTACTTTATAGCCAGCTATGGTGTGTGTGTTCCAAGGCCTCAGTGTTTTCGAGCTTGCCAGGTGCAGGGGTGAGGAGGAGCAAGATCTGAGCACTTGGCCCAAGCTGGCCAACAGGATTATTTCATACCATGAATGTCACATTCACTATAAATTAGGAAGTTTGCTGTGAAGTTCAGGCTGTCTCCCTTGATGGCTGCCATCCTGAGAACTTCAGGCCCCCATGCCAGACCTCTGATCCCTTCCCTTCCTCCCAAAGCCGTAGCACTCTCAGTGTCCAACATTTGCTGTCACTGCTGAGAGTGCACAGATTCCTACTGGTAGAATTGGCTGAGTATAATCTTTGCATATTCTGTGTTGGTATTGGGATCAATATTGGTTCTTTAGTGCTATTAATGTTAATTATCTAATCTTACTCTATTAAGTCTGTTTATACTTCAACTCCCAGGTTTCCTTGTTTTTCCCCAATTCCCTTTCCCAGGTGGGGAGGGGTCATCGGGTGATAGAATGATTGTCTAAACAACAATAAATTGTTATGGGTTTCTCAAACCATAACAATGTGATTCATAGCCAGAAGAAAAAAACAATTACTTTTTCAGAGTGGTCTGAGGCTCTGAATGTGGTCGATGTCTACATTCAGAAAGCTCAACACACTGGGGATTGAGAGCGGATTTACTGTTGGTCTCTGAAGTGGGAGGTGGCGTGGGGTGGGTGCAGAAGCAAGGAGAAGTGGGACATCACTATTCACACAGAAATCATAGTCAGTCAGAGTCGACTCAGAATGTTTTGAAGTCTGTGCTAATTTAGTTGTTAATCACCACAACACAAAACTGTCAGGCATGTGGGGGGATAAATTCTTGCTCTTCTGCAAAGTGAAGGAATCTGAAGGTTGTGACTCTTTGCTGCCTTGTGTGCTGTGATTTCATTTATACCTTTGCAGAAAAGCTCAGAAAAGTAACAAAACTGGAACTTTCCTCTGGATTGCTAGTAAATGAACATGAGTTTTCTCCCTATGTCAGTTCTGTGGCTCAGGGATGGAGAGAGACAAGCCCAGGTCTTTTCCATTGGCACCTATATACATGACAGAATCTCACTGTCTCTTGGGACAGAGGTAGGAAAGAGATCCTTGGGGTATGTCAACACAATGCAATGGAAGTCATGGTGGGCCGGCATCGTGCAGCAGCCCTTGCAGTTGCCTCAGTTTGTACCTGGACTGGAAGGAAGAAGTGGCTGTCCAGTGTAACGGTAACAGTATGATGCTTTGGAGAATGGCTGTCTTTAAGTGCTTGACTACCACCTTCTAGGAGCTGATTTGGGGGAACGGTCCCAAATTCCTTGGAAGAGGAAGGGTGTGTCACAGACAGCTCAGTCTCCCAGCTTTCCCAGCAACATACGCCCTCTGCAGCTGTGATAGCCCAGGAGGTGTTTAAGCAAGCACTGCTATACTCAGAGCCCCTGGAAGAACTAGAAATTGAATAATAAACTGTCACATTTGTCCATCCAGCAACGTTTTGATAGATCAGAAATTCATAATACAAAGGTTAGCCCAGATCCATAATGCCACCAGATGGCTGCTGAGGATCAGCCCCATCCCAGTGCATGGGTTGAAGGGCACCGAGCACCAAGCTCCCACCAGCTCACATTGTTAAATCAGGGGATTTTGGAAGAAACTCCTGTTCTGAGGTTGGCAAAGAAATAGGGAAACTAGACTAAGGTGGCATGTAGCCTGTTTGTAAAAGAGATGGTATGGCACTGCATTTGGGGGACAACATCAGGGCAGAGACATAGACATCCCATCCAGTCCTAGGTGTGTGGATATCTTCTGTCTTACCTCAGACTGGCTCTGCTACTCAGTGTATGTGGAACAAGGAGGGAGACGGACTCAAGTGAGAAAGGCTGGCACTATTGTACAGGTTGGTCCTAGACCTGCTAGATGCGTGGATTGACATCCCATCTGCTAGCTGAGCAGGGAACCACTTGTGCTCTTCCTCATTAGTCAGTGCCTGCCAGGGATATTTGAGAACGCCATGTGAGGATGAATGGCTATTTTATATACAGGGCTTATGTACTTCACTGAAAAGCAACTTTTTCATGCATATATGTGAGGCATATGAAAAGTGGTTGGCTGTAAAGCCTGGAGCTCAGAGATACGCATAAGAGATTTCTCTTGCTGCTAAAGGCCATTTCTTTTTCTGGTAAACACATGCTTGTTTAAGTGGTGTGCTTCCTAGAATACTTCTCTCCTGAGATAAGAATTGCTGAAGAGTATTCTGAAATTTAATGTACGCCGTATGGGGCATTTCGTACTTGTAAGTACTTCTTGTAATAGGCACTCAACTAGAGAGGAATAAAAAGAAAGTGTGTCGTTCTGAACCGCTTATTGAATGTAGGCTGGGTTCTTGTCTTCTACTCCTGTTGACTTGAGGGGAAGTTGATTGTCATCTTTTTCACTTACAACTTGTGGGTCTCAGGCTCCTTGTGCACTGAGATTTGCAGAAAAACAAGCATCTAAAGAAAAGGTAATTGTCTGTGCAGTGGTGCTGTGATACTGACCTTGATCTCTTCATTAGCAGGTGTGAGATAGTCATATTTCATTCAAACTCTGCTCCTTGTTCGAGTTTTGTTGGAAACCATGTGAAATCCAATGGCTTTGGCATTGATGATAGAAAATATTTCTCTTCACTAGGAATGGAATTTGTTCAATCACCTAGGTACTAGGGCTACCTCTATAACCAGCAGAGAGAGACATGTCCCTGTACAGGGGTCATTTGTGTCTTTGTTGCATAGTGAAGAAGACTACATGAGTAGCTCAGGTGCAACATTTATGGATGGCCAAAAGTAGGTGAAACGAATCCCACCTGAGTGTTTCCTACAGCACCAGTTGCTAACTGGTAAGATGAACCTCAAAGTGCTTCCTTCAGTATACATCATGACTGTAGAGCAGCATCCACCCTATTGAGCCATGCTCAGCTTGCAAGGTCGGGCTCTGCAGTGGCACTGCTGAGGCAGAGAGGAGGACACCGAGGAAGAAGAGGTGGTTGGTGATGTCTCAAGGAGGAGGCTGATGGGTCAGGAGAAACAGACCACTGGAGAGTCCAGCAGGCAGACCCTGAGCAAGGGGGAAGGTAGGAGGTGATAGTGGAAACTGGTGTTAAATACATTCTTTTACATTGTGTAGTTTCTTGCACTGAACACTGAATGTCTGTTTTTAACCAAACTTTTTGGCTTGCTTCCCAAATATTTTTGTGCAGCCAAACTTTACTCAGCAAATACTAATATTAAGCAAATTTGAAATTTGCTATCAACAAACATCATCATCAGAAGCTGGAGTGTAAGTATTAGTGTCTCCTTCCACAACTGAACTGAGCAGAAGAGGTATCAGGGGTCTGTGAAAAATTGCAGCAAAGCAGCAGTCTTCAGATTGGAAGCTGTAAAAATACATGACATTTTGAGGGAGACTTTTTCCAACCATAATGTCTGAATAGCTTCAATCTGTTTATGGGCAAGATATAGGCAGAATAGGAAGGAAGATCTGTCAAGTGATAAGTGTTCAGAGGCTGCTGCAGAGAATAGTGTATTTTTTTTTTCTTTGTCTGTTGTAGACAGGATGAAAAGCAACATGCTCCAATTGCAGCAAGGGAGATTCAGGTTAGATAGTGAATAAAGCTTTCTGTTGCTGAAAGAAATGAAGCAGGGAAATAGGCTGTCTGAGGAAGTTGAGGCATCTCCATCACTGGAGGACTTTAAGAACAGATTGAACCAACATTTGTCAGAAGTGACATGTCTGTAGGTGACCCTGCCTTGAGGCTGGGGAATGGATGAGGCCCTTCCAGCCTTATGATCTGCTGGCTGTCTGAGATGGATTATCTACTATGCACAAGTCTGTTGGCATCAACACCACAGCAATGTGTTTGTCAGACTGTTAGACCCTTGCAAGTACACACGCTAAGCCTAACAGCTGCGAGCATAAAGCTTCATTTATAATTGGAGTTAATTTCCTAAAATGAAGTGAGGGATTGGGGAATCTCTTTAGGAAGCCTATTTCAAAAGGTCTGAGTGTAACACTCGCTGCTTCTAATATTGCAAATTGGGTCATACAGCACTGCATTTTCTAAAGAACTATGGTAGGGTTTTTGTTTTGATTTGGTTTTGCAGTGTGAGTTATTCTCGATTCAGGTACGACCTGAGTGGTGTTAGGCAGACCTGTGTGAATTACAGCATCTTCCTGACACTGCCCTGTGCACAGCGCCCCTTCCCTGCCTGCGCCCTGTGCTCCCTGGCTCTCCTTCTCTCACTGGGCTTTTGAACAGAGCTGCAGGTGACATGATATATGTCCCTGATAGGATCCACGTGGACCAAAGCTGCGTCCGAGGTGGTCAGCTGGCTGAGCAAGGGCCCTTCACAATGTCCAATCTGCTTTTACTGGCTCAGAATCTGCCTCCCACAGTGTGTGACATGCACGGTTTGGTCACAGTGATCTAGACAGCCTCTTTGGCTGTGATTAGTTTTGTAGGTAGTACCAGCTGGTCTTTGGCCACCAAAATCTGTGCTTGACAGCATCAGGTGGGAAATCACAACACGGTTAGTCTCCCAGTAAGCACCATGATTGCTGGGACAGCAGAATGGTGGTAGAAATGGTCATAAAATTGGCAAGTGTCATCATCATTACACCCTAGGTGTCAGTATAGGTACGTCTTAGAGAAAAATCAGGGTTCCAGAGTCTGTTGGCATTGTATTTGCAAATGACATTGATGTGTGTGAATTGTGGCAGTGACTGGTGAGGCCTCAGTGCATGAAGAAATTGCTCCTTCCGTGACTGCAATAGCCACTACTTTGCCTTGAGGGATTCTGGGTGGGATATAGGTGTCCAGTCAACGACTCCAAAATAGTCAGGCATGCCACTCACATAGGAGGGGGTGGCAAGGCCTAGGCTGGGACAGGGGAGAATGAGCTGGAGAGGAAGCAGATTACAGCAGATTCTAGGTTTCCATAAGGAGGGCCACCATGAATTTGCTGATGGTGAGCTCCTAACCTGGGGCAGGGAGGACGGGAAAGAGAGCAATTACCTGTATCTGTAGGAGGGTTGGGGGCTGGACATTGGTGAGCTGCCACTACAAAGCTTATGGCTGCTCTGGGCCCAGGATCATGAAGAACCACACCCTCAAATTAGTGGCGTAAAACTCTGCCAAATCAGGAGCATAGGGGAGACCCAACAGGGTGCTTGCGACTCATGCATAATGGTCAAGACATAGTAGGTCTGCAGCTTGTAGCAACAGTTCCTGGCCATGGGCTATGCTTTCGGTGTGTGAAAGACTGGCTGTTGCTGGTGTTGGTGCTGGGGCTCCAGCTCCTAAGATACCCCTGGGATATCTGCAATAGAGATGACAAAGAACATTGCAGCATGGCCCCACGTGTCTGGAGTGTGCAGGGATCCCCTGATGCCTTTCTCTCCCTTCTTGAGTGGGTAGGGAGTGCTGACACAGAAAGATCAGGAGCTTGTGGGTGGGCAGGAGCCTCTGACTGGAGCTGGAGCATTAAAAATGCCTGTGGGGTAACTGCTGCGACTGACCAGTGGTATCAATGTGGTCATGACAACCTGACAGAGCAGTGAAGCCATGGTCCTGGAGACTGATCCGTTCACCATGCTGTTCCTCAGAGCGCTTGTCCCTCTCTTGCACAGGTGTGCAGACCAGGGTGTCCTGGAGAGAAGCCACATAAGGGTGCAGGTCACACGTGGATTCATGGCTATTGCCAAGGCAAGGAATTTCCACCATGTTTCATTTCCTTTCTCTGCCTATAGACCAAGGATGTTTTTATACAGTACATTAACAAATATTTCAACAACACAGCTAGCTACGCCATCAGTTAAAAAAAAGAAAACCTCAAGGAAAAGTGTGTTAACACAGACACATGTAGCACACGAGCTTGTGAGCAGAGAAGCTGTACTGCCCTGGTTGCAACAATGGAGCCTTTATTTTATTTTGTGCAGAAACATTCTTATCTCCAGGTTTTCATGTCTTTTGCTTGGAATTAGGTGACTCATAAGTCTGGCTTTGTTTGCACCCGTTTTTCCCTGTGTGCTCATGTATTCACTGCAGAAAGGTGGCTATTTCGTTCATCTGAATGTATATTCTCACCTTTATTTCCTTGGGTAGCCTTGCTGTTCCCAGCACCCTGTTGAACTACACATGACTATGTTGAAGAAATGAAGTAGAAAATACTTCTATGTGATTCAAAGAAAGACCAAAGCAAGTGTTTAGTGGGAAAAAGAGGTGAACTATCTCTCCCTAGAAGACGGGGTGTTCACATAGAGCATGTTTCCTAAAGATTTTTTTTTAAGAAGGTCAAACTAGAAAACTCATGCTTAGATGACTGTGTTCAAGTGTGCACGTGCAGTTTCCTACAGACAAGGCAGGAGTCCAAGCTCCCATTGGAGCCAGTGAGAATCTAGGCCTTAATTCAGTTGCCCACAGGTAGGTGTCTAGTGACACCTGAGATACCCTGCGGTGACCTGCTGTTGCTTTGCAAAGGTACAGACCTGTGAGGCCTGTGTCATGCCTGGGTGCAGATGTCTCTTCCAGGATGAAATGAATCACAGCCCTGACTCCAAAGACTGCACTGGACAGATCTGTCATGCCTGTAATGGGAGCAGGCAGACCCAGCACACATGTAGGAACTTCACAGTATACGTCTAAATTTCAGTGTCTTCATCTGCAGCCAGATCCCGTCCTATCTGTCTCCATTCCAGACGCATCTTGATATCCCTGTTGTGCTCCCAATCTCAGCCTCATTAGGCTAGGAATATGATGCAGCCTTGACCGTTTGGGATTTCAATTTGTTTTGCATCTCCTGGCAAAGAGCAACTGAACTCTACACTCTCTCCTTTTTAAGCAGAGGATTACATGAAATAATCAGAACTCATTTTTGTCTTTAGGAAACCAAGTGTTCATGAATTGGACACCAAAAAGTTTTGGATCATTGAAATTTCTATGCCCCACAAAGCCAAGTACTACATTCCCTGTTCTAGCAAGAGAATGAGCTCATGTAAGGCATAATGTAGCAATTGCACTGGCAGGAATTATTAGAAAAATAAGTGGCAAAGCTGCTTTAGAGCAAATGAGAGATCTTGTGGCTATGGAAGCTTTTGGTTTTTCCTCTAGTTAATGTGGTTTCTCAAGATGCTCACTTGTCAATTGCCTTACATAAAATGGTGGACAGGTTAAAAAGGTCATGAAATTGTGGGTTACCAGGAAAAATGAAGACTGACGTGAAGAACTGTGTGCCTAACACACCTGATAAGCAGTGAAAACAACATGTATACTAAATTGGTAAAAATCTAGAAAACTACCATTGGAAAATATGCAGTGTCAAGTGACTGGGGAGGTTAGGGCACAGAGGCAGTTCACCAACATAAACGAAGGCTTACAGGAACAGATTCATCTCCACAGCACACCTAGCTGTTTCCTTCTACTTAGCTCAAAATGCCCTTTCAAAATGTTTTTCTGCTGCTTTCAGTGAAAATTTTAAATAGGATTTGCTTGATTTTTAGGCTTGTGCTTGTTAATTTTTGATCACGTTTTGGCAAATTATATGTCTAACAAATGATGTTCAAAGCCTGGTTGTGAAATAAGCCCTCCTATTAAACAGAACCTAATAGTTGACTCAATAAACAGTAGCTTTCCTTTTTCAACCCAAAACCATCTCAGGGTACTGTGGCTCTGACACAGGCACTTGTCAGCACTACAAAGCAAGCTGGGTGTTTCGGAGTGTTTCCCAAGGTCATGGCTGTCCTGAGAAACCAAAGTTTTCAGCTGTGGGCTGCTGTGTGGTGTAGGCAGGGAACAGCGGATGCCAGGTGTGCAGCCGCTGCCTTCCCGTTGCCTGCGCTGCCTTCTCGCTGCCTTCCCTGGCACAGGGCAGTGACATCCACGACACTGACGTGCTGCTGGGGCTGGCGGCTGCACTTCTGAACCCAGCGGGGTGTGCCTGGTGGGGTCGGTCGCTGGCTGCCCCTTCGAATCAAACTCTTCAGCGATGTTACAGAAAATATGTGATGGCAGTTGCAAGGGAGAAAACAAAGTCAAACTCAGTACAGGTAAAATTGCTGTAGCTTATAGCACGTGAGAGAGCAACACACTTAGCCCTGCATCCAGCTTCCTTGGAGTCCCCAGCCCCATGGATGAATGAGGAACAGGCTTTGGCAGGAGATTCACTTCCATACCTCTGTTTTCCCTGGAGCGTATCATCTCCACTCCGCAGTCACACTCCTATGCAGAGGAAGCCAATACTTGACAACTGTGAATTAAGCCCAGACTTGAGCTGTGTGAGTGTTCAAGGTGAGCGGAGCGTCCCTGATAAGTGTCGTGGGGGTGACAGTGTCTGCTCTGTGACAGCCTAATATCGGGGCTGGGGCCGGGGTCTGTGTGGGGGCGTGAAATTACGTCTGCCTCCAGCTGCTGACCTGCCAAGGAAGCAAGACTTTTTATTAGAAAAGTATGCCTTTTAGCTCAGATGACAGCAGCCTGTGGTTTTCATGCTACTGATGGTAGTTCTGTCCCTAATGGTGCACATATATATGTAAAAGCATAATACATTTCACCTGTCACTTCTTCAGCTCGCTTAGCTTTTTCCCTGTCACTCCAATGACAGAAGTGTTGATCTCGGAGTACCACAAAGTGCAGAGTACTCTTGCAGAGGTACAGAATTGCTGAGAAATGCAGGGAGGACATGCAGGCAGCAAATCAGGAGGGCATATCAACCCTCATCCTGAGTATGTTCTAACTCTGGTGGTGTTTCACATCCTGCTGCTCATGTTTGCTGTGGCTTTTAGTTAACTGGTTGAGGAATGTACACACTAACCTATGGGCTGCTGCTGAAGTCAAACTGAGGACTACCTCTGAGATAATGGTGCACAGTAAAATATTAGTCCAACAGGATAAAGGGGGTGAATGTATGGAAGAAGGAGGAAATAGATGGAATCAAGACAAGATCTCTCATCTAAAATAATCGGCATTCAGACATCGTTGGTTATTATAACTCTGAAAGGTAGATTATCGGTCAAGTTTTCAAGCAACCTTCAAAAGTAGCTCCAAATTTTGTGCATCAAAAGACTGATTCAAAGGCAGCTGAACACAGTACCAAGTCTACTACTGACTTGTGTGACTTTGGATCCAGTACCCAAAATTTTATGGGTGTGCAATATACAAAAAATTAACATGACAAGCAGATCACCATGCTCCAGAACTTCTCAAAACTTTGTCCTCTCAAAACAGTTATCCTTTAGAAGATATCTTACAGGCTATTTCTTCAATATAGAAATAACTTTAATCTCCAAAGGCCCAGGATCTCCCAGGATCTCCCCTTGAGTAGGGACACCTCTCAAGGTTACTTCTCAAGATTCAGAGATTCCTTGTCACAACAGATCCTCGGTAAGTGGTTTATAGCATGCTAAACTTTGAATTCTTAGCTAAGTGATACAAAGGATTGATTGCGCATATACAAACCTTTAGACTTTAATTTCCAAATTGGCTCAGAGGACCTCCAGCCTTTGTGTGCTGTTGGCCATTACCATTGATTTGGGGTGATTGTGTTGGCTCCATCAGGATCCATCAATAATGACTGATTTTCCAAAGAGGAAGAGGAAAAGGAGCAAACAGGGATGTGGAAGGAGAGAGGATGTAAATTAGCCAGGAGAGCCAACGGGAGCTGCTCAGTGCTCTCTGTGTGTGTCCTGTTTTCAGCCAGGAAAGAGTTAATTTTCTTTCTAGTGCTTGCCCTGTCAACAACACATATTAGTTTAGTTGTTGCTAAGTGATGTTTATACTTTTCAGGGACTTTTTTCAGCTTCCCATACAATCTGAGAAGGAGCCTAGACAGAACAATAGACTGGCCAATGGAATAGTCCATACCACAGACATCATGCTTAGTATATAAGTGGGGGTTGGCAGGGGGGCGAGCACTCACGATCACTGCTCCAGATGGTGCCAACTCACTGGGTGGTGACAGTGATTTATGTCATTATTATTATTGTTATTATTGTTAGTATTACTATTATTTTCCTTTTCTGTTATAGTTTCTATTAAACTGTCTTTATCTCAACCCACGAGGTTTTTTTTCCCTTACCCTCCTTTCCTCCCTCTTCTCCCTACTGTTCTGGGGGGGAAGGGAGAGAACTGCAGGAGCAGCTGTTTGGTCCTAGCTTCTGGCTGGGGTTAAACCACGACCGTGTCCCCTTTTCATATACCTTTACATGCCTGACTGCTGCTGAGTGCCACAGCTGCTCTTGATCATTGCCACATGGCACATTTAAGGGCAAGCTAAGATACCAGCTGTGACACTCCTATTCCATACTTGTGCCCACCCAGAGGTGGAGAGCAGCAAGGCCACCCGTCTGTGGCTGTTTCAGGGCTGCAGTGGCATCGCCTTGTGGTTCTCCAGCCTGGGGGCAGAAAGGGCCTTTAGTCTCTTCCATAGCATTTCCTTGGCTTCTCAAGCTGGGTGCTGAGCTGAGAAGTTGCTGTCACCACAACATCTCCTTTAAAGACTGGTAATGCCTTGGCAATGGTTGCCATTGTGAACACTGGTGACTGCTGTGCGAGGTGTTGGGATGTGGCGGTGAGCTCTTCCCTCCCCCCAGCTCCCGCTCAAGCCATAACTGTCAGTGGGTGTTGTGACGGGTTGCACCAGTGGGGGATGGATGGCAACAGGGACCTAGATATCTCACTGGTATGCAAATATGACTGCAGGTCTACTATCTTACTCTATAAATAGTAGAAAGCCCAGGGCCTGTTGAGCTGGTTTTTTTCAGTGGTGCCCAGTGATAGGACAAGAGGTAATGGGCACAAACTTGAACATAGGAAGTTCCATCTTAATATGAGGAGGAACTTCTTTACTCTGAGGGTGGCAGAGCACTGGAACAGGCTGCCCAGAGAGGTTGTGGAGTCTCCCACACCGGAGACATTCAAAACCTACCTGGACGCTGTCCTGTGCAACCTGCTCTAGGTGACCCTGCTCTGGCAGGGGGGTTGGACTAGGTGATCTCCAGAGGTCCCTTCCAACCCTGACCATTCTGTGATCCTGTGATAGAGGTGACACCGTGTCCCCAGTGTGCAGGGGAAGACAAGGTGCAGCCTCTGCCAGCCACAAAACCCCGGGACTCAGCCCCTGCCCACCCATGGGCCTTGCATGCATGGTAGGAAGGGGTACAGCCTCCCACCGATCTTAATTAAAACCACAGATCACCTGCTCTTTAGCAAGAAGCAAAACTGCTGTAGTGAAAAATTAAAGGATTATGATCTGTGACTTCTGTGTGTATGCAAGCATCGGACCAAGACAACCACGCTTAATTTTGGAATCCTAGATTAACTTCTGTGACCAAATTGGATTAATTTTTTCTTTCTGCCTGCTTCAGAATGACCAGTCAGTCATAATAACAAAAATCTTCTCCTGAAATTGCAAAATTAAGAGGTAGAGTATTTTCTTGTTAGTCTAAATTTAAAAAGTGATTCTTTTTATTTCTCATATCCAGACTTAGCAATACAAGAATGAGGAATTGCACTGGAATATGTATTAATAAAAATAAAGCTCTAGCTGACAGGCTTGAATTCAGTGGTCAGATTCTCCAAATTAAAAACTCTCAAGCTGGAGCTGTTAGCTTGATTTTTTATTTATTGGAGAAATAAGCTTGTTGAGGCCTATCCCAGCACTCTAGCAGCTGGTCAGGCTGTTCCTCCTACAAAGGACTGAGATATTATTGCTAGTGGCATCACAGAATTGGAAGGCATTTGTGTGGAACTTTCTATTCCCCTGAAAAGGTTTTTGTAGAAAGCTTTGGAGAGAAACAATTTTTTTTACTGTAAAATCCACTGGAAGGTCACTCTGCTTGTTGCAGGTAGTTCAGGCATGCACGTGTGATTTCGTGTTTTGCTTCACAGTGCTCCTTTAAAATTAATAGCCAGAAGCTGAGTCATTTCAAATTATGTGCAAAACAACAGTTTACAAAGGAATATGAATTCTGTCCTCCCTCTTCCCAGAAGTTACATTTTGTTTCTTAATCGATGTGTGTATTTTATAAAGCGTAATTGAAAGGAAACAGTGCTTTGTGCCTCACCTCATAGAAATGTGTCCATTTGCAGTCACGTGGCGTATGAAATGAGTATTGGAGACACAGTGGTTTGGAAGATTTGAGTACCCCAATGACATGGGATCTTGCACCAGATGGAAATGAGGGTGAGAATTTGTCATGCAGGAAATTAATCCACGAAAACTTCAGAGAGCTGATCTATATGCTAATAATGTATTTTAAGAATGCAGTGTGGGCAACTGGAAGAGAGTGAAATATGGGGAGGGGGGGAGAGGGAGTGGTGCAGGGGTGCATTTCCAACGCTGCTTATTGCATCTGGGAACAATGCCAGCTGTGGCTTTAGTTTCTACCGATAGAAGCCCCATGGGAGAGGAGAAGAGAGAGAATTATTAAAAAGAGATCTTAAAAATCATAACACGTGAGAAGACATCGTGCTGTATTACGCAGTATCTTTCATTTGGAAGAATCTTGACACACATTAGAAATCTGATTTGTAGTAAAACTGCAATAAAACAGTAGCAGAGGCTGTGCAGAGTAGTGCTGTGGAACACAGCCTGCAACCTGATTTCCTAAAATCAGGAGTGGAGTGATGCTTAGGTGGTGTGTATCAACACAGCACCAGGTAGCCTTGCTTCTTGTTACACGTTACTGGATGCTGCAGGAGTGCGGAGGAAGGCTGCAAAGGAAATGAAGGAGAGATAGACAAGAAACGGAGGGAAAAATTATTGAGCAGGAGCCACAGACCAGGAAATGGGGAGATGAGGAGGAAAGAAAAGTGATTAAGAATGAAAAAAGTTGAAGCAAATCATTCTTCCTTAGGTCTTTGAGCAGAGGTTTGTATCATTTCCTAGTATGTGGGTTTTCCCACAGCTCACTCACAGTTATATAGTAGCAACACTAGAAGTTTGCGTTTAAGGGCTGATTCAGTGCTTATAGAAATTAGCAGAATTCTTCCCAGTCACACTTACCAAGCAGTGATTGGCAGTGGAGTTTTGTATCCTTGGGCGGGGACACATTAAACCATGAGAAATTTTATAAATTGTTCTCTAGGGCTGATAGACATGGCAGGATATAATTTCCAGTTTACATTAATTTGAATGTAGAAAATGGTTAGTTTAGACTGAGTGGGAAGGAGTAATTTCATCATATAATATCATTTACATGTGATCACCTACATGAGATTAATGAAAAAGTAAAAATCTCCTGGCAGATGGGGGGGGGAGGGAGGGGGGAGAGAAGGAGAGGCAAAAGAGCAATATTGGCAATATTATGTACATGGCATAAAATAGAGAATGTTAAAGTTGATGAACCTGGCATTTATTCAAACAGATAATTTTTAAAAATTTTATTCTTTTTGGCCTTAAGAGAAAAACAGATAGCAATTACAAAGGGAGTATGTGTTGTATGGGTCTCTTATGAAATACAACTTGTAATATATTGGCTAGACCAATAAAAGATATCACAATATTTACTGTGTCCACTTAAACAATAAAGCAATTTAAGATAATTCTTCATACAAATCATTTGGGTGTATAAAATTTGAACGTAAACCAGCCTGTCTGTTATTGATATTTGCAATGGTTAAACAATATGCAGGCACAAGGACAATCTCTACACTTGTGCTGGAAGCCTGTATTTCCCCTCAACGCTGCAATGCTGTTTACTTTTTGATAACTGGCATTGAAAACAGAGGAGTGGAAATAGAGACCTTAGAAAAGATTCCCTTATTCTTTTGTCTCAAGAAAAGCCGCATTTCTTTATTCCCTCCTGGTACATACAAAGGACAGAGTCTGCTGCCAGTATAAAAAAATAAAAAGTGGCAACTATGGAAAACTGGACAGCTCAGATACATGGCAGCGAAGTCTGAATAGTGGCAGCCTTTTATGTAAACTTGGTGAAACTGGGTGAAACTTTCCCATTAGTAAAGTTCAATCCCATCATCTACCTCCATTCAGGAAGATCAACAAAATTAATCTCATGTGCTGCGAACAGCTCAGTACATCATTGTGATGGGGAATCCCCAAGCTTTAAAAGGATCTGGACGAGCCAGATCTAAGTGTCTCAGGACATGTGTAGCTCTTAATGTGTTTTTGCTGTGTCTAGGATGTGCTATGCACTAGAGAGACATAGGTCACCTCAGAAGACTATGTTATCTATGTGGGAAAGATGGAGAAAAAGTAAAAATGATACATGTACAATAATTCCTCTACTGCCCATGTTGACTGCTTTCCTTTCAGGAGTCATGTCAGAAGTGGGTTTGAGAAGGAAAACACCATCAGCTGTAAGGAACAGGAGAGAGGTTGCGCTGTATGGAGGTGGTGAAGATAAAGCTTGCAGAGAAGAGAGCTGAGGCTGGCACAAGCAGAAGAGCAGAAGCAGAGTGCAAACTGACTTACCTGTGCAGGTACAGGTCCCTAAAATGGTAATATGAGGGTCAATTTTAATGTGGTAGAAAGGGAACAACAAAGATAGGGTACAGAAGGAGGGTGACAAGATAAAAAAAGGAGGTAAAATAGCATGTGAAGAGTATGTCTTTTGGGAAGGCCAGCTGGTTGATGGGTGCAGTCTTCTGGGCTATGGATATATGAACTCACTCCAAAGCACTGGCTGCTTTGCACAAAGCAAAAAGCTTTCAGATATGGCCTGGACATACGTAAGACAGAGTAGAACCTGGCAGACTTGGACGCCCACAATCATGGGAATCTTGATAACAGCACTGAGACTGGGGCTGAGATGGAGGGAGAGAGCAGGGGCTTGCTCCAGTAGGACCATGATAAGTTTAGGGATTAGAGAGAATCAGAAACCCAAAGGCAGGATGGTGAGTTGGGGGTGTAAAGGTAGGAGGAAACAGCACTCAGAGAAAATACGTAGAAGTGATGAGGGGCTGGATAGGCAGGTCTGTATGAACCCTGCTGTAGAGAGGGGAGGAAAAACCTTTCAAGAAGTATAGGAAGAAAGGTAGGAAGACAATTAAGCAAGGGGAGCATTAGGGAAAATAAGGCTTTGAGGAGGAAAGATGTTATAGAGACGCTAAGGAAGATGGAAGCTCTTCTCGCAGAGAAGAGCTTGCATTGCAGAGAGTGGTGTGGCTGGGCCTGATCCAGGATAGATATGAATGGGGAGTTGCTGTGGACAAGAAGTCAAAGTTCAGGAAATGTCTACAAACCCTTCGTAAAATTAGCAAATACTTAACACAGAAAAAAAATGAAGTTGCCAAACAACGGTGCCAGAATAGCAAAAGTTTTTATTTCCATGAGACGACAGGTAATTTCTGATCAAGTTAAATTGTTTTAAGTAAACAACCCTTTAAATTGTTCCTGACTTTGAGTCTGAGTGTGGGGAAAATGTACAGGACATCTTCATCAGTCTAGTGGAGTGGCATTTGTTGGAAAACATATCTCTGTGTTTAGCTAATGACATAATTAGAAAAGCAGTAGTCAGCTGGCAGTGAATAGTGAGTCTTTATTTAACAGGGAAGCATGAAAATTAGCCATCCATCTGTTTTTTCCTGTTAATTACCTCTAAATATTAAAACTGAATGCAGTCTTCAACCTGATTGGTAGATTGAGTGGTAACAGTGGAGATCAGATACTAAAAGAAAGACTTAGTAGAAATGAAGATGATGCAGCTCCTGTATTTTACAGCTTTCATACCTGCCTCTGAAACATTTCTACCTGGCTACAACAGCTGTTGTGGAGGTCACACTCATAATTTCTGGTCCTTCAGCCATATTTTTGTTTCTAAATGAGCATCGGTATAGGCGACAGAGTAAACTGAGCCTTATTCTTGCAGGAGAAACGTGACTACACGTCATGTGCTAGTAGCAGTGTCTGGCTGTGGGGCTGGTCCCACTTTGGGGGGGGGTTGTTGGCAGTGGTTGGACTAGTTGGCTTCCAGAGATCCCTTCCAGCCTAAATTATTCTGTGTGCTGATGTGCCCTTAGGAGCAGCAGTCAGAGCTGGCAGCCTATCTCATACTGGGGGATTTCCCTTCTGAAAAACCTTTCACCAGCATTGTCACTCCCACCTCTTACCTTATGCTAGCAAAGACCCCTGTGCAGCCCATCCCATGGCTGAACCCAAGCCCCTGCCTGGCTGGGGAGCAGCTTCTGCCTCGTCCTAGCTGGGTGCCTCGGAGTGACTCAAACTGTCTGCTGGAGCAGTCTTGCATATTTAGTTTCCCCTTTCTGATGATTACTGTAGCTGGGCACCCTTGTAGCAGACCAGCAAATGGCCCAAGGGAACCAAAGCCTACTCTCTTGCAACAAATGCCTGTATGTCCTGTCTTCCCTGCAGTAGTCACCTTGTTTGGGTAAATTATGCACAATCCTTGTTCTTTATTAATCATTTCCATTGAGCTTGCTGAAAGAAAAAAATAAAATTATTATGCAGCAGTTCTTACAAATATTACTTTTTATTTTAATTCCTGGCTCCCCCCCCTCCCCCCATAGTGTATGTACTCTTAGGAGCTGCTTTAGAAGTTTTATAAGTAAGCAGGGTCAGGCCACTCTTCTCCAGCTTTATTCACCAGTTTTTACCTGCAACAAGCTGTAAAAAAAGAAAATCAATAATGGATCTCTGGGCTTCCTCACTAGAAGACATTTTCAGTGGCTGAGATTATTTTTTCCATCTTTTTAGATATTAATGTTAGCTAGTAGGGAACCCAGAGGCAGTTGGAGGAGGCAGCTGTGACAATAGCTTCAGAAGGGCTGCTGGAGATAAACCTCCTAAACTCAGGCATGAACAACTTGGAGTCCTTAAAGCAGAATCCCACTGCGTGTGGGTAAGCAGTAGGTCACACTTTTGCCACCTTCAGACTTGATTTACACTCAGCTTGCGGCACTGCATATTTCCAACCGAATGCTTTCTCTCAGAAATGAGGATGTCATTTCTCAGCTCCATCTAGAGTTTATTACTCACATGTTACTTACACTTCCTTGACTCTTGATAAGAAAAATGATTGTCATCTTGTAAATTTTCAAAACATTTTTCAGAGATGGCTTCCAGTGCTGTTACAACACTTTTGCTACCTCTAATATTTGTTTTGATGGATTTGGAGCTGCCATGCTATAGTTCACTGTTATTGCATGTCAGGTTGATGTATATGGTATTTTCTATATGGTATATCGGCGTAATTCAAAAAGAAGTTGTCCAGAAAGATGGACGAGGAAGAAAATTATGCTGCAGGGTAAGTAATCAATATTTAAACAGTGCTTAGGAGTTGCTAATGGACAATACCAGATTCTCAGCTTTGATTTTACCCCTTCCCAGCCTGATTTCCACAATATCTGAACCGGGACATTTTAACTTTCATAAGTACAGAAGACAGGATAGGAAGGACTCTCTGCCTGTCTCTCAAGACAAGGGAGGTAACTCTGTGAAGGACTCCCAGAACAAGAAATCCTGTTAGAGGACCCGATCACAGGTTAAGATGACAAGAATGCCATTGCAAATTGTAAGATGACAATAAAGCAGGCATGCAGACTGCTATTTAAAAAAAATATTTTCCCTAATTTTTTTTTGCTGCTGTTTAAACAGAAAATAATTTGGGCTTAGATGATATTTCTGAATTTCTGTACGTTTCTGGCCTGCTGAGAAGATATCCAGTGGTTTAAGTCAGCAGGGTAAGATCAGTCGAGCCACGGGGCTGTGCACCGTTAGGCCCAGGTGAAGTGCGGCAAAAATGAATAATGGTGCCCCAGAATCAACCAAGGCACAGGGCCTGAGCCCTGAAGAAATATGGTTAGTGGTATTAAAAACGTGACCAGTCATGTGCAGCTGGTGTCACAAGTGTGACGCTTGCTAGCTGCGTCCTCTCAGCTGCCAAACAAACTGCACAGGTGTCTCTCCAATACTTTGAACATAAATCAGGAATGTTACAGAAAAAGAGCCACTTAAATCATTACTTTGGAGTGCAAAGTAGGATCCATTTTTAGATGGAATGAACTGAACTTTGCTTTGTGTTTTGGGAGTTTATTCCTGAAGAAAAGAATGGTTTATTCTGCCTTAACCCAAGCTGGAAATAGTGGTTATTTTCCTTCTGAATGACTGTTACAGTTTTCTCCGAATGCCACAGTAAAGATTTGCTGTTTAGCTGTCATGACCATGAAGTATTTATTAACTTTAGAACATGTACTTATGGGGTTCAGTTTATAAGCCTTTATATTACTACAGTGCACGATAATTTAGACATTTGATTCTTACATGAAAAAAGTATAAAAGTGAATATCGTTGTTTGCTTCTTGAATCATTGATTACACAAAATGTCTTATATATGAGTATCTAATAGTTTCTTTTTTCTTGTTGTTTCATTGCTAAAAAATCTGTTCCGTTGTAGAATAAATTTATTTCAAACTCTTTACCATGAATAATACCAGAGGTAAAAAATGGCAGACCGAATTACAGGCTAAAGATAAGTCAAGCAAATAGGCAAACACAGAAATCCCTTTTATCAAGGGAAATGGTGACAGAGTCAAATTATTTTGCTCATTCTTAAGGCCGGGAGTCATGTCATCATCATCATCTCCCAGTACTTTTAAGTATGTTCTCGGCACCTGATAAGCTTTCTGAAGGCCAGCTTGAAATCTTCATTAAAGCTAGTGTACAGCAAAGGGTTGACAAGGGAGTTGACATATCCCAGCCAGGTCAAGAAGTCTGCTACTTCTGGAGAGACAGTGCAAACATGGAGGCCCACAAGCAGCTCCTTGATGAAAAAGGGCAACCAGGACAAAATGAAAGCACCTAAAATCAGGCCCAGAATGCGAGCAGCCTTTCGTTCCCGCGTCGTGGAGATCTGTTGTCGGTCACCAGCCAGGTCCAGGTCATTCTCGAAAGGAGGGATCCTCACGGACGCGTTGATTTTATCGAACTCCGTGGTTGGGTCAGACGTGGAAAAGTCCGAGACACAGAACGTCTGTGTGAGCTTGCAGCTGGCAAAGGAATTTTGGCTGTCGGTGCTCCTGTTGCTGAGGTGGCGGCTTGAACCCCGCTTTTGGTAAAGGCTCTTCGCAGCGTGGTAAATTCTATAGTACAGGATCAGAATCAAAGTCAAGGGGATGTAAAATGCCCCAAATGTGGAATAAATAGTGTAGATGACATGATCGTGCTGAATGCGACACTCACTGGGAATACTGACGCTGTGGTGATTTCTCCAAAACAAAGGGGGCATTGATATGAAAATGGAGATAGTCCACACCGTTACTATCATCAGCCCAGCCCTTTTTGCTGTTCTTTTCCTGGCATATTCAATAGCATCTGTGATTGCCCAGTACCTGTCCAGAGCAATGACACAGAGATGAAGGATTGAACACGTGCAACATGTCATGTCAACGCTAAGCCATATCTCACAGATGAAGTATCCCAAAGTCCATTTACCTATCATTATGTAAGTGATGCTCAAGGGCATGACAAGAACAGCAACAAGGAGATCTGTCACGGCTAGTGAACATATTAAATAATTTGCCGGCTGGTGGAGCTTCTTGGTTGTGGAGATTGCCGCAATTACAGCAGAATTCAGCAGCATAGTCAAGGTTGTGATTGTGGCCAAGGTCATGGTAATGAGCATCTTTTCAGTTACTGTTTTTGGCTTCGCAGCCACATTGGCTTCAGTGGTGCAATTTGTGAAATTCATTTTCCCCTCCAGGATGCACAGTGAAAGAAGAAGTTGCTGCTTCAGGTAATGAATAGGTCCAGGTTCAGAAGTCACCGATTTGAAAGAGGGACAGAGGTGCTCCAGGTGCTATTTTTTTTTTTTAATAATCCCATATTCAACAGAGCAGCAAAAAGCTTTCAGGTTTCCTCCTGTTCATTGTTTTCCTAGAAGACAAAAACACATCTGTTAGTGAACCTAGAAAACCCACCTTTTGGCAAAAAGTCCTACGCTTCTAATATTACCACCTCAAATAAAAATTTTGGTCTGATTTTTCTTCTGTTCTTCCTTTTCTTCCCCTTTTTCTCTGCATTCATAGTTCATTTCCTTTTCTTCTCTAAAGGGCACTTTGGGCGAGATTTCCTGCTGATGTGAACTGGTTGTTTCTCCTTTGGTTTTGGAGGTCTCACTTGAAGTGGGAGGTCGGACTAACTTCCAACAAACATTTCTATGATGTCTGTGAATTATTGATACTGGGAGCTAGTCCTTTTCCTGCTTGTTAAATAGGCTGCAGCAGATGAAGAGCTGAGGAAACCTGCCTTTTCATTTTAATTGCTATATGAGAGGGATCAATTACTTCTAGATATCACCTTTGGAAAAAAGAAACAGAGCAGCCTATCTCAGCAAAGGCATGCCAGCATTTCATAGTTTTCTATTCTGCTTTTGCATATCCATGTCTGTATTAATATCTTGGAAATGGTACTTAAAAATTACTCAGGTTACCTTTAACGTGCAGCTTTCAAACAATGTTTAAAGCTTTATGGCAAACGCTTAGTTTTACACAGCACATTAGTGTTGCTAGGAGCTTATATAGTTTTGTCTAATTGTTCCTGACATTTCACATATCCCACTGTGTGTGTCTTTAGAGGAGACAGACAAAAAGCTTTTGCCTCTGCTTTGAGATTTCTATCAAATTGTTCTCCCTGTCAGGCAGTCCAGTATGATGCAATGTACAAACAATAATTTAAAAAAAAAAAGGTTTAATTTTGTTTCAGGAATTCTTATGTCTTTTCCATACATCCGAAATGCTGACTGAAGCCAGAGTTAGCAGGCTGTGAGATGCAACTGGAGATACCCTCTGGGGCCTTGCTTTCTCGTTTGTAATTTATCTTGGCAGAGAGGATGTAGGAGACTGAAAGCCTGAATCCTTTTCCATTAAAATAAACAGAAAGATTCTTTCCTCTGGCTTCGCTTATCAAAGAATAAGGAGTCCTATAGGCCAGGGTACAGGGTCCCTCAACAGGCAGGGGAATGAGCTAGCGGCTGCCAGAAATACACTTGTCCCCTCTCAGGACAAGTCTTTAAGGCAGATGGCGTGAATCACATCCTGGAAATGCTGATTTTTCTCTCTTTGGACTACAAGTGGCTCCTCCACAATTGCATTTAGAATACACGCCTGATTTTTAGATGGTTAAATTTGAGAGGTAAAACCTATTCTCACTGACACCAGTGGGACTTGGATTAGGCTCTGAGAGAGAGTTTTCAGATGCAAGCTAATGAGGAATTAAGAATTTGAATGAGGAATTATGAATTTAAAGCTAGTCAGCTGCTTAGCTCTGTGTACATATGCTCTTATTCAGAAATTGGAGTGCTGTCTTCTGAATGAGCTGAATGAGGAACAATGAAAAACAGAAACTTCAGAAAAAAACCTGTTCTTTGCAGGAAAAGCAGGAAAGCAGATCTGTATTGTTGTAGACACCGGGTTAGCAAAATGTTTTAAAATAGTTTTAAATTCTACCCAAAGGACAGCAGAATTCCCCCCCGGAGCTACACTCCACTTTTCAGAAACTGCTTCAAAGTATCAGTAGCCTTGGAGAAAATATCAGGCCTGCTTGTTAAGAAGAGACTGGACAAGCCAGATGGAAATTCAACGATCAGTCTTCAGGTTGTTACTGCACTGGAAATGCCGATTTGGTCATTTAGGCCTAAAGCCAAACTTCAGCTCAAACCTTCTTCACAAATTGTTGATGGGAATCTTCTCTGTCAAGCCAGATCTTGATTTCATTAGTTTGCACCCTCATTATGTCTGACGCTTTGACCCAAGGATAAAGCAAAGAGGCTTTCTCTACCTCCCTGCGCTCCTGGAGCAAGGACCATAAGCAATTGCAATCCATATGCTTTCCTCAGCATCATCACTTAGCAAGCGCGCCCTGGTCCACAAGCACACTCAGAGGTACTGGAAGATACCATGGGATTTGCACATCCTCCACAACCACCTATTGATGCAGTTCATGCACAAGAGAGGTCCTGCTGCTTCTTGATGTAAGTGGCATTTTTTTTGGCTTGTCCCTCACTTCTCTGGGAGCTCTGAAGTTTCCTGGCCTCAGCATTTCTCCCCATCCTGCATGGTACCCACCTTATTCTCTGCTGAGCACTGCCTATATGCGTCTTTAATCCAGTAGGAACTGAATTGCCATGATTCTCTCCCCAAATTGCCCTGCACACCCACATAGGCCCAAGGAAATCCTTTCTGAGCTCTACCCGATATCTGCACCACAAGAACACTCTGAAAAATAAATTCTTCGTTTCCTTAATGAACTTGTCTTTAAACAAACCCCATCACACCTTATCAGACTCAAGTACCAGGTTTCCATTAGGACAAAGAGTACACTGACCACACAAGGGAGTTTGGTTGTTTAAGTCTGCTCACCGCTCAACAGGGCCAACATTTTTTTCCTTGGAAAACCACTGCAATAATTGAAGATGGGGAAAAACATAAACAAAGTCTCCCCTGCAGAACACGAGCCTGCAGGTACCTCAGATCAGGCAGGGCCATCACTTCATGTCAAAACCCATCACTGGGGAGTTATTAGGTTTTAATTCCTGTGCTCCTTATGAGCCCGTAGCAACTCAGACAATATAAATACCACATACAAGAACTGTATTAAACCAACATTATTAAGGAAGTATATTTACATGCTGAAAAGTCTAGAGGTGTTGGGCTGAAGGTTTCCTCTGTGGCTTAAGTCTGCACCTCTTCTCATCCCTTACCCACATTATGAGGATACACACTGGCATTATAACATTAATTAGTAACATCGAGTGTAGGCATTGTGTTTCCTTTCCCTTGCTGTTTCCCTTGCTGCGCCCCTTTCCAAGCCATCCTTGTTTTTATACAACGTAATCCTGACTCCTGCCTGCCAGCGCGCACACTGTCCCTTCGCCCTCGCTGTTCGCCTCCCAGCTCACCTCCTGTGCCGGAGCAGCCTGAGGATACTCTGACTGGCTGCCGCTATCTCAGCTGCTACCTCTGGCAGCTCGGCCAGGGCTCGTGTCCAGCCTGTGCCCCTGCCTGTCCCTCGCTGTCCTCACTTGTCCAGCTTCCGTCTCTCTCCTTTTGAACTAGAAGGCACCAATATGGAATATTTTGGCCCAGAAAAGAGATGGGGTCTTAAAATGGGAAGTGATTTACTAGAAAATATCAGTGA
>RSEF01000003.1:85228269-85252346 GCA_003993805.1 Himantopus leucocephalus | reverse complement strand
TTAAAAATGCAGGTGTGGTTGTGGTGATATATTTTGTAGTTCTTGCATTTTAATTCTTTGCTTACTGCCTGTCTTTGGTGGTACCTGGCAGCCCCTGAGCAGAGTCAGGGACCATCTAGTCCAAAACAGAACAAAAGAACCCAGGCTGTGATTCAGGAAGGCAAAGCTTGGTGGGGTAATCCCAGTGCAAGGTGTTCCCATTGCTCAGTTTAGGATTAGCTTGGGGAACTGATGTGGCTTCGTATTCTTTGTACTCATTTGCTGGTCTGGCTAGGGCACCTCCATGATTTGCTTCTCAGCCGAGGCTGCATGAAAGGCAGGGCTGGCGTGACCGGGACAGGTACCAGTCCTGCGGCACTGGGGAAGGGGCACAGAGACTCTGAGAATTGGTCTTATGAAAACACAGTATTGGAAAATTCATAGTCTGAGTGTTAGGTCATTTATGACAAACACATGTAGAGAGACTAGCTACAAAGGATCCAGTGAAAAAGCCAGGTATGTTAACAAGGAGAATTTTACTATCTCTAGTCAATAAAAGCTGGTTTCCAGTATCTCTATCACTTGCATACTATTGCTATATATAGAATAGTACTATGGTAAATGACTGTGTTTTTATAAGTGACTTCTTGGAAGGGACATTAATAACATAGTTATCTTATTTAAAGTACTCTCACTAAAAGCACTGCCGTGTTTATGTTTTGCAGCTGTATCCCTTTAGGCTGTCAGTCATTTTGTACAGAGTGAATTTTACACACATAGACTAATTTTACTGATTTGGTGGGAGGAACTCGGATGAGTTCCTCCAAATGGGAATCAATCACATTTAATATTAGCTGATTATTGGTAATGGCATTGAGTGCTGTCTCAGAGGAGGAAAGGGGGAAGAGGATGATTAATTGTTCCTTAAAAGCAACTGGACAGGTTTAGGCTGTGAGATGGCAATGTTCATGTCTGCTCCTGCCAGAAAATACCTCCAGCTTCTCAGCAGAGGACCACCATGTAGCAGAATACTCTGAATTTCTGGTGGACAGCCTGACTCCAACTCCTTGGCCACTTTCAGTGAACTTTTCACTGTTTCATAAGAAATGGAATCACATCACTTGGAGAGAACAAGTGGAACTGGCTTTGCATATGTGTGCGTGTATATCTGTGCACATACGTGTGTGTGTGTGCATGCGTGTGTGTATGCATGCATGTACACGTGTGTAAGCAGGGGCAGGTTAGTTCTTTTACATCCACAGTTTTACATTTCCTTTAAGCAATTACAGCCCTGTGCAAATGATGCATCTTTGTGCCCTTGGCAGCAATAAATCAATTGGACTTTGTTAAACCCTGTATTGGTCTGAGTGCTTTTCACTTTCAATATTTCCATGATCGTAGCTGTGAAGGGCAAGAAGCTGTGGCACACTTTGTGAAACAGGTGGTTAGCTTATGCAAAGCATGACTTAGCCCACTTATGATAATATTAATATTTCAAACTATGGAAAGATGCTAAACTTCCAATACTCTTCCTTGTTATCACAAAGAAATTGTCTCTTCCAAGTTCATAGTAAAAGCACTGAAATTCAAGCCTTTCACTTCAAATTTATTTTGCAACTTTGTAGATCATCTTGCTCTTGTAAAGTCAGCCCATCTTCGTGGACTTCGTAGCTCCTTGGTAGCCAACTGATAGAGCTGAGTTTAACTGAAGATTATAGGTTTCCAAATACTTTGTATGGTTTTCTGGCATGCAGGTGTTGCTTTGTGCTTCTGAGGATCTCGGTGCTGCAGAGGTCATGTTATGGCAGCAGTCTTAATTGACTGCAATTTATACAGGCACTGATGCTGTTAGTAATGTGCCGTATTGGGAAAAGTGGTACCCAGAAGCTGAGAAAGTGAAGATGGTCAGAATCACACCAATCTGTGGCAGGATCATCAGCAAAATAAAATCTTGCTGTCACCAGGCAGCTCACATTCACACTCACAGCAGGAGGTTTTGATGCCAGCTGTATTGTAGGCAAAATGAAGGCAAATTGTCAGAAGGTGGGTCAAGGTTGCCTTTTAACAGCATAAACTGGGATAGGACAATAAATGAAATGGCTATTTTTGTATGAGATAGGAAATTTTGTAAGAACCTGTCTTTGAGAAATTCCTAGCTGCATTACGGGGCCTCAGACTTAGGGCCCATTTAGGATGAGACATTTTTCTACACAGGCTGAATGAGCCTGAGAATGAAGTTATTATGAAGTTTGTACGAACCGAGCTATGAATTTGACCTTTGCACACCCGTGAACCGATCAGCATGATGGAAGGACAGATCGGAGGAACTCAGCACTAAGCAAGGCACGTGGAGGCACAGCTGTTGGTGTGTTTGTACCTGTGGGCATCCAACTAACGCTCATACATGTATTCACCCTGACATAAATAACCAGAGCACAGTACGTTGTAATCAAGCATATAATGGCCTGCAGCCTGTTCTCCAGCGTGTTTGTGCAATGAAGATTGCTAGGGCTGCAGGGAGCCCCCCGGCTCAGTCCTGGCCAGAGGATGGGCTGAGTGGACAGCACAGGGGACACTGCTGGGCACGACATGAGAAATCCCTGGACATGACAGATACCAGCGCAGGCACCTAACAAAAGTCATAGATGGTGCCCCAAGGGATATGGCTGGGTTTTGCAGGTGGTTGAGATGGAGTTATGTGAGAAATGGCTTCACAGATAAGTGGAGAGGGATGTTTGGGACCCTTTTGGGAGCACAGCCTTGCAAGACCTACAGCACCTCAGTCACTGTATCAGTAATTGCATATAAGGCTGAACTTGCCTATATAACAGAAATACCAGATTTGGGTGTGGATGTTGGGACTGATGGGGAGGAAGTAATTTGGGGAGGGTTGTCCACCTGGGAGGAGACTGGGATGGAGAAAGGGAGGGTCAAGGCTGGTGAAAAGGAGGGCTGAGAAGTAGGAGAAGGGACAACAAGGATAAAAGGAGGTACACATTGCTCACCCACAGCTGAAATCAGGACAATAACCCAACCTGTTGTTCAGACCAGAGCATGAGTCAAGTCTGCCACCGTGGCCAGGAGGCTGGGGGGGAGGATGGGTGCTTTTCCACATGCTGTCCAACATGGGGACCCAGGAGACAGGGAGATGCACCACGCTGGTGCCACCATGTCAGTACCTGCACCAGACCTGATGGAATTCGTAGCTACCCACCACTTCCTCAGGGCGATGAGGTGTGACTGTGTCCTCTTGTCTGTGCAAGAGCAAAAACAAGTGTTCATGCAGGCCAGTTTTGTGCATGTGTGCTTACTCTGGTGGCTCTGAATAACATCCATTGAAACCTAAATGCTGCCTACAGGGTTTCCGAAGTGGCAAGCTGCGAAACGATGCTTTAGCACTGTTATTTCTGCCCTTGGATCTGCTGTTTTATTGCTCTCCAGCTCTTTTCCTGAAAAGCCTAGGATGACTGCCAGCGTGACCACGATGCTTCAACTCTCTCAGCATTGAAAACTGGATCTCCCCCTGCTTGTCAGGGCAGCTTAACCTCCCTTCCTAGTGGACACCGCCAGCCTGGAGGATTTCCTTCCCAGTTAGGAGTCCAGGAGAAAACTGATGCGAGAGGGAGGTGCTGCCTCCCAAAAAGACATGGTGCCGTCAGCAGCCCATCAATATCTTCTCTCTGGAGGGGCAAGAGATGCTCTGGCTCGGGGTGAGGTCAGGACTAAGATGCGCCTCCCTTAGTATGTCCCAGCTCCCGGCCTTTATGTCCTCAAAATGGGAGAAATTTGTTTTTTTCATTGCTGAAATTCTTGGCTGCACTCTTCTCTAACAAAAATTATACAGTGATGCAGTTTGCTACAGGTATGCAGCTTCCTACAGACTCTTACCATCCACTACATTAATGCTTCTGTCATGTTGGCAATGCTCAAGATCCTTATAGTTGAAAACAGTTTTACTCTGACCTGAAATTCCAGTTATAAGAAAGTGCATACTGTTAAGTCGGATGCTTCAGGCTGGGCTTATTGATATATTTTCAATTGCTAAGGCACCCTTTTAAGCCAAATTGATGTATTTTAATTTTAAACTCGTTTAAGAATCTCCAGGATGAGTTTTGCCATGGTGTAACTAGCTCATTTGAAAATGCACTCGTCTGCCTAACCACTGCAAACCTGGGCCTGAACCAATCTGACCTGTAATCAATAAAAGACCGCAAGCCGGCAGTTTTGCCGAGCTATTTTTACAGAAATCCTTCCAGGATCACACTTCAGAGGTAAGCTTTTCTAGTGTAGGTCTTCACACATGCAAATGAGAAACAACAATTAGTGACGATCTTCAAACCATGCTTCCTCCCACAAGCAGTGGTATAATTATCATTCACGGATGATTACTCATTTTTATCTACTTTCAATAAAAAAAATAGTAAATCTTAGGCAGTGAAAGCTCATAAGATGCTGCTGAGCTGCAACCTGATACAAAACAGGTTTCAATGCAGATTTCATCCTGTCTTTAGCAGACATAAATAAAATTCTCTGTGATGGTAAAATACCCAGACTTCTCGTAAACAACTAGAGAAGATGCCTACTCTAGTTGTAATAATTTGTAATAAATAATACTCTAAATTGATAATAATTTGCATTAAAGAGGCTATTGAATTAAAAAATAACTTTAAATCCCATCATCACTTGTCATAACACTTTAAGCTCTTAGCACTGTATATTTAAAAGGTCCCTTTTGTTATATACTACACAAAACAGTTGTTTAAGGTTCAGCTCATTCCTTGTAGTTCACTTCCCTTTCCCCTTTTCGTGCATTACCTTAAATCCTGAGATGTTTAACTTATGAACATCGAAGGCTGTATTTTCCCATACCATGGAGCCAAGAGACATGGGTAGCTGGATCCTGCAATCTTTTTTGGGGCAGAATTTATAGTAACCAGTTGTACAGCCCTACATTGTCAAAACATTTACGTGCTGCCTTTCCCACCAAGTTGCGGCAGGAAGACCTTCTCCCTCTGCCTCCTCTTTCTCCAGAGATGAGTTATGGAAATAGAAATCTTCTTCCACTGTAAATCTGTGCCTGACTGTGCAAAAAATAAAAAGATGTCCATTTGTTTTGCAGACTGTAGTTGTTTAAGTGCTGAAATGAGATAGCTTGGGTACCAGAAACATCATGCTACATTAGCACGGAGTGCTGAATGAGTTAATCCACCCAGCCAAGAAACAGGGTAAATTCTCTGCCAAAGAGTTCCTGGTCCCTGCAGCTGGACAGCCTTGTCATGGAGTTAACCTGAGTAAAGCTAGCTGACATGCTCTTCCCTGATACGTGGGACATATACTTTAACAGAGGCATGCAAGCTTGTTTGATTGCCCCACAGCAGCACTTGGCTGCTCCAGAGCTATGATTATCAGCAGATCTTGTGTCTCAGTGCAAAGACAGGACTTTTGATCCCTGGTGATTTCCTAATTTAGTAGATAGCTGGAGCCCGGAGACAGGTAACCTACACACTTAACCTCTCATCTGGGAAAGAGCAATACAGTCTGCACAGGTTGCTGACCTTTGCAACCTTCATGCTTAGCAGTTACTCTCATGTAGAGAGGTTGTTCTCTTATTAATTTTTTTTTTTTGAGAAAACTTAGACTGTCATACTTGAACTTCATATTTCTAAATGTTTTTCACCACTAAAGAAGACCTTTTCTCTGCACTTTCTGTTTTACCTGTCTTTGTACACGCATCTTTACAAGATGCCCTGTTACCAACATTCCCTCTCCTGTGTTTTTAACTAATTTTTAAAGCTTTTAATTTTTTAACCTGTGTTGGTTTATAAGGTTGACCATTGCACTGATCCCTGCTATGGATTTTTAAAGATGACAAACACAAAACCTGCATCAGGAAAACGTATAAACTTCAAAGATCCAGTGACAGACCCAAATCTCTTGTTGTGGAACAGGTGGCAGTCCCACGGGAGGACATTTGCCCCAGATTTTGCGCTGCTGCTGTACCCACTGCTGGTTTTGGCCTGGCTGCTTTGCTCTGCTCTTCCCTTTTGCTTTACTGAATGGTTCAGCAAGGCACACGCACCGGCAAAGGAGCTCAGATGCTGAGTATTGGCTGATCCGTGGGGCCCTCCATAATCCTTCCTCCTACTGCTCCAACTTCCATTCAGACTATTTATTCATTGACTGTATGACTAAGACCCGCAATCAGATAAGATACAGGTGGGAGGACAGCTTGGATAATGAGATACCGTATCAGACACTGGCAGCTAAGCTCTGCGATGGCTCTGTGTAACTCGTAAGGGGGAAGGGCAGAGGAGCATGCCACTTTGTGGTGGTGCTGTTCTCCCCCCCTCCTTAGGCCTCTCGGTACTTGGCCCGATTTCCTCCCCACCTGGGTCGCATAAAAATACAATGACCAGAGCAATATATAATGGTCTAACATGAAAGAAAGAAAGGGTGGAAAGCAATGGACTAGAACACTATGGCAACCCCCTAGTGTGCCTGGTCCCCATGGCTCCTACCGTTTGAAGATAAAAACTATAATCGATCACTCCTGACAACATATGGATTGTGGCCACAGAGAGGGGTTACAAGGACCACAAGTCCTAGCAAGTCCTGGGCTTGCATAACCGATAGAATGTACCAGAATACTCCATTGTCCGAGCAGGGCCGGAGTGGAGAAGTACTTGATGGAAGTCAATTATCTCAGATCCTATAAGTAGCGATTCCAGTAAAGACCCTTTGAGCTCTTCTGGATCGCAGTGGGCTGTGGCCAGTACCTCCCCCGAGTTGGGATGCTGCTCGGGCAAACACCGCAAGGACTAGAAGGCCAGGGCGAGACAACCTCTCTCGAGCCTCAATTACCGCCCATTGAGGAATGCTGATGTATTGTGAGTACTTACTCTAAGTCGAGAAAAGGGAAATTTTAAGTATAGGCTATCCTCTCTTTCATCCTCCTCTCCACTTATATGTTTATGATAAATATACATTAACTTTATGGATGTGGATGTTTTTCCATTTGTCTGTGCATGCATAGGAGTTGGAAGGGGTACCCACCAACTTGTTAGAGTGTTACGATATTAAGAGATCTTTGATCTCAGCAGTTATAGACTGGTGTGTGTGTGCGCGTGCGTGCGTGCGCGTATATTTATATGCTTTGCTTATGTGTATACGCATTAATTTGAGATCTGTGGTTTTGCTCATATGTGTATGTATTGATTTGGGATACTTTATAGTAAGTTAGTGTGAATCTTGCCATCTTTGAATCTGTAATTAAGTTGCTGTTCAGTTATTCAGTTAAATCACTTTGTAAACCTTTAAATCAGTTAATGATGAAGTACAGCAAAAATCCAACCTCTTGATCTACCTCAAATCACTAATAAATTTTAAATTGCTGCTAAATCATAACTGGGTCAAATACTTCCATCTGCGACACATTTCCAGCACTTACAGCCCTCATTGGAGGAACAATGCTTGGGATGATGTTTGACTGATGGGTGGCCCAGGGACAGGTATTTGTGAAGCTGGTTAGTAATGTTTAACTGAAAGTGAAGCCCCTCGATGCTTGCTCTCTTGATGGCATGTGAATGGACCTGAGCAGGTATCTTCCTGCAGCCACATCGCTCCATCAGCCAGGCAGCAGCCAGATGCAGATCCCTCCATAACAAGTCCCAGCAATGTTTTACCAAAGCAAAATGAACTGCAGTCACATTTGCCTTAAAAGAAACCAAAACAGACCAACATTAATTCTAACTAGGGACCATGTTTTCATGAAATGGGAAGACCAGCGCTGAAGAGATCCACATTTCTTAGCTAAGAATACCATAGACAACTTTTTCGTGTTTGAAGGAAATAGAGAATGACACAACAAGGTGCTGGAGGGCTTGGAAGGCGAGGATTTTGCTCTATTATCTTCTGAAAAAAAATCTCTTGCTTTAAAAAATAGATCCAGAGACAAAATATTTCAGTGTCCCCTTGGTCTTTAACAGTTTAATCTCTCTTTGTTTCCCCCTTTGAATGGGCTTACAAAAAGAAAATACATTATTCAAACCCCATTTTGATTAATGATTTACTCTTTTTAAAAAAAATAATAAATTCTTAACTTTCCCAGAGGTTGCAGTTATATGGAGAATGAAAGAATTATCCAGATAGCTTCAGTAATGGTAACTTTTAAAATAATATGAGCTATTCTGAAGGTTAATATCCTTTGAACTAATATAATGTTTTGTTTGTTTTGTAACTAGAAACAAAACTGCCTTATTCTGACTCTCCTCTCATGGTCCTTTTGGAACAGAAATCATGCAGAACTTGTAAATTTGTTGTAAATAAAGACTATTTTGCTAGAGAAAAATCCTATGTGGGAAAAGGATTTAAAAAAAATTTCCTTCATTAGAAAGAAATCTGTTTCATTTGTCAACTATTAAAGCACCTCACTGGAACATCTTAAAAATTCCCCTGAAGAATAAGAGGACTACGTCTAATATAACTAGGAAAAGTTGCTGAAGGAACAGCTGTGTTTTCTCCCCAGCTGGCAATCCTTATTTTTACTCTCTTTGAGTTGAAGATCCCGGCGCAGTTTGCAAGCCTAACACTTCACGTACTGCACACAGGCCCCACAGGAGGCACGGTCCAATTCCTCACTTATTAACGCCTCAGGGGGGGAAATGCAGTTTGTGAGTGGGAGACTGTGTAAAGACAACGGGATTGACTTGTCCTGCTGCGTGAATGCTGAGTCAACACTAGAAATTCAGCAGCACTGTAACCGGCCGATGAACTGGGCTTACCTCTAGGCACACGCCTGAAATCCTACTTTATCTTCATTGTTTTATGGCCTAAAGGGAACACAATTATGTTTCTAAGACTGCACCTCATAGGGAAGACTCATTCCCTATGGTGAACAGTTATATCCCAGCCACCTTTCTTGTGTCACCTGCGCTTTTAAAGACCTCTGTTGTCATCAGTTGGACACTCAATCTTCTCTTTCCTACCTGAAGAGTCTGGGCCTGTGCACTCATTCCTTATATTGATGAACTCTGCTGTTGTTCCTCATACAGAGGAAAAAGCCCATTGTACAGGTGCTACATCATTAAAGATGCTCAGGCCACTTAACTCCCACCAAAAAGAAACCCAGGTCCATAAAATCCCTAACTTTCATATAAAAACAGTGAAACATTAGCTTCTGGGTGCATAAATCCTTTCTGAATAAGCGTATGAGGCTCCTAAACTAATTAGCTACTTTAGATTTTCTTTCTGAGGAGTGTTTTCAGGCTTGGAGCCCTGCAGTGTAGCACAGCATGAGTGGCAGGGTCAGGAAACTACTGGCAGGAACCTATTACAGCGTTGTCTGTTATAGTTTTGTTGCTTTGCATCTAAGCCACTAACTAGAAAAGGAAACATCTGCTTTTCAAGGTCTCCCGAATGCATTGAGAAAAACTGTAAGAAAAATTCGCACTGAATTCTCACCTGCGAATGCATTTTCCATCTCAGTTTCTCATCTTGCTGCTTAGAGACATGTCAAAGACACACAAATATTTACTGATGAATATCATTTATTCAGTTCTGGGGAAATGGTGCTATTTGTATTTATATGGAGACTATCACTTTACGCAAGCTAAATGTCACTGTACATGCGTTGTTTTTCAAGTCAATATTTGTTTCTTGCTGCTATTCTATGTCAGGAGACTGATGTCGATGGGGTTTATTTAATCTCCACGTGACTTGGTTCTGTACACAACTGCTCTGCAAGTCATAGAGGCCCCAAATGACCATCTTTGACATACTAAAACCGGATAGTGTATTCAGGACGTTGAAGCTTGATAGGAGACCCTTTGAAATCAATGGAACTATTTCCACTGTGAGCAAAAGGTTTCAGATTAAGCCTTAGTGAATATATGCCCAATTTCTCACTGATAAAATAAAGCAGATGACTCATACAATGGCTCTAGACTTGCTTTGAAAGGAAAATTTTGTGTGACTGAACAAATGGTTTCATTGTAGCAGAAGGTGCTGTGGGTCCTTACTCATGTTGAAAAATGTCTCACGTTGGTGAAAAGCACTGGGCTGGTGGCATGAGACTGCTGCTGGTGACTGTGAGCGTGGGATTTCCATCTGGCCAGTGTGCTTGCTGCAAGCGCAGGAGAAATGAATTACTGACAGCCTCCGTGGTGTACAACACCCTAAAGGTCAAGGACAGACTCCCATTTAGTATGAGAAAACACTTCTCACTCAAGTCCTGGGTGCAAATCCCGCTGATGAGGAGACGTTCAGATATTACACTGGCTGAGCTCTGACCTCCACAGTGGCCTGATGCACCCTCAGTTTGCCATATTTGAAGAATGTCCAAGGATGCTGCAGTACCTTTATGGTAGTGTGAATTTGTATTTGAACTGAACTCATGCTATCATCGCAGTCTGAAGGCAAATGCTCATGGGGCTTGAGACCTCTGGGCCACGATTTGAACAAAAATCTCAAGCTAAACTTGGTCAATAGCTCCTGAAAAATCACATGAAAAAAAGAATTACTGGCGTTATTTCTGGAACTTTGCTGTTGGTAGCAGAAGCCATGAGAACTGATAGATCAGTGCCAGACACTCACTGAGCTGACAGCACACATGGACAATTTTTTGGTTACCCATATAATAAAGCCACTGTTGTGATACTGCAGTTACATTCTTCGGGACCTTAGCGATAACTAGTTCTAGCTGTAGCTTTCATATGAAGGCATACTTTTCCCCTGAAACCTTTACTATACACACAACCAAGCTAAAATGTTTAATTTTTTCCATTGCCTGGGATAACTAAACCATATCTGTGCGTTTGGAGACTTTTAGTTGCACCTAAGCTCACATAACTGGCACTGTAACTACATGTCTGGAGCAATTACCACGTAAATACAAGATAAGCAAAATATATCATTATGAAAACAATTGAATATCAAGCATTTCAGACATGTCATTAAATGAATTAGTGGTAATTAGCTGTCAAAACCCATAAGCACAATATAATTAACCCACAAATACAACATAAATACAGAGTAATTACAAAAGTTCATCCACTATAAAGATTGAGCTGTATTTTAACAGGTGTAATAAAATATCATCAATTAAACTTTGCTGGAAATAATGTATATTAAGCTAGCAGGAGTTGGTGTGCATGTTGGAGAAAGAGAAAGGACAGTATTTGGTTCTAATTCTTAGCAGAATGCCACTGGAAGTCATATGTTTTTCAGCTATATGCTATATATATAATATTTCTGCTTTCCGTTTTTGTTGTAAATTGGTTATACTGAATACAGAAGACTGGTTCATGCTAATAACATCCTATGAGGACTAGCACATCATATCCTTTTATTAACTAGAAAAATGCTTATGTGAACATTTGTCCTGCCTTTGGTTGGGTTTTGCTGCAGCAGCTAATACTCATAACAAATAAGAGATATTAATATCATGCTAACAAGGAAAAGGTCGCAAAAAGCCACCCAAAATCAACCAGAATTTGCCCCTCCACTGCTTCCCCAAGCAGTGGGGAGCCTGGTAGTGTCTCAGTGGTAGAAGACTGATTTTAAAGGCATGATACATTTCACACCTACTGTGTGCATTTCAAATATATTTTTCTCAGTTAGAACAATATTAATGTCTAGAATAAAACCGAGTACTTTAATCATCAGCACAAGCAAAGTCTTGATTTAGTTCACCTCAGAAAATTAAGGATACAATAGGGAGGTAGAAGATAGAGAGTGTCTGTCTCTTTTGCTTTACCAGACATCTACTTCAGGAAGCTTGGGCAGATACAGGAATCAGACGATATAGCAAAGCAAAATTTTTTAAAATTCATCAGTTCTATAAAATCCAAAGAGCATACATTCTCTAACTCATACAGGGACTAAAAATCTGTGCATGTGCGTATGTATGTTTGGTACATACACAATTACCATGAAACTGTACAACAAATATGCTATTCCTTAAATACTTATTGAAAGTCTGAGGATCTGAAGATCCTCAACAGTTTGAGAATTTGATTTCTAATCATGAGTGCCACAACTGTACTGATTCACCTGCCCCTGAGATGACAAAAGGAAAGGAGACAACATTGCATGACCCCTGTTCATCCCGGCAAGGGCTGAACGGTGCTTACGTGGCATTTGAGGCTTCCTCATCCCATGTGGAAAGACTTGCTATCTTCCTTCCTGGATCCCATCAGCTTTGCAGCTGATATCCAGCCCAGCATTGCTTGCAGTGAGAGATGATGGCCAGCATCCACCCAGGCAACAAACAGCCTTTTTGGACAGACTGCCAGGCCTGACACCCCTCCTGCTCCCTTAAATGTGGACGTTGCTCACTAAGCAACACTTCTCGTCTGTCTCCAGAGCAAGCACATACCGACCTGAGTGACATTAACTGGACGGAGAGTTAGTTTCTCAATGGGATGGTCCTGAAAAATCTACCAGACTGAGTAAATTTTACTCTGTCAAAATTATGCAAGGTAAATATTACTTCTTCACATAGTGGAGTCTCTAGGACTTTATACCAATAGGACAGAGCAGAACTTGGGGTAAGAAAAGAAGCTGCTGTGATTCTGTGTCACCGCTACATGAGTTTATTTCTGGGCTGACATAGTACCACTCAAGATGAGAAATTTAGAATTCAGAAATTTTCTGAAACAGAATAGATCCAAACGAATGGTTTAGGAAATAAACAGAAATATTTGTCCTTGAGCAGAAATCCTCTTTGATGACAGTTTTAACTACAGGTATAGAAGAACTGGATCCCCAGAATGCATGTGTGAGTTCATTTCCTAAATTAATAATCAGACATGTAGTGCAAGGTGAGACAAACCTTTGCAGAAAATATAGGGTCTGGTAGCTGAAAGGTGATTTTCTCTCATACCTGTTTACCCACCTCTGCCACCTTTATAAGCATTTGGTCTCTGCAGACAAAGAGAGGTCTTGAGATGGCTTGGGCTAGGCATGCTTTCTGGTAGCTGGTAAAGAACATGGCAGTCCATCTGTCAGTCTGGGCATCAACATCTTCAGGCTAGGGTAACAGATGAGTCTTGCAGGGTCCAGCACTCTAAAGTAATTTCCTAGAATGTCCAAACCACCACTAAGCTGTGTACACACGTCTGGGAGGCGGTAGAGAAAAATGTCTCCTGGTGCAGAAGCACTTCTCAACACTCACAATATCACTGAGGTGAATGACTGCTCTGAGGATCCTGACTAAGCGTAAAACAGTACCAAAGTTTCTTTATATAGATAGACAAGCTAAGGATTTGAGAGGTGAAGTGTCTTCTCCAGTCACACAAAGAGGTCCTGGAAGAGCTGGGGTTGAAGGACAGGTTTTCTTCATCCATTGCTCTACCTGCTCTTCACAATCATGTACGCCCAGGAAGTCTGGCCAGTGAGAGCTATAGCATCAAGTATGCAATGTACAATTTTTAGCTGAATATTAAGGTCACTGGACTCAGAATGGAGCCAGCTTTATTGATGGGCACACAGAATACTTCATACCATTATTATTTGGTGGGAGTCCTCCTACCAACCGTTAGCAAGCTCTGTTTTAAGCTTCTAGTCTAAACTTGCTGCCTGGGCTCCTTCTATAGTCAAAGACAAGATGGAGATATCTCTGGAGGGCAATTTATCCTGCCTGCCTTAAACACCTTTCCAGGATTATCTGATCCACCTGCTTGAGATGCCTATCCCTCCCTATTGCTTGCAGGTACATAGATAAGCATTTCAAACAAGACTCTTAAGATGGGAAATGTGTGATGAGATGAATTCCAGCTTCTTGGTGTGCCCAGAGGAGGTTTGGTCTGGCCGACAAACAGTTGGTGAGTACCACATTATGGCAAAGCATGAGCATCCCACTTCGGTCTTGTGGAGTGACACATCACTGAAACCATAGCAAGCCAACACTTGCAGATATTTATACTCCCTTTGTGTTTAGCTCAGTATATTTACAGTCAGCCTCATTTCTTCTTAACCTCTTGGACTTTGCTATTGCACCTCCAGAAATGAATGGGGTGTTTAGACTTGCTCTCCCACCAGACACTCTGAACAGAAATGACTTGAAGGATTCTGAAATGAGGTGTCTGGATCTGCACATGCTTAACCCTCTTGGACTGCCCTGTGACAAGAACCTGCAAAAACATACGCAGAAAAATCCTATGTGAGCAGGCAAAATATTGCTCATAACTACAAAGCACTTTGAGCTGAATGATTTCTTTTATTTCAGCTTGATTTGTTTCTTCCTCTGCTGCTCTAGGAAGAATAGAGCCCGGCAGTTCGAACTTGCTGCCTTCAGTCACTTCTGAGCTGGGCAAGCGCTTTGCATCATGCAAGACAAATAAAACTTTTGCCCTGCTATCAAAACAAAAGGAGCTGATGTTCTTGCTCAGACTTGCAAAAAGTCACGTGGAGGCTGAAACATGGGAATTTTCAGCCCAGAGGGGAAATACAAGTTAGCCGCAGAGGGTGAGAATTGAGAGATGGGAAAACAGACTTCCCACAGCAATGATCTTCTTAATCAGATGTTGACTCTTGCTGTGTAACAGCACCACCACTTAGGACAACACAGCACAGAAATGCTAGAGTCACCCAGAAAGTGGGAAAATGAAACTATTTCTTCAGCCTGTGCACCTTCTTTGTGTCACTATGCCAGAACCGCCACCTCCACCACCAAATCCCAGTACTGAAGCACACAGCAAAAAATTTATAATGGAGGCATCCAAGAGGAGCCATATTTTAGCATAATTTTAGCATTGCTTTTCTTTTCTCTTAATTTGGGTTTGTTTTTTTTTTTACCACATTGTATATCCATTTCTCTGCTCTGTGTAGAAATGGAGTGCATTTATGAAATACAGCCTTAAAATGCTGCTTGTGGTTACTGCTGTGCTGTGACATTACAAGCAAGAGCTCTATGAAACTTTGACTTATAAATAAAGCTTTTTGTTTTATTCTAGTGCTATGACTTTTGCCAACTTTGTTACTGAAGACCAGTGGCACACAAGGAAACATGCCTACAGTTATGGAACAAAAAACTTCTTTCCTCTATCTGTTCTCAGTAGAGATTAATTAAACTTCCAGATATCCTCAGACATGTTCGTTTCATATATTCACACCCATTAACCGCCAGGGTGTACTCAGTTCCTTACATGGTGTCTCATGGGAGTGCATTATTCTGACCACTACTATGAATGTGGAAAGTTAATTTGCAAAACCATATAGTTTTCAGGGTGTAGTAGCTCCATAAACTCACTACCAATACTTAGCATCCTCCAAATTAGTATACCAATCATTGATAATCTGATCTTGACTCAAGATCAGACTCCAGAAAGCAGTCTTCATCCCTTTCCCAGCTTAAACTCTCTAATATATCATTCTCAGTTCACACTTTACATGCCATCTCTAACAGTACCAGCAGTAATCAAGACCCTAACATGTTCTGTACTGGCAACCAATAACCTGGAAGTGAGCAAATACACTTCTTATAGCACCTAATGTTGAATCTTACTGCAGCAAAAATGCTCTTCTTGTTCCAGAGTGTGGGACACGAGTTTTCTAGCTGCTGCCTCCACAGTCCTGTCAGCCCAGCGCTGTGCCCATGCTGTAATGCTCATTGCTGCATTTTCCATGGCTGGGGTATGGCCAAAATCACAGCCTGCAAATGCAATGAGTGCAGGGAAGGTTGTAGTGACAGCTGTCGACTGTAGTGGGGGGCTAAAGCCTTTGTCCAAAACCAAAGGCCCCCTTGCAAAGGGCTGCAACATGCAGAGATGAGGCACCTGCACTCAGTTTGTGGGCATTCCACTAATTGCTCTCTGTTTACTGTTGCCATCCTTTCTTTCCCCACTTCTGTATTCACTCTGTCCCCTTTCATGGTTAGGTCACAGAGTGGACAACAAATAGTTTCAAATTATGCCTGTCATCTAAGGCTAGCGACAGGACATGCTCTCATGACAATGATGTAAGCCACATCTTATGTAAAGTAGGTGTTTTAAAGTATTTCATATGTTAATTATAGTCATCAATTTAAGTGAAAAAACAGCTATATCAGAGGTCCAGCGGCATACTTTGTATTGATTGAAAGGCGTGAGTAGGATCCCTGCTTTCCAGCTGAGTAGTTACAGGGCACGTCTTTGTGAGCAGAGCTCTCATTTACCTACTGTTCGGATATGATCCTTTTAACCTGGCCCAGGTGAGAGCAGACGCCATGCAAATAAATGTGCTACAGGATGCTTTCCATACCACTGTACAGATCACTGGGCTGGGACACTGTAAAAGTGCTTTGGAAATACTTTATATGAGATTTTTTGTCTCTTTGATAGGCACCAACAGACTTGCAATACATTAGCTATAATATGCCTAGCTATATGTACTCTGATTTCCCTCATCCGTACTCTTAGACCAATGTGTGCTCACGTCTAGCACTATTGTCACCCATTACCTTCTTATTGTGGAGCCAAGGTGGGACATCAAAGATGATGGTGGCCACTCAGGGAGCTGCTTGGTGCCATCCAGATGCAGGGAGGCTGTGCTGGGCTGAGAGCACACAGCCTACACGCAGGGCAGGAGAGACAGAGGCAGCTGAGGTAGTATTTGGGGCAGCAGTGCCCAGACATTTCTGCTGGTAACTCCCCTTCTCCCTGCTGACGCTCCAGACCCATGGGAATCCCAGCTAGCCTTTGCAGAAGTGTTCTACCTCCACTGGGGATCAGGGGCCCTGGGCTGGGAATCTCTATTTTATCAGAGGAAAGATATTGTGTACACAACCTGAGCAGAAATGGGAGAAACCAACACCATTTTTTTAATGGCCTTGCTCAAATAGACAATCCCATCAGCACATCTGCCCCAGAGCTCAGGGCGTTCAGTCTGCCCTTTCATTCTGAGGACTCCTGCAGCAGGTCCAAGGTACAGCCACCTTCTGCCTGGAGTTTGTTCTGGCCTTGCACCACCCGAACACACTGAGGAAGGAGATGGGAGGTGCACAGGCAGACTCTGATTGCTATGCAGTGGCTGTCCCCCATTCTCCCTTGTCTCCAGCTGCAGCGTCGTTGGTGGCACTGGGTAATGTCTCAGCTGCTCTCTTTCCCAACACACCTTGCAATCTCATGAAAGATCGTTTCATGTGATCCCTCACGTGGCATGACATGCTTGCAAGTGACTAACCTATATTTTACACATGGAGAAGGCGGTTGGACTAGATGACCTCTGGAGGCCCAACCTATATGATTATTACAGACACTGTTGCATACATTACAAGAAAATGCACAAGTGAACCAGTCATGTCAGTCTATCCTAGTTTAAAAAGGAAATCCTTGCCTACCTAGGAAAGTTTTTCAGAAAAAAACTGCACAACTTCACATTGATGATGGCAGCATCAGTATCACACCTCGTTTGGACAGGCAGCTAACATAACAGTGGCTTTTCTTAGATAAGCTTAAGGTAGGTCTGTTCCTTTCATCCAAACACCCATGTTTTGCCACAGGCACATGCCACGTGCTGCAGCATGTAAGCCCATCTGACCAAAGAAAGGCTGGGAGGCATGGACTCGACCCTGTGATGCCCCAGCCCCTGCAAGAAATGAAGCCCCACCATCCCTGGAGATGCAACCAGGGGGGCAACCGGTGAGTCATGGCTCTCCTGCTAAGCGCTGTCACGGGGCACAGGCAGCACAGTAGGCTGCTGGGGTAGTGAATCATATCCCTCACAAACCACAAAACGTGACAGGAGGATGCGTCTGGAGAAATCCCTGGAGAGATGCACCAACCTGCTGCGCAGCCCGAGTGCTCCCAAAGCTGGTGCCCCAGAAGAGGTTGCAGCTACGAGTGGCCGGAGACCAGCGTTGTCCTCCTGCTTGCCCACTATTTGCAGGGGTGGCCAGGCCACGGGGTCCCTCCCGGCTGTCCCCACAGTGGTGAGGGAGCTGCTTCACTTGGGACCATGCTGGAGGGGCGAGAAGCAGCTGAATGCTCTGGAGGCATTGCACCACTCTGTTGACACAGAGGTGCTGGTGACACAGGGACTCCTCAGCTTGAAGAGCATCTCTCAGGGCACCAGAGGGTTGTAAAAGGGAGGCTGAAACAGCTTGGATGGCTGCAGGTTGCTGCAGCAAATTAAATATGATGACACACAGTAGACAGTTTTATATGCTCTATTAACTGTATTAGACCTTTATATCAGAATAATTTATTGCTGGATTCTACATAGCACAGATGAAATGCCAAACCTCCTCCAGTTCAGGTCCTTTCCAGAGGCCTTGGTGTAGAAGATACATCCAGTAGGAGTTAGTAGGAGCTGGAAATTTATTCTGGAGGCTGTCCCAGCAACCTTAGAGGAGCAGCGGGAGCCCTTAGTCCTAGTTGTCTTTTGTCACATTGGCATTGTGTGGCGCACTTGGTAGGAAACACCAGTCCAAAACTGTGTTGAGGTTTTGTGGAGACTGTCCAGCAAGTCTTCTTCTCAATGACCATGCAAGAGGTACTCCATGTTTCAAATAAATTTGATTTGCTTCTCACCTAGCGATCTGCTGGAGCAGTGCAGGTTGTGGAGAAGATGTTCTTCTGCATACTCACGCTGGTGGAGTCACCTCCCACTTCATCCATTGCTGAACAGTGGCAAACACACCCCTGGGCTGATTGCCTGCAGGAGGAAAATGAGGCAATTCAGAGGTTATTCGTATGTGTCCCACTGCAGTGGTTGCAAGCAGGAATGTTTGTGCTGCTTCTCACGTTCCTCTACATCTTGGATGTGCAGGCACTCACCTTTGATGGATGATTACTCTTGGATGAGCTTGCTAATGGCTCCAGTTATGTCACTCATGAAGCTGATCTTCGTGATTTCTGAAAGACCCCATTAACACTGCATTAGAATCCTGATGGTTTTCGTTCACTGAATTATTTAATTTCTTAAATTTTTTAAACATATCAGAATACCTTCTAAGTCAAACGTGACCTCTTGGTCTTCTGTGAGAGGGGCTGACCTTGAGCACGCTTCAGCGGGCTGTGGCAGCCTTGCTTTTCTCTTCACACACGCTCTCCCCTACAGCACTCAGCCTTGTACCTTCAGAAAAAAGGTGTTATTGAGGAAAGTAGCATGCTAAGTGGTTTTCTTTTTTGTGATTTATCCAAGTGCCTGTTTGCTCCCACATGCTGTGAGTGGATAATAGCAGTTCTCAATCAAAGTTAAAATTACTAATGCTCTTGTCTGTGGAAAATTTAGTGCAGAAAAAAAAAAAAAGGTTAATGATGCTGCTATACTACTGATCTTACTATGGCTTGTCATATCTTCATCCCTGCTCCCCGTGCAGCATTATTATGTTGACTGGTTATTCCAGTCCGTATCTCTGCTGAAACCAATGTAAGACAACTGGATCTGATATTCTGCTATGATGGTGAAACTAGTGTAAAAAAGGCTATGTAAACAACAACAGAAAACCAATGTTTTTTTCAGACACTATGTACATCATCCAGTGGCACTGACAATTCAACAGTAAGCTGACAGCGATTAGCACAAAACATTACTCTGTCCTCCTCTTGAATATATGTTTATAGCAGTAAATTTTGCCTACGTATTTCCTCAGAGCTGAAAGCTGTTGAAATTATTTTGCGCAGGATGTCGGAGTAGTCTGAAAAAAATAGAGCAACAACAGCAGCAGCTCTTGCTTCAAGTTATTGACACTTCAGTGTCTGCCTGCAGTTCCAACGTACATAGACAATATACCATTAATTCTCTTTTTCTAATTGTATTCACCCTAGGGTCTTTTGTGACTCACAAGTTTTGACTACTTTTTAGTTGTAGTCTGTGACAATTTTTTTGTCAGTCTAAAAGGGCAGAGAGCTGATTCCTTTCACTTATATGTTCCCAGTCTTCTACTGAACACATTTAATTTATGGGAACAGTGGAACTAGAAAATGGGACTGCATTAGATTTTCATATATTGGCATACGAGGTCATTTTTAGTTGAGGCAAACAAACTCAGATGGATTACACAGGGTCAAATTATATGCTTGAAATTATATGTATCAAATTATATGATGTAGTGATGGAGTGGTTTGGCCAAGTCACTGTAGGCTCCCTTTTTTGAAAAGATCTTATATCAGGCATCGGAAACCACTCTTGGTCGGGTTTGCAGGGGTTTTCAGCATGCATGGGTCACTGCCTAAACTACTCCATCTGTATGGTGAGAATAACTCAAATGATTGCTTGTTAGGTAGTCTGGGATCAAGTCACCCTTTATCAGAGTGCCTGGTCTCTGACACACTGGAGCCTTCAGCATATGGATGAAGTTTTCCTTTGGGTGCCTCAGGCCCAGTCAGAGCCTCATTGAATACTGCCGATTCCTTGTGGCACTTTAGAGAAAAATTAGCAAACTGCAAAATTTACTCTTAAGATATAGCTCTATCCAAAGGTTGTCCTCCCCTGTATCCTGGATGTCTTTAGTGTGCCCTTGTGTACTCTTTCCAGTGCTACATGGAAGCTTTGTTGTCACACTGGCTCCGGTTCACAGACATGCAGGTGCATCCCTTCCTGATACCACTCCATACTTTCTTTCACAACCTGAATACAAAGGTCTTGGCAGCTAGGGGAAAGATTTCCATTTTTCCCCAAGCTTTGGAAGAATCACTCCCAAAGTCCTAAATCCCTCAACCCCAGTTTTCCCAAGACTCCCTCTTTGATGGAGACTTGCTGCAATATAAACCTAAATTCTGAAAGCCTTAAGTGCAAGCCTAACAGGAAATACGACAATACTTCCAGAGGCAGTTGCTGGGGCTGTTCCCTTGCTGAAAATTAGACAAGTATTTACTTCCTGGCAAATTACCCTCAACTACCTGCATAGGGCCAGCACGGATGCGGGCTCAGAGGCTAAGCCGTGAGCCAAGCGTGCGAGGTATTGCCCTAACAGATACAAACCATGGCTCTTTCCCAGAGACCTTGCAGTTCTGGCTGTGTTTGCCTTAGGAGGCAAAAAGGCAGCTAATTTAACGCACGTGATCGGGCACCCCTAAGACGCTTCTTGCCTTAATTATATTTGCACAGGAATAAAAACGAGTAGAAGGAAAACTCTGCTATTAGCAGCCCAGTTTGACATTCCCAGCGCATTAGCACATGAAATGATCTGGTGACAGAGTAAATAAGACATGAATTGCTCTTAAAAAGGTTTTACAACAAACAGTAAGATGCTTCCATCTCAAAGGTGACCTTTAATTGTTAACAATTTGCAAAAACAACCACATCAATGAAAATGAGGGTTACAATACAATTATTACAAATGCTTCAAATAATCAAGTTCAAGTATTCAGCACAACTGGCTTCAAATATGCCTTTTCATTTTCAGCTAAGACCCTATGACAACTGGGCTGGCTGTGTACTGTAGCCGCCGGTAGCAAACTTCTCCACAGGAGCCCTCTGCTTTTGCAGAGGCAGCACAGCTTCCCTGCTGAGCCCAACATTTTTTCCAAGTCCTTCAAAAATGCCCAACTTAGTAATCCCTCTGGAGGCCCCGTAGGCTGAAGCTGGATGTTGTTCAGCTGTGGCAGTCACGCCCTCGCTACGCTTTGTCTCCGTGTCCCAACAGTGATTTAATTTCATTCCACTGCCTCCCAAGGTGTCGCTTGAGCAAGCAACTGACAATCTGCCCTGGATGTGTGAACGGCAGGTCCAGGTCAGCAGAAATGGGCCACATCAGGGTACGGTGGTCTGTGAGACAGCTACCACGGCCAGGTGTGCTGGCAGCAGCACATGCCACTCCCATCACATTCTGGATTAGGACTTCAACATCGTGATGGGATTTTAAATAGCTTTTATTGTCAGCCTCATATTATACCCACCAAAGCCAGTGATTTATTTAATTTAGAACAGCTTTATTCAGAGATGTTTACCCACAGAGCATCCCAATCTGGAGGCGCAGGAAAAGAGGTCACTTCCAATTTATTTAATTTTTTTTTCTGGTTATTTTCAGCAGTCCTCTGTTCAAAATAACTTGGAGTTGTGCATAAAGGCTGGTTATCAAATATATCTAGGGGATTTAGTCACACAGCTGTGCATCAAAATCTCCTTAACCATGTTTCAACAGTCTCAAACACATGATGTTAAATTGGAGACAGGATTTTTGGATTATAGATGGTGAAATGGAAGAGGGAGCACCAGGGTTAGAAACTAAGCAAAGGTGTGACTTCTGCGTAGGGCAACCGGCTGTGAGGTTGTACCATGAATAGTGGCATGAAGGACGGATCTCCTTGGCCTGAGAAAACCAATCGGCATAGACTGCACCAGGCTCTATTAAACTTCCCAAGAAGCATGCACTAAGAAACCAGCACAGCTCTTAGAAATATGGTGTATTTTGCACCTGTGGAGTTTGGAGTTTGACAGCTTTACACCTTTGGTAACAGCCATGGATGGCGTGCTCCGCTCAGAAGAATTGTTGTGACCTGCAGGAGCAGGAGCCAAGACCCAGAGCTGACACCGTTTCCTGATTAAGCAGAAACCAAGACAGCGGAGTTACCCTTTCTCCCCAAGATCCAGTCTTACAGCTTTGCCAGATTATTTTGACATGTTTTCTCCACCCTGAGGATTTTAACTTCACTTATAAGAATACCTTTTATCTTGGAAACATTGTTGATTTTCTCCGCAGACTCTTGCCAAAAAAGGGGGAAAAAAAGAAAGGGGGGGGAAAAAAAAAGAGTTGATTTCCAGACACTTGAGAGTACTGGAATTGTTCAGGTGCTGAAATCGATGCAAGGCATCAGCTGATAAGTGGGAGGCTTAAATGTTAAAAATCTCAAGGTAGCAAGACAATGATTTGAAGAGGCCTTCTCTCTTCCGATTGCTACTGAGAAAGGATGATATTACAGTGAACCTTGTTAAGATGTAATATTCCCAACAGAGAATAATTGATGCTAACGCTAGTGTCAAACTGAAGATCTGAAAGGGACTAATTACTTTTTCTGCTGGGAAGAACTTTCCATTTTGTCACTGCTTGGATACCTGAGCAATCCCATTAATCTCAAATGTCTGAATCCCAGCTCCTCTGCTTAATTTCTGCTGGGAATTGAGGGAAATAGCAAAAACAGCCATGCTAGAGCTTACAGTAACCGGATTTGATGTCCTTAAATCAGAAGAACGTGTCAAAACATTCCAGACAGTCTTTTATAATTCCTTTTTAGGGAGAATGCGTCTAGAAGAAAGTAAGCATCCAGGGATCAGGGTGTCTTACGGTGGGTGGGTTTGGCCATGCACTGCTGGGACGGGGAGCGAGGGATCCTACCCCCACGGTCCTGCATGGGATGGTGGGGACATGCATAGGGCTAAAAATGGGAGCTCAGAGGGAGGCTGGCTCTGCTTGCTAGTGGGAAATTTCTCTCCCTTTCTATCTCACTGTTATTAGCTCACTACAGGAGGAATGTGCTCTCCCTCCAGCTTTCATATTGCTTCTCTAGAGGTTTCTATTTGGTCTTGGCTCCCAGACTGAAGGAAAGCAGTTAACTACCTCCCTTGAGCCTCAGCCCGTTAGCTCTGAAACTCCACGAAAAGTAAGTGCTCTGGCTGTCTGAGAGAGAGCATCAAGAGAAAGCATCATCTTGTGTTTCAAGAGAAAGCATCATCTTGTGTTTCAAGAGAAAGCGTCAGCTGGAAATGAGGGGGATTAGCACAACATCTACAAAACTACAGCAGCTCTGTAGTGTTCCAGTGATCTTCCCTTACTCGATGTTCACTCTGCTGTTGAGTACTTCTTTACGGTGGTGTGTGTCTTCCCTGATTATGTTGCAAAGAACAAGAGAGAAGCTGGATGAACAGTTTTCAGACAACGTGCTACTCTGCAAGAACTTTGTCAGACTATTTAACACTGGCAAAGAGGAAATAAGTTTAATTGCTGAATGCCAGGAGGAGGGATCTTAAACAACATTTTATTGTTCTCCAAAATAAAGTGGGAGTTTTGGCAGCCTCCTTGAAGAGCACGGAGATGCCACTAACGTGATGCTGTAAAAATCCAGGAGCCAAATCACATTGGAAATACCATACTGGAAGAGACCTCAGGAGATGATATGACCTGGCCCCTCCATGAAGCAGGGTTAGCCAGAGCACCACTGGGCCGGGAGTGTAGCCTGTGT
>RSEF01000003.1:85191901-85228169 GCA_003993805.1 Himantopus leucocephalus | reverse complement strand
GCAATTCCATGTTACTCACTTTTGGGAAGCTGCTTTAGTCAAGGACGCAAACTCTCAGTTTTCTCCCCATCGTGTGGCTCTGGCTGCTCAGGAACCACCCTTTCAGTCCCTCTTTTTTCCAGCCCGCCTCTGGTGCCCAGGCAGACGCACTGGCAAGGGACAGCCAGGGTGGATACAGCCATGGGGAGAAATGAGATACTTGTCCCCTGGTCACAAGGCTCAGAGTGGTGCTGAGTATGGAGAGAAGATGGTGATGAATGCCAGCCCACCCCATCCGTGAGGGAAAGCTACAGGATCTTTTCCAGTGTGACGCAGCCGGGATCTCATATACAGGGTATGCAAAAATTCCTTCACATCTGAATAGGTTGGGAAAGAACCTGTGCCTAGCTTTATTCACATTTGCTGAATTCCCCAAACTGTAAAGGAACAAGATAATAGCATTTTCCCTTAGAAAACTCCCTCAGCAACCAGAAAATAAAGAAATTGGGCTTAAGAAAAGCTGAACTCTTTAATAAGTTGTGGAAGACATTTAAGTAATACTTTCTCCCATATCTGATTATATATTAATAATTCATTTGTGTTCTGAGCAGTTCCCAGATATCTAGTGGCTCCAGTGGGCATCTACAGTGCCTAAGGGATGTGGAGAAAACCCAGAAGCAAATGCAGTGAATTTGCATAGATAGCAGGGACTCGGGAAAACTGGCATGAGTTTTTTCTTCCAATATACTGCTGTGATTGGGCCAAATCCTTACTTCTCCCCTGGACCTGGTATATGGACTTGCCTGTACTCTAGATTGAAGCTTTCCTGGTAATATCAAGCAGTACCTTAACATGAGCCTGAAGCTCAGCTGCCTCCCTCAGCTTGGCTGTCCTTAGGGCTTGGCCAGGATTTTCTCACCTCATTTCTGCACTTGTTCTTTTGGCCGCTCTTCAGCAGCACTGGGCAGGGTTCTCTGCTTGCACTTATTAACAGGAACAGTTAACAGAAATGGCATGATTATAAGTTTCCAAACACCCATGAGATGCTTTTTGACAGCTAGCTAAAAAAGTTGCAAATACCACCACCAGTAAATCCCAGTACACCTATCTATTGCCCACCCACATATCCAGCTTGCCTCAAAGCAAGTTGTGCCTAAACCCCTTGTGTATGGCTGATCTGGTTCTCTTTATGATATGGTTTTTCCTCCTGTATGAGATACTGTAAATAACTTCCTCTTTTGCCTTTTTTTTTTAGCAAAGTGTTTGAAAATAGTTCTTCTATTATCAAATACTTGGGAAAATAAAAATGCTTTATTTTTTTTGGCACGCATTTCCTTTTAGCAGCTTAGTATATATGTTAAATCATAGGTCAGAGCTTATAAACAACAGTTACGGAAAACTGATACTTTGACACTAAATACTGTACCCTTTTCAAAGAGACAATTGGACTACACTAAGTCATTAAAAAGTGTCAATTGTCACTTATTATGAGAAGGTTTCAGAGTTAATTGGCACCATTGCTGTTAATGGAAGATTTCTCCCTCTTTCACAGACACTTCTGTGCCTACTAGAGAGAAGAAAAAGTCTGTGTTTGCCTCAAACTCTTCAGGACAGAGACCATCACAACCAACAGGTTAAATGCAGGGGTCATTTTACTTTAATAATGATACAAAAAATGGCATGTAGAAATTTCCTTAATTTCTGCTTCCCAACTTCTCCACAAGTGGGAGCAATTAGGACTGTAGTCCCTACTCTCAAATATTTTGCAGCCTTTTGGACCCCTCAGACCCCACCGAGGCTCAGCCAGGCAGTGCAGTCCGACCATGGGAGATCTCCTGACACCGGGCTTCAAGCACAAATTGTAATGATTTTGGATAACTACTATTTCTTGTACTAAAATAAGAATTTCTACTACTTATTGCAGGTTTTTTTTTCCACTTGTTTTGTCCTCCTCTGTAAGAGGGAGGATTTTTCTTTTGTGTCCGTGCATTACCTGCCACAACTGGAAAACATCCACAAAAGGAGACCATGGGTTTCCTAATAGGAAAAGGCTCAAATAGCTAACGAGACCCACCCCTCCCATCCTCCCCGTGTCTGATGGGTTAGCTTTTTCGAGGACCCGTGGGAGGAATTCAAATATGGACAAGATGATGGCTGTTTTTCAGAGGAACACTGTGTGTTTTAATATCCCTGAAAGCCCTCGTAAGACTCAGCAAGCAGACACTGTGTGAAATGCAGCCCAGAGAAAGGCTCATACACATAGAGCAGGAAAGTGCAATTGTAACCCAGGTGAGTGCTTTATTCATACCAGCCCCTAATGCATAATTTGTCAAACTATTCAGGATTTTCAGATCTTTGTTTCAGTCCAGGGAACAAAACCAGTGATGATCTGGGCTTTTAATTCAGGAAGAGAATGTCCAGCATAATTTGATTTTTAGCTGTCTCTTACAGCATAGAATTCACACTCACACTGTGCAAAGCAGCTTTATCAAATATTTACAGGTCTGTGAGACCGCTTGGCTAGTCTGTGCTAGCCTAGGAAATGTAACAGCTACAAAGTCATCAGTCTCGGCAAAAAGAGAGAGGTGGATACTTGACTTTCACAACTCAGGGAAACGTGAATTGCACAGGAACCCGTCTGAGCAGCTGTACGGCAGAACTATCACAGCTGGACGTGTAAACAGAGCTGGGTGCGGGGACGTACCCAGCTGCATCACTTCACTCTGGTCGGAGCTGGCACCTGCTGCTCTGACCCTCAGATGTTTGGAGGAATCAGCTGAAAAATATCTAGTAAAGAAAAAAGTACGTGTCCCTGCTTCTGTAACCCACTTCAGACCTCACTCCTAATTTCCAAATCAGGTGCTAACTACTGATCCTAACCTATTTCAGCAGTTTGAGAAGCTCTGTGTTTTGTTATTTCAGTCCTATAATGAAGTGTCTTGGTTAAAGGGATCAAGATAAAGTTATTGCCTGTAAGAATGTGTGAATCGTGCCTGCGTATTACCATCACCCACTCTCATGACCAGGTCCCACTGGACAGCCAGTTTTGGTTTTGCACCTTTGGATTTTTTGGGATGTGAAGTTAAGACACAGCACATACACGATTTTGCTCAGCTCCAGGTATTTCCCCTCATGCGAAACTTCATGCATATGAGAAATGCTACTACTCAAAAGCCATACTGCAAGAACACAGCGGTGTTGATGGGAAGCTGTCCATTTCAAAATTAAGATATTACCTATTGACTGGCAGTCATTGCATGTTTGCAAGTCAGGAAGACACAGTTACAGCTCAGCTGTTTACAAAACTCAAGGAGAAAATGGAAAGATTTTCATCAACAAAACACTTGAAGCAAGGCACAAAACATTCAATGCTGTGAAACACAGAATAGTGGAATTATCCTGGCAATTTACATGTGAGCTCCGAGTCAGTGCTTTCAGGCAGGCAATAATTCCACGTAAGCATCCCTGATGAAACAGGATCATAAATCTCTTTATGAATGGTATTTTTCAATTTATGTGCTTGGCTTCAAATTCCTCTCCAACAGGAAAGACACTCGGAGACAGAAGAAGTGCAGGACCCAACCCATGGAGCACGATTCAAGCGAGTATTTTGCTATGTAGGCCCCCATTTGCATGCTCCTGTGCTAGTTTAAAATGGGTATTCAAATGGGTATTCAAATGGGTATTTCAAAATTAAAAGAAAAAAAAAGGAGAAATAACAGGGCAGGTAGCAATTGCTCTCTGGGGTAGCAGATAGCCTGGCCTGCCTGATAAAAAAAAAAAAAAAAAGGAAAATCAGAACCAATAATACCTTAATGGGAAGACCTATCCAATTCAGCGTGTGGGAAGGAATCAGTTAATCTGAAGGTAAATAAATGTGTAGGTTATTTACTTTATAAATACACTTTTTTTTCTTTTGCTGCTTGTGTTATAAATAGAAAACAAAAGCTCCTTTCCAAACGGATTAAAAAGGGTAGCTCTGGAGCTTGTCAGTGTATTCGGGCCCCGGACTGAAAGTGGAAAGAGGTGAGATGCTGCCACAGCACAGGTAACTGCAAAAACACCCAGAGGCATGAAGAGGGTGTCTGGAGGGACAGGAAGGAGCCAAGGGCTGAGGTGGCCCACACTGGGATTGGGGCTCTCCGACCTGGGGAACTGGGTAAGCACCGCTCCCCTCCTCCAAAAGTCTCTGCCGAAGAGATGCCACTTCATCTGAGATGCAGGTTTGGGAGGGGGATCTTTCCTGGCCTTCCATGACTTCTGGCTCTTAAATCAGCATAAATTGGTAAATCCACTAGCAGCATAATTAGAAGCTGTCAGCACGATATCCCTCCAGGACATCCAAACCTGGGGGTAGTCTCGCAGGCAAGGGCGATGCTGGAGGTTTCGGTGCAGCCTGTTACCTGCCAGGCCAAAGCTGTGGTGTTTGGCCAGAAGTGTGAAGGAGGAGGGTTTCCAGTGGTAGCAACCGAGTAGCAATGCTGGGGACTAGCGATACGCCTCCATTGCCTGGCTTTTCCATCATATTTGGTGAGCCGCTGATGTTGTACCACTGTGTGTTTTAGAAAGTACTGCAGAGACTGAATGATGGTTTGGGTGTTATAAAAAAAAACCCCGTTTTCATTTTTAGGATCCTAGACAGACCCCTAGGAGGATATATGTGACCATCAGAGGTGATTTTGCTATGAGCTTCTGTGACAGACGTAAATATTTGGTTTGACTGCTCCCAGGGGAGATGTCCCTTCATGTTTTCCTGCATGAGTGGGGCTGGGCAGGGAAAGGCTGCACCCCAAGTCCCACAGGCCCTTTGGGGAGGTAGATGCCTAGCAATGGCAGCTTACGGGTGATGGAGAAGGAAACCCTAGCAGCAAGGAGGGGCGTCCAGAGCAGGGAGAGGAGTGAACATGCGCCCTGGCCCCGGCAGTGGGATGAGGAAGAGCCTTCCCTGTGGGTCTGGGGAGAATGGGCAGACTCTGCGCAGCCCAAGAAGCTGCCAGCTGGGGGAAAGGATTCAACCAGCAAAGGCAACAGAGCGGGGACCAGTGTTCGGAACACCCCGGGCAGCAGCCACAGCCTTCGTGACTGCCATGGGTAATATTAAGCCTTNGCCTTCGTGACTGCCATGGGTAATATTAAGCCTTGTCTTTAAGAGGATGGCCTTCATTTTGGCTCCCTGTTCCCATTCTGGATGTGAAGGAACAGTAGTGAGAAGGGTGAGCAGAGGAGTACGAGTTGGAGCTGATCAACGNTGTCTTTAAGAGGATGGCCTTCATTTTGGCTCCCTGTTCCCATTATGGATGTGAAGGAACAGTAGTGAGAAGGGTTGCTCCCTGTCAGCAGAGGAGTTACAAGTTGGAGCTGATCAACATGCTTCTCAGGTTTCTGAATAATTTACAGCCCCAAACAGTCCTGCTCAACCTGACTTTGCTGCTCGTGGGACTAAGAAAAAATATCTCTTTGTAGTAGGAGCTCTTTGCCACAAAAGCACATCTGCCAAGTCCTACCCAAGCCCAGAATGTCTTACAATACCTTGTCACTCTTTCAGGGGTGTCTCCTTGCCCAAATGGGAGCACAACTGCCACTTTGAATGTGACTGAGCCTTTAGAAACTTGCCCCATGGGAATTTTCTCGGCAGTCCAGCGCCATGGTTGTACCAGGGCTTGAGCCTGCCCTGGCTTCATGGGGAGCGGACAACTCCCTCTTGGAGCAGACTTTTATAGATCTGAAGGCTATTAGCATGTCCTGCTTCAATTCACTCTTCAGGTTAAAGAATCTGATTAATCTCCCTTGCACCATATTTTTAAGACCTTCCCTGCACCCTCGCCAGGTAGCTGATACGCTGAGCAGCCATGTCCTATGTAGTAGAGTCCTCCAGCCAAGGAGGACTCACCAATGCTGAGCTGCAGGACCAAATCCCTCCCTGTGTCTTGTAGGGTGCAATCCTCCTTGTGCAGCTCTGTGAGATGTCTGCCTTTCTCTCAGCACTGCTTTTTTCTGCAGAAGTGCTACCAGGCAAGCTGCTTCCCATCCCATATTTGTGCAGCAAATTATTCCCAGCTTAGAGTGATGCTTCCCACCTGGTCTTCCTGAACCTGCTTCTGCTGATCACATCTCCAATTCACCTCCATTACATTCAAATTCTGACCTCATCTGCACCTGATGAACTTCCCACCACAATGTCCTCCATAGACACCACGTTTCTTACTGCCAGGACTGTCAAGAGCACCGAATTAGCTATTGGAAAAAGTTCAGAAGGGCTAATCCACCAGCTGTTTGCAAAAGTAAAACCTTGGGCGGGTGGTTAACTTCACACAGGTCAAATCCGTTGAATTTATGAGGGCTGCTCATAAACAGCTGTATTTACATACTGAAGCGTGTGGAGAATAGGTGTCAGCTGTTTAAATATGTTGGTCACTTTATTAAGGAGAACCTGAATGACATTTTCAGTCAAGTTATGCAAGGGATATAGTTTGACTGACAATGTAATTAGATGGAGATGAGTTTGGCCCAGTGACCTTTTTCTTTATCATGGTGTCTTCCAAGTGTTTGATCAATGACTCTTCAAATAGCTTTGAACTGATTTAAGGCTCTTCTCACTGTTTGCTTTGAGATATTTTTCTCCCTTTTTAATATACAAGACATTTTGTGTCCCAGAAGAGATCTTCATGTCTTAACCATATCACTCTTGTAGTGAGGTTATGCTAAATCCAAACTTCCCAGTCAGAAGAGGTGCTACTGTCAGGTTCCCCTTCCACATACTCATGTGATTGCCAGCAAGGGGCATCTGAATTTCAGCAGAAATACCAGGATCAGGGAAACAGGAGATTTAAAGCTGACATCCACTGTCTTTAGGTGGCCACTTGGTGAAGCTAGTGGTTTTTACAGGAATAAATAAATAAAAAAAAAACAACAACAAATCTTCAAGGCAAATCATCAACAGCAACAGGTTAAAGCTCAGAACTGCTAAACCAACACTGCCTCTGCCTGAATGCTCCTGAAGCTGTTAAATAACAATATAAGCAAAAGTGCATCTTAACTTTTCTTAGAGCATATCTGCTTCCTGAGAAGAAAGGTAAGATACCTGAGGATACAGATGATTTCAGCATGCACAGGACTTTGTCAGCAGGGAAAAACAGGGAACAGTAAAGTACAATTTTCTCTAGTTTTCAAAGGAATCAAGGAGTTCCTTGCAGAATAATCAAGCTATTTAGAAATAAATGCTGCTCTTTGGACATCTTAATTATATAATGTTCTCTTTTTTTTATGCTGGAAGGTGCTCTGGCTCCTAACAACCGTCTGTGTATCTGGTGCCCGACAATCACCTATGGTTTTGGTGCTTGAAAATGAATTGCAGATCACAGTTTTACCAAATAAGAATTCTGTGTTTGTTTGTTTTAAATTGGGTAGATCACATAAGAGCTGCCCTCCTGAGTCCCGAAGTTTGAGAGATGACTGAAATGCAAAGGTAGGCTGAAACCAGCCCACGACCATGGAGGGCTACAGGCTCTTACGAGGTTGTGATCTGCATTTCAAGACAGAGTCAAGAACAGCTCCCTCCATACCCTCCTAAAAATCACAAAAAATCCTGACCTCCTAAAAATCACAGGGAAAATCCACAGCACTGGTTATTTCCTAGTTCTCGCAGGGGAGCTGGTGATGCTGTTCAGTCCAGGATTTCCCTGACTCGGTCTGCCTTGAACTTTTGAATGAGCGTGATTCATGCCACTGAATGCTTCTCAGAGCAGTGCTTAAGCCCTGCTTTGGGAAAGCACAAAAGCACATGTTTGCCTTCAGCTGCTGAGTAACTCCACTGAAGCTCATGGCACCTAAGCCCTCACTTGAATTAAACGAGCACTTCGCTGGGTAGAAGCTGTACTTACATGTTTTTCTATGGGAGAAAGTAGTGCAGTTTCTGTATCAGAGTTGCAGATTTGGTGGGTTTTGGGGTTTTTTNTTTTTTTTTGTTTTTTTTTTTTTAACTTAGAGCCCCAGTTTTTTGAATGTATGACTGCACACCAGTTCTGGCTTTGTTCTTTTAAAACTGAAAATTTCAGGAGTGTTTCATTAAGATTCACAGCCACCAGGAAATATATAAACACAGATTTAATGCCCTATGCTTTTAATAGGTCGTTATTTAGAGGGAGCGTGGACCCAAATCATGGATTTGGGGTGTAAAGTTGGTTATAAACAATAAAATGAGCTAGACCTGCTCTCTGCGCTCCCCCTCTCTCTATGTATATTGAAGGACTCCCCAGTCTATGAGCAAGAAAAAGTCTCTGTTCCGCCTGATGCATATTTTGGACCACAGGGACTAACAGGTAGATGGACAGTCCAACAGCTGTATTTCACGCCCCCGAAGGTCCAGTCCTGAAGCGAGGAGCGCAATCTACCTTGTACAGTGCTGAGAATTACTATTTTCACACCCTGCGCATCATGCAGCCGCTCAGTCCCCGTCCGGGCATGGGAAAGCAGAGGGCAAAGACCTGCTCTTTCTACCCATTGAAAGAAAAAAGGGGCGCGGTACTTTAAAGACGACCTCACAGCATCACGAACAGCGAGCGGGGATGCCCCGACAGCCCGGGAGAGCCCCGTTGCTGGCGGGGACCAGAGGAGCGCTGGGCGCGGCGGGGAAGCCGCGCTCGGTGGGATGCTCACCGCCCACCCCCGCTCCGGGCTTCCCACCGGCGCCACCGCCCCCGCCACCCCGACGGGAGCCCCCGCAGGCCGGCAGGGACCCCTCCGCCACCCCGACGGGAACACTCTCAAGCTCAGGGAGGAAAACTCAGGAGTAACTGAAAGGGCGGCAGCCTGCTGCCCGCCCGCCCGCCGCTCCAGCAGCGGGCTTTTCCCCTGCAGCCCACCCCCTCGGGGCAGCAGCGGGCGATGCCAGCCGAGCTATTCCGCACCCTCCCGCGGCTCCCAGGCTCAGGTGCGGCGGGGACCCCCGCACGGTCCCCTCCCTCCTCCCACCGCCCCCAGCCCCGGGCACTCACCTGGGCTCCAGCGGCAGCGGCTCCCGTTGCCCCCTGGGCGGGGGTCGCTACCCCGGGGGGGGGGGCGGGCAGCACCCCACCGCCTCCCCGCAGCGCGGCGGCCACCAAGTGCCGCGCTGCCCCCCCGGCAAGTGGGATTTATCGGCGGCAGCGGGGCGGGCGGGGGACACACGCCGTGCACAGCCACTTCGGGGCGCGCCGCGGCTGCGGGCAGCGCCCGCTGCCTTTCCCGCCCCCCACCTCCTTCCCCCCCCNCCGGGGGGGGGGGAGCTCGGCGGGGCCGAGTCGAGGGGAGGATGCGGCGGCTCCGCTCCGCTCCGCACCGGCGGGGCCACGGCACCGCCCCCTCCCCGCCCCACCGCGCCCGCCAGGGGGCACCGGCGACCACCGGCCCGGTGAGGAGCGCGGGGGAGCCCGGACCCCGCCGCCTCTCCTCCCGGCGCGGCTGCTGCCGGTGCCGGTGCTCAGGCACGACACTTGCCGCTCGCTCCCCGCGGCGGGGATGCGCGGAGGGCCGGCCCCGTNGCACCGGAGGATGCCGGCAGGGAGGGGGGGGGGGGGGCCGGCCCCGGGGGGGGGGGGGGGGGGGGGGGGGGAGGCGGCTGGAGCCCTGCCTGGAGCTCGGCTGCGGGGCCGGGTCACCCCGCTCCTGGGTGGAGCTGCCCCGACGCAGGGACTGTAGGTGGTGTCCGCCGACAGAGCTCTTCCGAGGGCTGGTAACTTGCTGATCTCGGCTTCAGGGGATTGTCTGGAAACCGGGAGAGCCTGTTTGGATCTTGCCCTCTCCTTGCAGCCCGTCCCTAAGCATCCCTTGCTCACCGGTGCTGGAGATGAGCTCCTGGACCAGGCGGGGCTGCGGTGAGAGCCATGTGGGTTTAAGAGCTTGTTTAGTGACTGGAACGTTGCATTTACGCTGGCTGAAGACACAGGGGTGAAAGTCACTCAGTTCTCCATTGTATACCCTGTACAGAGTGACATATACCCTGTGGAAGTATCGTACAGAGAGTTTAGATGCCATCAATGACTCAAAATCCAGTAGCTTTTCCCTCTGAGAATGACAGAATTTCTACTAGCAATGCTTGCTTTGTCAAATGCAACTTTGATGCTATGTTTTATGCCAAAATAGGTACTATGGAAGCTTCCCTGCCTATCAAACCATTTGGATAAAAATGCCACAGGAGAATCTTAAAAGGTTTCTGTTTTTCTAAGGAAGGACGGATGCAAGAAAAACAAGAGGTGAAGAGTGGAAGTAAAAGAACTTCGGCTTTGTCTAAGAAAGTTGTCTCTAATCAGAAATCATATTATTTTGCACAGCTTTAGAAACATTTGTTTTAACGTGGAGTGTTGCTGGTTTAAGAAGCTCTTCACTAAGTCTCTCCTGATTTACTGAAGGAACAGAGAAAAGGATCCTGGTGCTTTCCAGTGAAGTGTCCCCAAGATTGCTGGAGGGCTCCATGGTCTAAAACGAGAGTGGGAGATGTCACAGAGCAAGACGAGCAAAAATCTCTGGATCTCATTAGTCATGTCATAATACCCTCCTCAAATTTTGAACAAAAAAGGAATGAAATTCCCAAGCATTTTTTATGGTCATCGGTGCTGAAGAGAATTTCTGTCTTGGAGTTTCTGACATCTCCTACTTTTGTTTGGGGGTTAGAGAAGATGGGAAAGCTGCTATGTGTTCATACAATGTCAGCTATATCAGGGCCATAATCTTCAGTGAGGCCATCATCATGGTGGTCAGACAAATAAAAACTGTAAGATGTAGTAATTATTTAGACATGTGCATGACTGAATTAAACAACTTGCTGTCTAACTCTATTCTGGTGTGTGTCCCAGGCAGTGACTCCACACCTCACCCATCCTCCCCTAACGTACTACAGCTACAGGTAAAACAAAATTCCAGGAGAAGGAGGTGACTGTATCAATCACATACACGTGCAGAGCCCTCTGTCCAGGGTGTCTGACAATGAAATAGAAATCTGAAAAATAAAAGCAATATTATGCAAATATTAAGCATGGAAAGAAGGATTTAAACTGAGACAATGGGCTCTTAATGAAAGGCACAAACATCAGTCACTCGCAGCTGAATGACTACAAGTTGATCAGAAGCTGGGTGGAGTGACAGCCCAGAAAGCTTCACATTAAGTCAATTAAATCCCATTATTCTTTCGATTCTTTTTAATAATTAAATTAATTTCATGTGACTGTGAAAGGAGCTGAAATGACTGCCAAAAACTGTTCTTGTGACAGGCTACAGAGGCAGGATTAGTCAGTAATTATGGCACTAGGCTGGTGCTCAAGAGAGGTGGGTTAAGAGTTTTGTGCCTTATCTGCTCAGCTCTGAATGGCGATAGAAGGACTCTTCATTCCCACAAAGTTGTATTGGGGACAAATACTCATCTTGCATGGTAGGAAGGTTTCACCATAACTGGACCACCTCTTACAATGTCCCAGCAATGCTCCTCAGACTTGGTCTGTGACTTCCTGGGTGTATTTGTAGGCGGATCATGAAAAGCATGTTGAGTTGCTTCCTTTCAGATAGTCACCTATGTCTTGCCATGAAAAGGAGCATGCCTTTCAGACAAGATTTCAGATACGTTCAGGCACGTATGCATGCCTTCGTTCAGTCCACCACACTTTCATCATGGACACTGCGGACACAAGAGGAAAGGCAGTGTGAGGCCATCTTGTTGTGGCCATCATCTTGTGTTACCACAGTCTCCCTTACCTCGGTTCTGGATCATTCAGATATAACTGGTTGTACTGAGCCATGCTGGTTTGGGCAGGAAAAATCCAGCAGGGAATTGTTGGCTGGTTGTTATCTGCACATATTTCTTCTTTTTCTTTAATGTATTGCCCTTCTCCCTTTCTGATCCTTTTTTTGCATTCAGGTTGCTGCTTCTTTCCTAGGAAGTCATTGGATATGTCACCAGGTACGTTTCTGCAGAGCTAGAAGAAGCCGCCAGAGTGACTGTCAGCGGTGTGCTCGGTAATCCCCTCCCTTCTGTCTGCAGGGCTGACTGCTCAAATGCTAATGTACTGCATGTGGGATTCATCTGCCTTGAGCTTTTGACATTGTAAGTTAATCATCTGAGTGCAAGCTCGTCACCTAAGGCTCTCTATATAGTTAATGGAGAGAAATAGACACCTCCAGAAGGCAACTCGTCTCATCCATCTTTGGCATCTATGCGAAGATGAAATGAGTTGCCTTTTGGAGGTGCTCATTTCTCTCCACCGAGTCTGAAGGGAGCCCAGGGTGACTCGCTTAGATGGAGATGATTAACGTTTAGATATGTACAGTGAGGTGAAATGAATCTCACTTCTTTTGAGTAATTCCGGTAGTCATGACCTAGCGGAGACTGAGAACCTCTTGAGACTCTTTTGCGTATCCTATAAAATCCTAGCTAGGGGCCAATCTGAGCTGCTTTCCAGTTTTCTGGCAAATAAAAGCAGTGCTGCTCAGTCAGGTTAATCCCAGTGCAGCGGGATGATGCTATTCTAGGAAGGGACAAAGAAACGTTGTTCAAGCAGGTTCCAGAGGTGCCATTTTGCTATGGACTGCTCCCACCCACCTACCCATCTCTACACCACGGCTGGGTGTTCAGAAACAGGTGACTCCAAATCAGATCCATTCTTGCCTGCTCTAAAACAGGTTCTTCTTCATCCTCAGAGTGATTCAAAACTCATTTTAAGGGTCCTTGCAGCTCTCTGTGAAGCACCTTGTGTTGGTGGTGATGAGATGCTGTACAAGGCACTCACCAGATTCACTATAGTCCTTCTCTCAAAGCTGCCTCTTTCCTGAGCTCTGGATGCCACCCTGTTACCTTCCTAAGGAGATAATCTTTTTTTGCCTTGTATGAAAAAGTGATCTATTGCACTGTCAGTGCCCAGTAATCTACTGCACTGCAATTACTCCTCATAAGAAAATTAACAAAACAGCATCCTCATTTTATTTGGATTAACTTCTGCAGTTAAGAGTTTACAGATGATACCAAAAATACCAGTGTAAATACTGTGTATTTTTATGTTTGCTCTTCTCAGAAATACCCTTAGACTTATGTCGTCCATGGGTGGTCCCTGGTCATAAGTAGTTCTAGGACCCTGAACTATAAACAGATGCTACTTCTGCAGGGAAAAGCAGAACCGCCCTTTTTAAAAACACTGTCCTAATAAAAGCTACTGAAATTCAAAACTTGGCAGGATCTTACTCCTCAGCAAGGAGGCGGCAACTGGTCATTAGTTTGCTGTTGTTCTGTGGTCCTTCCTTGTCCACGTGTCAGGGCTGCAGCCTCAGGTGCCTTGGAGCTGTGATGTGCTGCCCAGTGCCGTCAGCGCTGTCTTACCTCAAACGGAGCAACAGGGGTGTCAGCTCAGCAGCAAAGGTCTGGCCGGCGGCACAGCCCAGAGGGCACAGCCCCAACATGCTCGCATCTAGCAGACAAAGCATTAATGCATGTGGCACGGTACGGGCACAGTGTCTTCTGACTCCGCTATGCTGGGGCAAAGCCTGCTTCTGACTTGTTTATTTGCACAGTGGTCAAAATTATTATGTATTGTCCTATGCATGTACCCCGCTCTGGGTGTTTTCTTTCCACCTCTATCAGTGGCACTGGTAAAAGCTCGGCAAATGTCGCCCTTACTCCATCATTGTCTCTCAGTTATTTTGCAGGCTCATTTATCTTGTAGCATCCTCCCAACCCCGGCAGCTCATTCTTGTGCAGACAGTTCATTTACTGCTCACGGCTCATACGGGATCTGCTTTGGTTAATGCACTCGTGGAGTCTTAATATGATATATCCTGATCAATGCTCCACCAAGGCTGACGTTTGTCACAGTCTTTTGACTTGATTAGAGCCAACTTGGTTGTATTGCGCTCTACAGCACAGAAGCTTCAACTCCCCTGAATCACACCTACTGAGATGTGGTTTCTACAAGATGTCTGTCACCTCCTGCCTCACCTCAGCTTCATGAGGCAACAATGCTGCAGTGCCTTCTTGCCAGGCACTGTGCGGTGCCTGAGGACCCCTGTTGTCCTTTCACAGGGCAGTGGGCTCAGACCACCCCAAGATGCTCTGTGAAGATGCTGCATGTTGACTGCAGAAGTTGGGTTCATAAAGAAGTTACATCAGGGCTCAAGATACAGCACAGCTATGGGTTCGAGCAGATCTGCGATACTCATTAAACGTCTAGAACATGGAGTGTGGGGTATGCCGGGACAGCGATAAAGCGTGCACGCAGACCCCTTCATGTTGACCACCCGTGCACTGAAGAGCGCAGGCTCCTTTTGCAGACTTTGATATGGCCATCCACTGGGGGTTTTGGAGGGCTTTCTAAAAGAGACAGGAAGTTGATGAACCATTATGCATGTTTTCCTGGCATATATATTTGGAAAAAGATGTAAAAAATGTATAAATATAGTTAAGGGGCTTCAAAACTCATTGTAGTTTGGATTTTCAACGGCATACTCATTATTGCTGCAGGAGTTTTTGCAGACCCCTTTCTGGACTTGATAAAAGCCCTTAGTGTTGCTTAAACTGTGAGCAAACACACAACACAGAGTACTCTTGACAGAGTACTATATACTTCTTACTTAGCTGGCTTTAATTATAGTATTACAAAATTATATTTTTTAATTTTTGCTACAAATAACCAAGGGATGAAAATGCAACCTGAAGCTTAGCCCACATTTTTGTACNCTCAGCCCACATTTTTGTAGCAATATAGTGAATTGAACAAGGTGTCTCTTGCAAACTCTTTGCCTTAGGATGACTATGCGTTGCTGGAATATTTATTCCTCTTAAACTGAAAAAAGTCAATGTTTAAACTCCAGGTTTGTTAAAAATTCATTCAAATTTCATACCAAATTTATTCCATGACTTTGTATGTATAGGGAGATCCTAGTAGAGCAGTCAGTATATCTGATCACACTCAGAACTTCTCTGCTAAAACAGGAGTATGCTGAAGTATGCAATTTTGTCCATATTGTACAGTGACTGGATATTTTTTTTCTGCTTTTATTTTTCTGTAATTCAGTGCTATTCTGAAAAACCACAAAGAAATTATTCTAAATTACTTTCATATCGCCAGATATGGAATAGCCAAAACAGGATCTCGAAACCTTGAAAGTCTGTATCTTCTCAGCTTAATAAAAAACATTTATGATGACATCGAGCAGATAATTGTGTTCTATTAGGATTCAAAATGTGAACACACAGAAATTACACAGAAAAGAAAAAACGTGGTTGAAGAGGTGAAAAACAAAATCAGCTTCACAATGAGCACACAAAACAACTCATGACTGAAGGTGTTTGTAGGCAATAGCTATAGCTGATAAAATCCTCCAGAATAAAGGTGTTCTGTAACTCTTTTATTCCAAAGAACCGCTCCAGACTTTGACTCATTTTGGCTACATCCCCCGGCAGTTCTTTAATTATATCTATCACACCTGCTGGGGGTGTGCCTGTGATGACCGTAAATTTTACAATGCAGCGTATTCTGGCATTGCAGATTAAATATACTTCAGCTGTTAGCTGGGGATGTTGTGTGGTTCTTAGCCTGACTGTAACGGCGAAGGATCACTGATTTGGGATGCTGTTTGAAAACACTGCCATAGTCAGTGTCAAATGGTTAAGTGGTGATGTTGAACCGGGTGATAAATAGAGGCAGGGATAACGTGATCCCTTAACGGGGATGTATCTCAGTATGGATTTAAAAGATGAAATGAAGATGACATTCAATGGCTAGAATTTTGTGTCAGTCTGACATTTGATATAGTTGCCTCTGTTGGATTAATTTTAAGCCTGTCAGACACTCTTATAGCATGATTTTTAGTTGCACCCAAAGCCTGCTGAAATTGATAAGAGAACTTGCCCTGCCTAATGGGTGGTGGACCACACTCTTGCAGCAAGTTGTGCAGAGAACATCTCTGCTCAGACATGCTCTGGTCTATTTCTGCCCATACTGAAGTAGCATTTTACATCACCTAGAACATAGTAAAGGTGCCAATGCCCAGTAAGAGGTTCAATAAATAGCTGGGATTTATCACTAACAATCAAAGATGTGTTAGGATCTAACAATACAGAAAAACTTATGGGCCAAGAAGGTATCCAGAGTTTTTGAGAACATGTATTAGGACAATGGCTGCAAGCAATTAAGCAATTAAATCCCTCACGTGCTTACAGCTATGGCTGGTCAGGCAAGTAATCTCACCACCACTGGATAAGGCGAGAAGCCACTCACGTGCTGTGATTCTGCTGTTCCTCTTGATGGTACTGCCCCACCCAGCAGAACTGATGCTCTCTCTGTAAACTTTCTGACATGACAGAACCCAGCTTAGATACGCCACTGTTAGGAACGGTGCTTTCTATGGGTCATGTGTTTCTCAAGCGTGCGTGGCACATTTGCTTTGCACAGTATTTGTTGCTGATGGTTGTGCGATTATCTGCATGGGCTGCCAGGTGCATCCCAGCTGCTGAGGGTAGTTGCTCAGTCAAATCACTGACGAGTTGACACATTTGCTTCCTTCTCATGGCCCGCATTTGATCACTCTGTTTTACACATTTCTACAGCTTGGGAAAACAAAGAGCGTTTATGCAAGGCAATGCTAACTCTAATGCTTTTCTAGTACACACACAGAAAGAACAAATGGGCGATGGATCCCCCCCACTGGGGAAGAGGGCCATGTCCTGGAGCTAACAAAAGCATGGGAAGAGGGCTCCCTCTGGAATCCCAGATTGCTCAGAAACAACTTTATGTGCCACTGTATATGTGATTTATATGGCAGATGCTTTTACAAGCCATTACCAGGTCATATTGTCCACTTGTACGTGTGTGCACTTGTGAGCATTCAATACAACACACAGGTGAGCGATACAACCTGGGCATCCTCATGACAAGAGATGCCATGGGACCACCGAGGGAGAAGCAGGTTTGTTTCCTTTATAACACCAGCGTAGACTCAAATTAAATGAGATGAGAAGGATGTTTCTACATGTAATTCTAGAAATATTGCACACCTCGTCACTACCAAGCAGAGTTTTCTTCATTTAGTCTGTATTCCTTTAAGCTCATCTCATTCTGCCTGTGATTATTTAGAGGAAGCAGGTGGAGAATTCCCAGTGAGAGGAATAATATAGATGGAAATGAACTTGTCTATGCAATCAGGCTAAACTGTTTTGAGAGAATTCAAGCACACTTGTTGCATGAGAAATTCCACTTGCCATTATCTTCCACCGACTCTCAGGTTTTTCGCATCTTCTGCATCATTTTGTTGTTCCCTCCACTAGGACCTCCCTCTATCCCCAGTGAAAATCAGTAATGACAGAACTTTATTGGTCTCTCTGGCAGTGTAGCTAACAATGTTTGAAACTTACTGTATAGTGTCGGCTGCTTTTTTATTTCCTACATTATTAGATCTGTTTATCCCAATCTTCTGAAATGCTGTGCCAGTCCGCTCCTTCTACAGCCTCCAACATCCTTTAATTTCCTTTTAATTCACACACTTCTGGTCGATAAAAATAATAGAGGTTCTGTCTACTGACAGAAGGGCTGTCAGTAAAGCAAGATTTGTTCAATGCCTCTTTCACTAAAATGTTGCCCCATACATCCTTTGGGAAAAGCACTGGTCAGACAGAGGTGAGCCACAGCCAGGAACCAAGGTGCTATTTAAAAACATAAATGTCCTTATCTGCATCTTATCCTTCCAAAAGCTGAATGGAGGACTGACTCAGGCTGCTATGGTCCTGCCGTGCATTTCCATAATGGGTCTAGAGGCACAGTTGCACAACCTGACATTTCATTATTTTTAATAGTGCTAATGCTGGAAGGAGCTGCTGATGTGAGTGCACGTTCCAGCAGGAGGCGGACGTATTAATGTGGAATCAGGGCAGCGAGTGCTGAAAGATATGTGGCTGAGAGAAAAGGCAGTGCCACTGGCAAGGATACAGTACACAGAGTAAGATTCAATTACACAATATTCATAGGCCCATATCTTCTGTTTCAGTGGTGTGCAGCTGCAAAGAAGGAAGAATAAGGCTCTTCCCCTAGCAGTGCCTCTATGGGACAACCAGTAGGTCATGAACAGTAGCACCTTCTGGACAAAGACGAGAAAGGACTGCCCTATGTGTTTGGTTTTGTGCCACAGCCCAAAGTTGTTCCTGATGTGCATACTGCCGTTGGCAGCTTTTGCAAGGGAAGGGCACGAGTCATTCATTTTTTTGAGCAAAAGTGTTTTTCTGGACTTACGCTACCTCTATTCTTCTCCTCACCTTAAGCTTTCCTGCAGGAAAGCTGGTTCCTCCACCAGGGCAGAACCACTCTCCTGGGGCTGCAGGGACACGTGAGGCTCCAGCTCGGTCCTGGCCAGAGGATGGGCTGAGTGAACAGTGCAGGGGACACTGCTGGGCACGACATGAGACATCGCTGGACGTGACAGATACCAGAGTAGGCACCTGACAAAAGTCACAGATAGCGCCCCAAAGGATATGGCTGGGTTTTGCAGGTGGTTCAGATGGAGTTATGTGAGAAATGGCCAAAATTCACAGACATCCCTTCGNCTCCAGCTCGGTCCTGGCCAGAGGATGGGCTGAGTGAACAGTGCAGGGGACACTGCTGGGCACGACATGAGACATCGCTGGACGTGACAGATACCAGAGCAGGCACCTGACAAAAGTCACAGATAGTGCCCCAAGGGATATGGCTGGGTTTTGCAGGTGGTTTAGATGGAGTTATGTGAGAAATGGCCAAAATTCACAGACGTTCCTTCACTCCTTCCTCCGAGGCCCCCAAGGTGTGTTCCCCTGGCTGTGTGTGTTTTTTAGCCAGGCGGAATGCAGGAGCTGGCACAGAGGAAACACATCCCAATGACCACCACCATAGCTCAGCTGAGCTCTCAGGGATCTGCAGGAGAGTGAGAAGCCCTAGAAACCACGGGAAATAGAGTAGATCCACCCTTCAGGAAAGCGTGTAATCATTATCTCAAAGCTTCCCAATTCTCCGGTGAATTACAGAAATGTCTTTATTTGCGAATGGGCCTAAGCAGGTCAAATTTTGCTAGAGGTACCAAGGTGCAGCGATGACTGACTTGCAAAATTAGCAAGAGAAATCATCTCCCCTCATCTCTGAAATGTATTTTAAATACTTTCAGTGCTTTACATTTTCCTTTACCCTCCTCTTTGCATGCAGAAAGAGGCAAATGCTCAGCAAACTCACAACTTGACCCTCTGCTAACCCCAAGTACCGATTCCAATACTGAGTTTTTATAGAAAACATGAAGAGCAATTGATTTCATTTGGGTAAATGTTTAGGAGAATTTTTTTTAAACCCACTTCCTTCTACTGCCTTTCTCATATTTAGGTGCCGGCTGAGATAACTGAATAGAAGTACCAAAACCTCTGGAATGGGTTACGTTATAGGAAGTCCAGTGTGCTGCTAGGAAATGAGGAATTTTTAGTTACACCAACTCGCCTGAGACAGGATGGGATGGGTCATATGAACAACCCAATCTATCTGTCGCAGGTAAGCAAGCCATGAATAACAAATGGACTCTAATTTAGGAATGTAAATAGAGAGATGCCTGATTTGAGGCACCCAAGTCTAAACATTTTCAGCATCATTGTATGAATAAAGCAGGCAATTTTGCACAGTCGTCTGGGCTCATAATGGACCCTGGCTAAATCCAGTTTCCAACAGCAAGGTTTCGGGGGATGTTTAATGATGCTGCAAATAGCACTGCACAAAGCACAGTAACCAGTTACTTCCTTTTAAGTTACAGCAGCGTTTTTAACTAAAAAACCCTGTTACATTGTTCAGATTTTCATTATAGAAACACCAGTTACGGTTATCTTAGCTTTGCATGATGGCTAAACCAAATTCACAGTCCTTATCTCTAATATAACCCGCTATTTTTTCAGGACATGTTAGCCAGGACCTAAGCAGGTTCAGTCCCTCTCTTCGCAGTACTATTTACGTACTTCGATTTGGCAATACCTAAGTGAGAAGTGTAAAAGCCCTGGAGGTGGCTCTTTCTGATGGGACTGGATGCCTGGCTGAACTACATGTACAGACCATTGCTTACTTGCTTTCTCCCCTGTCCCTACAGCGCCTGCATCCATGCTGTGTGGGCACAGCTTTACCTGGGAGGACGGTCCCAGAAGAGCATCACCCTCCTCTCAGCATCACCCACAGCCACGCATTAGCGATATTTCCCATTAAAATGAACTTTGGGGTTCAAATCCCCTGAGGATACAGACAGCTCAGCCTGGATTTCCCACGTCCTGGGTGTTGGTGCAGAGCCAAATGACCCCCACCAGCCCAGCGGTCCCTTTCCCAAAGGGTGTCCTCTGGATGCCGTCTCCTGCGTGGAGAGCAGCAAGGGTGCCTCGCTGGGGTGCTCCCTCATGGTGTCAAAGCCCAGGGGAGATGGATGGCAGCGGCTGGGCTACAAAGGCACAAATTATTTCCTAAATAAGAAATGCCTCTCCTCGTCTTCTCTGTTGCTGACAGAGGTATCACAAATGCCTGTTTACCTTCTCTCCCTGCTCCAGCAGGTAAGAAAAGCCTAGGGAGTCCAGCTTAACTCTCCTTTCCAGAAAAACAGCGAGAAAATTGTTTTTCACATCATGGGTGAAGGTGTTTGCCACAGTGGCTGTGGCGCATCTTAAAAGCAGATCTTAAAATGGAGTAAATGCTTGGCTGAGAGCAAAGCAGAACATTTTGAGGACTATTGTTGCAGAACAGAGGGAAATGTGAGTATGACTTTGCTGTTGTCTTGGGCCACTCTGACACTAATGCAGGTGCACTTGGCCTTCAGATCCACCCACAGATGTTCTGCTTTACATGCCATGAAAGGGGCTGTTGTCAGAGAAAGGAGACTCTCAAGAACAAATAGCAGAGGGACAAGGGTGCTCTTAGGACGACATTTTCAGGCCAAGGAGATATCTATGAAGGAGGTCTGTGGGTACATACTCATCACAGTTAGCAAAAAGTAGAAATAATCCCTACACAACATTACTTCTTATTAGATACTTGCAGTTGAGGCTTCATTTTCTTACCTGAATGCGGCTTTTATTATTCCCAAAATTTTTTGCTTTCATACATCATGTAAACAACCACAGCTGATGAATAAATGAGTTGTAGAGTCAATGTGGATAGTCTTCTCTAGCATTACTGACCAAGTTTCGGGTCTCTTGAGCTTGTATGTGGAAGCATGGTAAAAAATCAATTATTTTCACCACATCCATTTATCTTTGCTGTTGTCCCTCAAATGTCGTTCAAAGGAACAAACAAAAAACCCATTAAGCCAAATCAGCTTTTCCTTCTCCTTGCCTTTTCAGTGATGTTTTGGGTGGAAAGACTGGCTGAAGGTGAATTGGGTGTTACTGTATTGCAGGGCAGTTTTGTGATCATGCAAGCAAATCAGTAATTCATTTAGAGACTATATTTAATATAGATCAAAATGTAAAGATCAAAATGTAGTGAGGGTGACAAAACAGTGGAACAGGCTGTCCAGAGAGGTGGTAGATACCCCATCCCTGGAAACATTCAAGGTCAGGTTGGACAGCAACCTGATCTAGTTGAACATGTCCCTGCTCATTGCAGGGAATGTTGGACTAGATGACCTTTAAGATCCCTTCCAACCCAAACGGTTCAATGATTCAATGATTCTATGATTCTATGATTCTATGATTCTATAACCATAGTAGAGATCATATACTGCAAGGGGAAAAGAGGAGTTTAGAAACAAGTCATCATAACCATAGCAACATAGGAAGGATCTTTTCAACAAAGAGTGGAGCTCCTTGTCTAGCTCTAATTGCCTCATGAGCAACAGGTACAGCACTTTAGTGGTACTGGTGAGCAGTGGGTTAAGATGCTGTTTTGGGAGGACCTTGGTTCCTCTGCAGTGTCAAGTCAGTCCTCAGGAAGCAGAAAGGAAGAACAGCGCAAATCATGAGCAGCACCCAAGCCTGGCTCACCCAGCTTGCCCTCGTCTGCATGCTGGGGTGGGTGGGGGTCTCCCATTTCATTCCCACACCCACCTGAGGATGAAGTTCAGCACTGCAGAGACAAAGGTACAGACAATGGGGAGAGGGTCTCCCAGAGGAGGGCAGACACCTTGTACTGGGAGGTGGTTGGGAGAATAGCAGAAAGCAGTTGCCCAGCGAGGAAGAAGAGCAGCCGCATCTGGCGGGCAGGGGTGTCCTCACTCAGGGGGGAGCCCGCGCCACGCATCCTCTCACTGCACAGGACTTCGCACCGTGAAGAAACATCTTTGGACTCTTTTTCCATGCTGACAGGCCACATAAGGGTCTTTGGTATGTGTTTAGTGAATATCTGTGTGAGTTCAGTATGAGCAAAATTGGAGCCTGCTCCTTATATCCCCTGAAGAATTTCCTTTTCCTAAATGACCTTCAAAAGTCACCCACAACCAACTCTTTTACACAGTACAGTTAATGACACAAATCTCTCTGCATTAACTGATGTACCTATACAGAGAAGTAGAGGTATAAACAACCTTAGTAGCATTCATAGTTAGGTACCTAGCAGGAGTGCTTGCTTCAAAAGCTGTACCAATTAGTATTTTATAAATGCCTACACGACAATCAGAAGAAAAAGAAAGAAAAGATTCTTAGAGTGTGTGTATAGATTAATATTTATTTACCTGTCTACCTAGATATTTATTTATTTATTTGTTCATGTTTAAGCAGGTTCCTCACTTACCTTTGCCTTAATGTGATGCTGCAAAAGTCCTGTTGATCATTTTGCAATCACAATTATAAGCAAAGCAGGTGCCTTTCCTATTAACGTGCTGCTAGATCTCAACCCTCAAATAAAATAGATGAGGCACAAGTCTGGAAAGATGGTAAGGAATTGTCTCTCATGCAAACTGTTTTTGATTTCTTCTTCATGCCACTCTGCGATCCACTCTGAATTTCCCACAAACATTTTCAGCAGACTCTGCGTAGCTTCAAGGTGCTTGCTGCTGCTACTTCCTCGCTCAACTACAATTTGATGTTTTCTGATGTTATCGCTTTTACAGGACTTGAACCAGATTCCCATTTTCTGTGCCTTCATGACCATCATCTTCTGTCCAGAGGCCAGATACACTGAATAATGAATTGAATAATGTGATTTCTTGCATCTCACCCTTCATTTTACTTACAAATCACTGTCCATTGCCAGTGCAGCCCTTTCAGCTCCAGGCTGCCAACCAAGCTTTCCTCTGCCAAGTTCAAGATGAGCTTGTTGAGACCAGGAACTTGGCCAGAACATGATCTTCATCTTTAATATATGACATGAATATGACAAGACCAGGGTTTTGCCCGTTTGAGCAGAAATAGCCAAATTCCAGCACTATTTTGCTCCCATTCGCTCAGCTGATTGCCCACAAGGCGATGAGTGCTGGTGTCATATCAAACACTACATCCAACTATAGGAACAGGAGTTAGAGGTTCAGCAAAGCCGCTACTTGAGGATCTTGTTATGCAGCTGTCTTTCATGATGCTGTGCTCTTGGGGTGCACTTGGGTATGTGCATGACTGGTTGACATCCTCAGTAACCAATGATAGCTCCCTAAAATTTTGCTGACTCAGCTGCCACCGCAAGAGCACACCAGTGTCCCAGGCTGACAAGTCTGGGAGCAATGTCAGGCAAAAATAACTTACATACTTGAAGTCAGTAAAGGAAGAGAAGTTGTCTGATGATGGTCTGTTGGGTACTTCTTAGAGTCACCTGTGCAGTATAGCTTAGGGGAAGCCAAGATATATCACAATTGTCTCCTGGCACCTAACACTGGAATCGGTAAGTATAACATGGATGTGGATAATGAAGGCTTGGTGTCTCTATGACAATCAGTATGGATAAGAGAGAGCTGCTTTGCATCGGCAGTGTGGTATGGCTGTATCTGGACTGAGAAAAACAACTCACAGCTTCTAGCAAGCTGGCGGAAGAAACCCCAAACTTTAATTTGCATGTTTATCATATAGTAAATAGAGGTGTTTGCTATTTCTGTTTCTAAAAGACACTGATATTGCTGGGAGAGATGCAGTGCTATGTGAGCTTCCACCTCCTTCTGCTGGAATGTTGTCCAGGACCTATTCAAGCGTCCTTCGGCAGTGGCAAGGCTTAATCTTTACAACCCTGGAGCAAGAATAGAAATTAAAAAGTCAGAATGGGCTTCTCTGAGTGAACAAGTATGTAAAATAATAGTAAATTTGAGAGTTCAGAAATGCAGAATCAGCTTTGGATTACAGTCCTTATGTCTGAGAGCTGCACACAGCTCAATGGTCAAATTTAATTTGTCTTTGGGGTTCTATACACGCAGAACCTATATTTAACCCCCTTTTGACTCATCTGCAAGAAAAAGGAAGGATATGGATAAAACCAGAGGTCCAATCTCGGGAACTGGTTCAGATCATGGGTTGGGCGTAGGGTGAGCCTGAGTAAGTCACATCATTGCTAACTGCAAAGAAAGGAAGCAGGGAGAGTGGAATGAAATGTTTTTGTTTGCTCTGTGCTGTCTGATGAAATGAGAGCTTTTATCAAAATTACAAGCTTTTTTTCCCCTAATAAATATATTTAAAAAAATCTCAAACAAGGTGTCCTTTAAATGAAAACTTGAAAGACACTGTTTACCAAGGAGATGTGCGAAGGAAAGAAAAGATACTTTTCCTGACCAGCCTTCTTTCCTCGACCTCTCTCTGCTGCACCTCCTTGGACTTCACATTCCTCAGCTCAGCAGTGTTTTTAACACTGGGACAGTCACTCTGTCAGCTCTCTTCCTCTCTTTCTGTACAAAACTAAGCAGAAACATGGCATGGGCAGCTTTGCTACTCTCCACCTTTCTCCACTTTGGCAGCCAGTGCTTTTGTGCAGCAGGAATGGGGATGCCCATCATCATGCTTACACAAAACCTGGGTGGTTAATTCGTAAGTGAAGCTGTACAGCCTCTACTCACAAGCACACTGAGGGTTGGGACACTCTTCCACAGGATCTGGCATAACAGGGCTTATAAATAGTTATGGCCTCTCGTTACTGCTGATACAAATTAAAATAAATGCCTAGGTACAGTGCCCGGGTGGAAGAAAGGGAGCAGAAGTGGCAGCACCATAGGATTTTTTTTCTCTCTTTGGAAGATCACTTGGAGAGAAGTGTTTCCCCAAAAAAGAGTATGTGAGTACCTGCAGGGGTGCTTGGGACTACAGCTTGCGGTAAATGCCAAGAGACTGGGAAAATTTCTCAGCTCACAGGCAAAATTTCTGTGCAAAGCTAGAGGAGAGACCCTAGGAGGATCATTAGGGAAGTCACCAAGGGTAACGTAGGGATGCATCAGCACAAGCAGCTGTGAGAAGTGAGCTCCAAATACCTTACTGAGCCATGTACTGTGGGTGCAGAAGATCAGAGATAAGTTTTTTGCCTAAATCTGTCAAAAGACGGTCGTCAAATGCTGGCATTCCCAAGCTAGTTTAAGGCAAGGCTTATTTTTCTGCTGGTATTTGTTGTTGTTAACTTTGGCAGGGTCTTGGCCTCATCCTAATATAGTTAGTAGGAAAAAACCTGAAAACTCAGAAAATGTTTTTCAGGGCAGGAAACTCATTTGGTTAATGCTAAAAGGATTTTCTAATACAACACAGCTCTACAGTAGGGACATTTAATTCCTCTCAGAGCTGGCTTTAAATTTGTGCTTACACTGAAAATGTATTAAATTAACATTTTAAAAAACATTTTAAAAACAGGCTAATACATCCTGTCATGTTCTATCTCAGCACAAATGCATACTGAAAAGTTACGATAAATGACAGTCTATTTATACCAGAAATACCAATAGGCCTTTAACTATAGCAATGCAAATGATGCCACTCTAATTAAAATTGGTAAATGGCTATATTCAGTTTTTAATGAAAATATTCTTCCATGCATTTCCAATCTCTAGCACCATTTCATTTTGTCTATAGTGGACAAGGAATTAATTACTTCAATTGGAGTTTAAATCTCCATGAATACACTGGTAATCAAAGACTTCTTCTATTAGCACTTAGATGAGCTATTCTGCAATAAACAAACTGGTAGAGTTCTGCGCTAACTGCAAAGTTGCTTTCACTTTGGGAATTAGATGGAATAAATGTTAGGTAGTTATGAGCACGAGACCAGCTGGCCCGAGCTGTTTGTGCTGTGCAAGGGATTAGCTACAATGGCGAAACATCCCGAGTGTATGCAATTCAGCAAAGCAACGAGGTGCTTTTAGAAGTGTGATTAAGTGGAGTGCATTTTTTTGTCATTACAGCCTGGAAATGATGGGCCACCCCAGGTCTAACTGAAGAGCAAATAGGAGGCCAGCTGAAGGGAAACGGAGGAGAGGAGGGGGGAATCAAATGAGAGGACTACAGGAAACCTGGGTCCAAGGCTTTCTCATCGCTTCCCTGTCTGCTGCCACTGCTGGGTTTGTGCCAGCCACCATGGTCCCCTTTCCTGTCAATGGAACGAAGGTATGGACTTCCCATGTATTTTCCATGGGATGCAAGNCCCTTTCCTGTCAATGGAACGAAGGTATGGACTTCCCATGTATTTGCCATGGGATGCAAGTTACCATCTTCACTTGGTGGTTGCTGTGATATTTCCGGATAAGCCCCACAGGATAGTAAAAAAATGGAAGTCTTCATAGCCCTTCCTCTTACTATGTTTAATATTCTGGTGATTTTTTTGTAGAATTCCTATGCGAGCAAATGCCATCCCTCCTCCGCTGCTCATACTGATAGGAAGAAAAAGTGGAGCATCACTTGCCACCTGGGACACCCAGCAGCTGGTGTTTTCAGGTGTTCCAAGAGGAAACCGGTCTGTTTGTGCGTTACAAGTCTTTTTTTAAAAGGGGTGAAGGATTAAAGCATTTAAATTCATCACTAAATAAGCCCTTAAGATTTTAAAAGTGGACTATGGAAGACGGCATATGCTTCCATGCAAGCATATCATGGCAATAACTAGACATTAATGAACAAGAGTCTTTGGTGCAGCTGTGTTGTCTGCATTAGTCTTGATCAAAAGGATGTCTGATTTCCACAGGTGTTGCAACCCTCCATTGTCCCAGTGCTGCAAACAGCCATGGTGGTACCTGTCATCACCTGCGTGGAGGCCACCATGCATGGTGCTGGGTGGCTGAGCAGCACCACAGTGCAAGGCAGCCCAGCTCCTGGAGATCACTCCTGGACATCCTTCTCCAAGGGGACATGTCCCAGTTGGCCTCCTGAAGCCCCACTTCTCATGATCATCCCCTTAAATCTGCCTGCTGCAGTCCAAGGGGACTGACAACATTTTGCAGGTGGTACTCCAGCGTGTCAGGAGCTGTAGTACCTTCAGGGTAAAATAAAGCTGATTCAGGAAAAGTGGGATCAGACTTTCAAAGGCTTAATACAAAGTGGCCAAGGTTTGTCCTCCCCTGTGGCCAGCAGGTTGTTCTTCTCAACAACAATTTTGTTTGCCTGTGTTGAAAAGCCTTGATTGCAACTCAAGGAAAGATGCTTTGTCATTCCTGTTGTAAAACAAGGCCTCCCAGCAAATCACCGCCCAGAAAATTGGATGGTTTCCCTTCACAACTGATCCTGGTACTTTATTTCCTGCTATATGGTCTATTGTTTCAGTGAAAGAGCTATTGTGTAGATTGATAGGTGGAAAGCATTATCTTCTGATTGTGTCTGTGCAAAGGCCAGGACCCTGATTCCTTATGGGGCCACAGGACGTTACTAGAATAACAGCTCTGCATTATGTGCAGCATGGAGAGGGATTGTATAGATTTCAATGGGAAAGGAGTCACTAACTAGTGCAGAACAGCACAAATGCCTTATTTTTGATATTGTATATGAGATTTCATTGCACCTCTAGATTTATTGGGACCAGTCATTGGAGAGTAACTCATCAAAAGCATTCTCCTTTGCATACGTAATTTTACCTTATTCCATGCACCAACGCAAAACTGTAACATCAGAAAATCTCCAAGTTGCAGACTTGGGCTCAGGTATCACCGTACCCCTCCCCTGCTCTGTTTGCATCTATTCTTGACAGAACTCAGGCAGGCTAGTAGGCTCCATGGACCAGCCACTCATGTTCTTCATGGCCTGGCTCGAGAGTTTTGCCTGATCTCTATTTTTTTTTCTCGACAAGTGGTGCTTGCAGAGGAATCCAGATTCACTGCAGCAAGCCCCTTTCTCAGAATACTCAGGACAACAGAAAACCAGAGTAAAACAGTGCGTCAGTCCAAAGCACTTAAAGTAATAGAGTTCTTTTTTTTTTCCTCTCATAATATAACGTATTTCCCAAGAATCATTATTTTCTACTTGCTCTACCCCTACATTACACAGAATCACAGAATGGTAGGGGTTGGAAGGGACCTTTGGAGATCATCTAGTCCACCCTCCCTGGCAAAGCAGGTCCACCTGGAGCAGGTCGGACAGGAATGCATGCAGGTAGGTTTTGAATATCTCTGGAGAAGGAGACTCTATCACCTCTCTGGGCAGCCGGTTCCAGTGCTCTGTCACCCTCAAAGTAAAGAAGTTTTCCTCATGTTCAGATGGAATTTCCTGTGTTCCAGTTTGTGCCCGTTGCCCCTTGTCTTCTCACTGGGCACCACTGAAAAAAGAGTCTGGTCCTATACTCTTGACACCCGCCCTTTAGGTATTTTTAAGTGTAGATAAGATCCCCTCTCTGTCTTCTGACTAAAAATGAAGCTACCCATTTCGGTCAGGCTCTGCTGACTTCGTGTATATGCTTTGCTGCCATAGGAAAAATATTGTGCTCTGTCTGAATGTTTTCCTAAGTCTGATGTGTTTTTTTCTGTAACTTATTGTCTGTTCTGTTAAACAGTATATTAAACAACTTTATTTTAGCCATGGTACTAATAACCTTTCTCTTTCTGAAAGTAAACACATCGTGGCAAGTAGTACTGACTCTAAAGTCTTAGAAAATTTGTGATGTTTCGTGCAGTTTTCAGTTTTACTTTCAGAAAGTTTGTTTTCATCAGTTTTTCAACAGTCTCTATCTGGCTGTTTACAGCTGCTCCTTTTGCTGAAAAGTTTTAACCGGCAATGCAGAGAGGAGAGCTTCCCCCGCCCCCGACATGATGTTGTTTTTGTAGATAGAGTCTGGGCTTGTTATAGAGTGCAAGGATAAATACCACCTTCTGCTTCCAGCCTTATTAGGGACATGCTGATGTATTTTCACAACATGTCCATTGCAGTTAGTGGTAGATGAAGGTTCACGGTCACTCACAGGAACAAAGAAGAACAAGAACTGCAGAAGAAAGAAGTGCTTGGTATGAAGTTAAAAAGAAGTAAATATTTGTGTTCATTAGAGGATCTTTGTAATGTGTTCATTTTGCAGCAGACAGAAGAATTACTCTAGGAGATTTTTTAGCATCCTTTTTGGGTTAACATAATCAACAATATCAATTCAGCAGAAATATGAAGGGGAAAGAAAGCCTGATGACCTGTTGAAAAAACGTAATCTCCTGAAGTCCAACAACTTCACTGAAGGTAAATTGTCTGAGCAATGGTTCAGGAGCAGAAGGAATATTTGCTTAAAGGAAATCCCCTTAAGAAATTCGTCAGAATGAAGTTGATGTAGAAGGACTTGTTCAGAGGTAGGACTGACCATTTATAGAAACGTGTTGACTGACTAAAGACTAGGATCTATTGGAAATCGAGCTGTGGATGGCCATGACCTCAAAATGCAGAGATAGATGCCACCTGAGCATGATGAAGAGATGCAGAATGACTGGAGAAGCAAAGGACCAGCATGGGGTTTACTAGTGCGACCACCAGGAAGGAGCTGAAGAAGGGTGAGGGAGAAGGAAAGAGATAACCCTACATGAGGGAAGAAGTGTCCCAGGCACAGGTGGTGGTGAGGGAAAGATTCACAGCTTGAGAGAGTGGAATACTGGGAGGATTGGGCATTTTAGGGGAGTAATAGAGGGGTAAGGGGGAAAACAAGGTGCTTAGAGATCTGTGTAGACGCAGGACATGCTGGGACAGGGAAAGGAGAGGCAGCTGGTATCAAGATGCATCAAAAAATGAAAAAAAAGCATGGCAGGCAGGAAGGGGAAGAAAAATACAGCTCTAGCTACGGCACTGTGGACAGGCTGTAGGAGGCAGATGGAACAGGCACAGCAGCCAGGTTAGAGAGCCTTGCAGAAACTGAAATAGGATTTGCCACCCCCAGTCAGATGCCTGTAGTTTAAAGCCACGAATATCTTTTTTACGAGGATGCCGTGGTAGCTGCTTGAAACAACCAAATCAGAGTGCAGGAAGAGACATCAACTAGTGAAGATTTACGGATTTGCAAGAAGCATCTGTCCAAGGAGGCTATAAAACAATGGGCAAATCTCATAATGTCACAGCGACCTCCCTGCCAGCAGAGAAGAACGTCTCTGCCTTTCTCCTTCCTCCCACGCCACCCAGTTCCAGTCCCCTTCCTGGAAGAAAGTGAGAAAACAGATATTCCCTTAAGGGCTAACAGCAGACAATTAATTCAAGGGACAATTAAACAAGAATAAATCAGAAAAGAAAGCAGTGGGATTTGCTGGGTGACTGGAAATGTGGTGGAAAAAGAGTTAAAGGTCGCCAGGAATAGTGCTAGAGAGATAGATAGAAGAAGCTATGAATTTGTCCGTGAAAATAAATAAAGGGAAGCAGGCACGAGGAGGCAACGTATGTTCTGCTGCATGGTGTAATGAAGATGCTATTACAGCTTCCACTGATGGAGAAATCAAACATATGCCAAAACACCACAGCCTTGAAGAAAAAAAATCCAAAAATTGTGTTTGAGAGTCTCCTGGAAGACCAAAGACCTGTAAGTTCACAATTAGCATACCTGTTCAGGGGCTACCACTTGAAAATTGTCCTGCTCCCTCTGAGAGGCAGGCAGCACACAATTTTTCAGCATAAGGGGTTGGATCAGGTCATCTCTCCCGGCCAATGGATCCCCATCTGCATGAGCACAGAGCAGCTTTATTGGTGAAGGGGCACCCTGGCTGGCCAGGCTGGACCACCGCGGGATGCTAATAAATCCTCCAGCACAACAAAATAGGTGTCTGTGCATAATGCACTCACTCAGACCTGCCCAAAGGGCAGGTATTACTTTTTTTGGTGAGATGTCCCACGGTACATTAGGTGACTCACTGGACCTGTTACAGACATAGACACCTACTGAAACCTGCTGGAGATGCTGAGCTTTGAGAATGGGACCACTGCTAATGGTGCTGGGGCCTTCTGGCAGTGAAATAAAGCATTGTTGTTGGTTGTATGAAGAGTCAAAGCCACAATATTTGTGAAAATTGAGTTATAGGGAGCCCATGTGTGTATTTATATATAAGACAAAATCCCTCAGCTCTTCTTCCCTGAAACTAAAGCCTGATGCTGCAGTTTTGGAAGCATGCACGTGGCTAAACATGGCATGACCAACTGGCATCACGGGTGGGAAAAACAGAGCTACCTGAAGGTGAAGGATGAAAGGTTGCACCAAGGAGATGGCGTTGTATGATGTGCATGTATTTATGACTAAGCATCCAGTTGTTTGTAGGTGCCACAGAAGCAGAGAATTTAGAATAACATTCAAATTCTATGCATTTCTACAGCCAACCCAGAACAATCACTGTACGTGTCTCAGGATACAATGGAAGATTAATGCAGGATGTAAAGGAAGTGTAAATACCTTCTTAGCTCCACAAAGCTTACTGGCTGCATATTTCTAGGGTTTTTTTTCACTGAGATGCCTTCAGGTTACTGGCTGTGGCAAATATTAATTAAGCAAAGAGAGTGCTTGACCTATTGAACAGTGTTCTGCAGTTATAATCATATATAGGGCAATAAAAACATAAATCAATAACATTGGATCTTTAGTGCTCATTGCAAGATTTACTTAGGATCAGCTGAATAGTTTCAAATGCATCTGAGTGAAAGGGGTAGGTCAAATACATTATGCAGCATAAAATTAGCCTACTCTGACATTTTCACAATGGGTAAACTTCCAAGAACAGAGGGGATGATGACAATTGCTTGTGTCTCTCATGATAAGTACGTTTTCTTATAAAGATAGATGGTAGCATCTCTAGTTCCTAAAATCCCCGTTTAACAGTTAGTATATGAAATATTTAACAAATCAGAGGAAAAATAGCAAAGGGTGTAAATGTTCTGGTAAAGAATAAAACCTCATCTACCTCTCAAGCTTTACTGATTGCTTTTTGGCATCCGTTCAGCTGAGCAAGTCGCTCACATGATGTTTGTGCAAAGCAGTGGTGGTGACCTATGACATGGCTTCAATCCACAAGGACTAGAGGTGCTGGGCTGGCTCCGGTGCTGAGCGCAGTGCTCAGAGCAGCCCTCACTGCTCCACTTAAAGAAGCACTTGAGCAGCATGTTTCAGTCTGCGGCCCTTGGGCCTCCTGCCTTTTCCCATATTTTCCGTGCTCACGCCTGCGTGGGCTTTCAGACCGTTCCTCAGCCCTATGGAATTTGAGGCAGATTGTTTCTGATTCAGATCCCACCCACTGAAAAGCACATGCATCTTGTGTACAGTGTAAGGAGACATTCACCATACACAGCTCGATGCCAGGCAGCCATATAATACACTTTTATTAAGTGTGTGTGGTATGATACAAGGCCTAGAAGCATCACTGTGATCATCTCGCCTATCGTGCTGCTCAGGACAATCCCAGATGAATTATTGTTTGAAGTATTCGGCAGCACTGAGAAGAGCACTTGATTTCTTCTTTAAAAATTCTAGTCCTGGAGCAGCTGCCATCACCACTAGTAACATGTTACAGCGCTTAGCTCCTCTTTGCAGTAAATTTGTACATCTTTATTTGCTATCTGATTGTATTTAGGCTAAAAATAGCTGTTTATTTTGAGTGTCCTTTCCCTGGGTAGGTAAGATAAGCCTGAGATGAAGTTAGAGCTTAACTTATGTTTAATAACCTGAGAAATCCTGGAGTGTCTTGACATTTTCCAAACTGCGGATGCTCATACTTCAGTGTGGACCTGGTCCATTTTTTCATCCTTCTCTTCCATTTGTAGATCCAAAGGTCACACATTTGTCTTTGCCTAATCCTGAGAGCTCATGTTCAGGTGGTTGGTCACCACTGTCCATACAACTTTCTCGAAGTCATGCTCATAGCAAGTTTTCTGTGCAAGTATACCTTCCCCTCTCCATACTATAGGTCCTCCTGGAGGCTACAGGTTTGGTTGGACAAAGAGCTCAAACCCCACAAGAGGCAGGTCTCTGCAGTGGATCTACCATGTGTCCTTTTTTGCTGACTCCTTGCCAAAGCAGACTGATTTCTGTCTTCACTCATTCCTCTTATTTGCATGTCTTAATTTTGAGGGAACCATGAGAATGCCAGTGTTTGAAGCTGACTTTGAGAATGCTCTTCATCCTAGCCTGAGAAGAATGAACAGTTTGGGGGATACTCGTGGTCACTGCACCACCTGGCTTCTGTATGGTCCAATATTAATCTAAAATAGACAAGCAATGGGAAAACTTTTTTTTTTCCATTTTTTCCTGGTGAAAATGCCAGAAGATCAGCTGTTCTCACTCTCTCCTTAATTATGTATCAAAGGAACATCCTGTTCCCACAATATTTTACATAATGGCCAGCCAACAGGATAAATTTATGCAGGAACAAAACCAGGAACAAAGCTGGGGAAAAAAATGAGAAGAGCTGCTGAAACAAATGAAGGCCATGCCGTGTAGGACAGAGAAAATGGCAGATGAGAAAGGTGCCAGAAAATAATAATACTGAATAGAAACACATACTCCAAAACACTGGGAGAAACAGAATGATGTGGCGGAAAGGAAGGAGGACTCCAGCATATGCAGATGGAAAACACAGGAAAGCATCCAGCTGTCTCCATCATCACATCTGTTCCTGTATCATCTCCCTACAGGAGTCAGTGAATAGTTCCTGATCTTTCTGACAGTTGCTCGTTCTCTATGTGTCCATGTCCTGGTGCCCCCAGTGGTCCCACCACTTTCCTCCTCCCACCTTCTCAAGTAGTTATCTGGCTCATCCCCCTGGCCCATATGCCTGACATCACATGTCTAAATCTGCTGAAGTCCCAAGAAATGAAAAATAAAAAGCTTGATTTGTTTGCTGAAGTTCTCATATCAAATACATGGAGAAGCTGTGCTCAGACAGGTGGTCACCAGCCCTTCAGTTTTTTTTGTTTTATCCTTTAGATGATGGTTTCCAAACTGGTTCATGGTGCACCAGAAAGGACAGGCAATAGTCCTCAGGACCATTTTGACTCTGTATTTTTCTCTTACAGATGAGATGGTGTGAGTGCAGAGAGGTCTATGGGAAACTGTCCGGCTTAGCAGCTGTGTGTGGCCCGCGGTATCTGGAAACTGCTCCCACTGACCCCTCCAGCTCTCTGTTCAGAGGGCCCCCACCCCACAGGGAATATGTGGAATCTTTACCCTTGTCTTTTTCTTTCCTCTGGGAAGCAGAGACGACAGAAGAAAGGCCCAACTCCTTTAGCAAAAGAACAAGGTTGAGAAAATTACAGCCATGCTTCTGCATTCTCATTAACAGGAGCTTTAATCTAAAAGCATGGAAACAGACCAAATGGTTTATTTGCCTCTGCCAAGCTGATTGCTGCTGCATGGGAACATTTGTCTCTGAAACTTCTCGACTCTTGATGGTGGATGCAGCTTTCACAGTGCGGTAACAGTTGTGATTGCTGCCGTGAATTCAGTGTGGTATCAGTTTCAGGGCGACGATAGACGAATAGACGTGACAGCAGAAACAGTGGGATGCACCAAGGGTAGAAATGCTCTGTGCTCCTTACTACATCTATGCTTTTCAGACCAAAGACATCCAAACCATTCCCCACGGGGGAGCGGAGGTACAGGGCAGGACTGTGTGTTTTGGATGCACTTTGTGTCTCTGGGTTTTTATTTGCATACACCAGAGTCTTTCATCGTCTCCCCTGCATCATGCTATTTCTCCCCCTCGTTCAGATTATGAGTTTTTGTCCTGCTGTATCCGAACCACATTTAAATGCACCTTCACAGTTATCTGAAGCAAATGAAGTTCCAGCCACCACTGCTGACATTTTCAAGCACCGTTGCCAGTACTTCTTCACTTGAAGAATCATCTATTAGTTGTAAAGGGCCTGCCTGTGTGCGCACCCCTCTGCAGGAGCCGAGAGCACAGCGGCTGGGCACACAGCACCTTCGGCCGTGGGGAAGGGAGAGAGCAGCAGGGACCTAAATAGAGGCAGAGAAAGGGTTTGCCAATTTGTGTTTAACACGGCTTCTGGGATATATGCTGGTTGGTTGGCGAGGTTGCGCTGCTTCGTGCTGGCTTCAGGCTCTGTGCTGGGCATGGAAACCTGGGAGGGACTTGGTGTTGCAGCGCGTGTTTGTCAGGAGCTAAGTCTTCCCAGCCTTGACTGTGAGATTGGACTGAGATTAGATAAAGCTTAATTGTTACTTTTGCTGGATTTGACCAGTTACCGTTAACAGCATAGCATGTCCCAGGCTCACCAGAGCAGAAATTGAGTGACAGTGCTTGAATTCTTTATTGTTCACATGAAAGATGAACACTTTTGAAGCAAAACCTTGCAAATGGCTTCTTTTCCTCACCTTCTGGCCCTGGGAGAAGAAAACAACCAACAGGCATAGATGACATGACCTTGAGCAAACTTCAGATACTAATTTCTTAAACATGCTGTTGCCTGCACAAACCATTTAATTTGTATCCTTATTTACATATATTTTCCAGTATATTAAATTATTCCATTGACTGATTCTGCTGTTTCATTGACCCAANCTGATTCTGCTGTTTCATTGACCCAATTTCTGTTTTAGTAACAACATTTGGGTCACAAATGCAGTAACCAAAGAAAACTAATTGCCCTGATCCTGGCTCTATCTAGCATGCGATTTGTTAGGTCCTGGTTGAATTGATACAAGAAGGCTGTATGACACATTTGTTTTAATAATAAATTTTCTGTTCTGCATGTCCCGTTATTTCCTGAGTGGCCAGAGACGACAGAGGCCTGAGTCCTTTAGCAACAACACAAGGTTGAGAAAATGAGAACAATGCTTCTGCATCCTTCTAAAAAAGTGCCTCTGCTTCTGAAGCTCAGAATGCTCTGCTTGCCTGTGCCAGCCCCATCGCGGCTGCTCAGGAGTCTTTGCCTCTGAAATTTCTTGACTCCTGATGACAATCGCGGTTTTCAGAATTAAGCAAGAATTCTGATGACTGCAGTGAATTTAGCGTGCTATTAAAAACAGGCTCTAATTACTTATGG